>JARLTB010000081.1:1137500-1737500 GCA_030141615.1 Unio pictorum | reverse complement strand
ACAGTGGGGCCATGGATGTGAGTTAGGGTTAACACAATTTGACTTTAGCTCCTGTAGTGGGGCTAGGGGTTTGAGTTAGGGTTAACACAATTTGACTTTAGCTCCTGTAGTGGGACTAGGGGTTTGAGTTAGGGTTAACACAATTTCACTTTAGCTCCTGTAGTGGGACTAGGGGTTTGAGTTAGGGTTAACACAATTTCACTTTAGCTCCTGTAGTGGGGCTAGGGGTTTGAGTTAGGGTTAACACAATTTCACTTTAGCTCCTGTAGTGGGGCTAGGGGTTTGAGTTAGGGTTAACACAATTTCACTTTAGCTCCTGTAGTGGGACTAGGGGTTTGGGGGTGACAATATTTCATATATTACTGAAGCATCATATTCTTCTGTAAGGAAAATGATGACTGCTAGTTCCCTCACAACTACTGGGTGGCAGGGGTTGTCCTCCCCCCACATCCTAGATCATCTTTATTATCTTTGTAAACATCAGTAAGGGATTTATCTTGATTCATTTGATCAATTCATCACCATGTTTTGTCAGTGAGATATTTATATACCCCTAGCGGTCAGTATCACTGCTGCTAGAGCAGAAATTTTGGTCATTTGACGTGTTTATTGTCAGGACGTATTATTGTAGTCAAATATATTACTGTAAATTGCAAGTTCAACTGCTGCAGCCAGGATTTGTATGTTACAATTGTCATGAATTCCACTATGAATGGGGTAAAACTATAAAACTAAAACTATAAACACCACAAAATGTTTAAATTGGGGTATAAACAAAGAAATGGTTAGATAACTTTTGAAATTTTGCTATATTCGGGATTTGTTTTGGTTATGGACATCCCTAAATGGTTCTTTTATTCTTACTTCCAATTCCCTTTTATTGTCGCCTACATATTGTTTGCTGGCAACAGAGTAAGATTATGATATTTGGTGTGATACAAGGTCCTCTTAATTTTGATTTATAGCTGAATTTAGTAAATGTACAGTTTATTTAAGGATTATCCATTTTCATGCAAAAACTGCAATCAAAGGTCTCAAAATCCAGTGCATTGTTTGTGAATATTTAACCCAGCAATGAGTAAAGATAAGGCTGGTTAATTTCTTAGAGGTTTCAGAAAGGATACTGTTCCATGAGCTACAAATTTCTGTGCAATCTGTAAATCTCACTGCCTTTCTGATGTTTTTTTTTGGTATTAGTGTTATTGTTACACACTTGGGGCCCCGAGTGGCCGAGTGGTCTAAAGCGCTGTCCATTACGGATCACTGCCATCTCACCTCTGTCTGCGTTGGTTCGAGTCTCGATTCGGCCAATGTGGTTATGTGAGAAAGTTTGCCAGTAGCTTCTCGTGGGTCGGTGGTTCTTTTCCGGGTTCTTCCTCCACCACTAATAATGGCCATCATGTATAGCCTATCTTGTGCTGAAAAATGGCGTTAAACCATAAAAACAAAACATTGTTACACACTTAACCATAATTACTTCCTTTCTGTAGTTCTTTTGAGTACTAGTGTTATTGTTACACACATAACTATAATTACTGCTTTCTTGTAGTTCTTGTTGGTATTAGTGTAATTGTTATATACTTATCTATAATTACTGCTTTTTTGTAGTTGTTTTTTGTATTGGTATAATTATTATAGGGCTAAAATTTAGTTATTTCAGGTGCTATGGTATATGTATAAGTTTTAGAAGAGAAGATATATTTGTGTATCAATTTTCTAAATTTTCCCCAAAAATGTAATAATAGTATGTCTATGATAAAGGAGTTCTTCATTAATCACTGTTCAACTAAGAAGCTGAGATTTTGGATAAATATGGTATTATCACCACCATACTCAAATACAAGGCATCAAGTTACAGTTCAGCTGAGAAACTGAAACAATGAAGTCAGTAGGACATTTAGAAGATGCCTTAGTACAGCTAATTAAAATCAATTATAGCAAGTTTACCTTATTATTTAAACATTCAAATTAGGAACCATTTGTAAGGACATTTGAACCTCTTTTAGTATGTATAAAGTGCTTAAAATGAAGTTGGGTAGTTATTGTTTAGTTTTAAATAAATTTGCTCATTAGGATAAAGTTTACCAGTAATTTCCTATTTAATATTTTGGAAATTCTAGCATACAGTATCAGTGGGAAAAGAGTGTGTATGAAAAGTAGATATATGACTCTATTTTAGATTACATAATTTGGATTTAGTGCATTTTTATATGTAGGTTATAGATAGATAAGGAATCTGTACCTAACACAATTAGACTAGCAGTTTAGCTCTAGGAATAACTTTCAGGGCATGCTCTCTCTGAAGTCGGCTAGTATTGTTTAAAAAAGCCAGGTAAAACATCAAACCCATTGCACCTCTAGTTCACTCCTTCTGATTGGTTGATAGGGTTGAGAGTGTGTTTGATCTATTCTCACTCACCCAGGTCCTACATTCATGTCAATAGTCCCTCAATAGGGGCGCGACATGACGACCAAATTAAATACTGTAGCACACTATGTGTGCATAAATGCCCGTGGGGATGTGGAACCATTCCTTACCCCATGGGAAAAATTAAATAACTTTCTTTTGAAAGATAAAATTGTCAATAAATGACCCTTCGTGGCCGGTTCACTTTAATTTAACATTCAGTTCATAGTGCAGGGGGATTCATAAATAGGAGTCAGCAGGAAGAACTAGACGTGTCAGATATCCATTAAAATGTGAAATGAAAAACCCTCTTGCTTGTGACTAATCCCTCATAGCGCAGAAACACCAAAGGGGTGATAACATTAGTTTATATACAAGTAATGAAACATCTGGAGCTTTTGCTCCTCGGTTTGTAGGTCAAAACCAACCATCAAACTTCAAATCCACATGGCATAACATCCATAGTTTTGAAATAAAACGTAGACAAAATCCAAAACGTTTGTAAAGTCAGCGTATTTTTGTGTATTTATTGTTTGTCTATTTTGTAATGGTGCCTTTGATAAAGATAGTGAGAGTCAAAAGTGACATGGCTATATATGTATATATGTAACTAGTTTTGCACTGCTTACTGATATTTTTTTTTACTATTGTATAAATATGTCAATACCAATTTACTAATTCTGAAAAATGACAGTAGGAGCATATTATATGGTACTGAGAGAGTGGTTGATTGGCTGATTGTCAGATAACATACACTGTATTCTATCATGTCTACATGAAAATTGCAATTTGGTATTTACTTCATAGAGATTCTTGTCTTTCATCTATTAATACTTGATTTATTTATCATCAGTGATTGAGACAAAAGTGACAATATTTCCTGAGGATTATGTATACTTGGTATTATATTTTATTATAGACAATTATCTGTTATGTTCAAAGGATGAGAGCCTTGAAACTTGATATTCCCCATCCACTGCTATCAGTTAAAACATGATCAAAGCATCTACTCTACTCTAAATGGATCAATATATCTTGGTACCATCATACAGGGTGGAATTAGTGAATTTGCTGATTAAAAATGTGCTGGCAAACCTTCATCCTTGATATATCATCATCAATGGAAAAATGTACATTGAGGATTTAAACTACTGGGTAAATCAAAAGTATAATTTACTTAAATTGATCACCGTAATGTTTTATTAATTTAATTAAGGTATATTTAATATGGATAAACACGTTTTATTATAAACATATAGAGCAAGATATAGGATTAGGAAACTAATATTGTTGCAAATGTATGTATGTATGTATGTATGTATGTATGTATGTATATATATATATATATATATATATATAGTATGGAGCGTTACACTTTAAAGTCCATAAATCCTTGGACAAGATAAAAATTATCACTGAAATATTGGAATATGGGTCAAAGTTAATGTGGTTCATGCAATAAATAATAAGATATTGCTTTCCTAAGTTAATGAATTATTGCCTTATCAAGTTGATATGTACATGTATGTCACTCTACAAGAATCAAAATTAACAATTACACCACACTAAAGGGGATATTCCCCTGAAACATTTTCCAAAAGGATGAATTTTACATTTTCATAAGGTACAGTTTTTATCTGAGAATAATATGGATCCCTAGCAGAATGCTTTCAAAAATGTTTTATAAACAAACTTGAAATGGATATTGATAAAACTTAAATTTCTTTATCATCAGTACAGTGGCAGTAATGTTGTGTTATGACCATGGTACTACATAGCATGTATTATTCTTTTCATTATCACTGCTATATTCTGTTATCAGTTGACACAGCTAAATACACAGTCCATGCTTGTTTTATTATAACTGAAAGTACATCCATGTTGTAGTTCATCTTATTACCTATAGTTACGAACGTAACAACTTATATAAACTTTCAATGAGACAATCCACATACAAGTCGATTCGAAGCTTAAGACAAAGCCCCAACTTTCAAGTAAAAAACTATCGACTTATAGGACATACGTATGTATGTATGTATGTATGTATGTATGTATGTATGTATGTATGTATGTATGTATTATGTATGTTTTAAAGGTAAAGTTTGACAAATATAAAAATGACGTCCTGTATGAATGGTTGTATAGAAAGAGTTAGAATGGATGTCTGGAAACAGCATGAATGGATGTCTAGAAACAGTATGAATGGATGTATAGAAACAATATGAATGGTTAAATAGAAAGAGATGAATGGATATATAGAAAGAGTTAGAATGGATGTCTGGAAACAGCATGAATGGATGTCTAGAAACAGTATGAATTGTTGTTTATAAAGAGTATGAATGGATGTTTATAAAGAGTATGAATGGATATCTGGAAACAGTATGAATGGATGTGTAGAAACAGTATGAATGAATGTCAAGAAACAGCATGAATGGATGTCTAGAAACAGTATGAATGGATGTCAAGAAACAGTATGAATGGTGGTATAGAAAGAGATGAATGGATATTTAAGAAACAGTATGAATGAATGTATTGAAAGATATAGAAAGACAAGTCACATGTAATGCTTTATGCTCCTACCACATTCACGCAGAGCATAAGAAAATCGTGATTTACATGATAGTGACTCAAAAGTGGACTACCGGTAGTTATTGTCCTGTCCAAATAGTAATGGCAACAAGGAAATTTATAAATTTGTTTTATCACTAGAGACAGATGATAATCTCTGAAACAGGAAATGAAACAAGAAACCATGAAGGACTGATACAGATATTTACACTTGAAAACTCAGATAGTTGTGGTAATGTCACTATCAAACATTTTTATATTTGTATTACATATCTTTCCTTCTGTAAAACTTAAAACCACAAAGAGGCCCATGAGGGTCTCTAACTGCTTGTCAGGTTCTATATTGGTTTGAGAGCAAAATTTAAGAGAACTTGGACAGGTAAAATATGCTGAAAGATTGATCTCCATGCAAAGAAGATTTACATTAAAACATGGTGAGAACTGACAATTTAAGCAATTTTTGTGACAAAGTTACTTGAATGCTTTTCTATTTTTAAGTAACATCAGTAAATCTTACCCCCATTTTAGTCTGCATTTAATCTTGAATCTTGTAAGTTTCTAATTGTTTTTTTTTGTTTATAAAGACTATTAAAAAACAAAGGATATATTTTGCCTTTTTTTGTTATCAAAATCCAAAGGAAACATTCTTTCCGAATTACATTCATCAAAGTAGGAACTACAAGGAAAGCTAAATGGATAAATAAAAAAAATGAACAAAATATTTTGATAACCTAATGGAAAAAAAATCACCAAATGTTTTTCAAAACTAACAAATGCTGATGAATCAGTGCTATATGTCACATGACAAATAATACGAAAGAAATTCACATAGCCTGGTGTGTTAAAGACTTTTATTTCTGGCAACATTCTTCTCAAAGGGTATATTATACACCATCCTGTTATTTCATTTTCCTCTCTCTAGCCACCAGTTGAAAATGGCTAACTATGCAGATTGCCAATGGGTTTCAGTTACCTTGGCCTTTTTGAACAACTGATGTACAGAGACCATGCTGACCTTTAGATCCCTAAAAGTCTATAGAATTCTTCTGTACCCTAAGTGCAAACGTTTATAAAGTTTGGTCAAGGAACTTTGGAACAAATGTTGCTGACCAAGACCTCATTTTTCTTTGCAACACAATGATGCTGACCTTTGACTTTTTGACCACCAAAAAAAAAACAATGGGGTCTTTTCTCAACTAGGTTGTGTCTTCCATTTGCAAAGTTTGGTCAAGGTCATGGTTCAGAATAGTCATTACACAAAAAGACTATTTTTTCAGTTCCAGTCACTTTTAAATTGTTTATCTTATTACGACAAAACTCAATAGACTTCTTTCCCATCCAGAGAGTGAGCCATTCACAAACATTGGTGAAGGCATAGAGTTGAATGAAGTTTCTTTGCAAAAACAATTGATCAGCAACAATGACCCTGACCTTTGACAATATCTGTAACTCCAGTGATAGCCATGGGCAAGGTTTAGTCAAGTCTGTGATGTAGACCCAAGGTTACTGTACATAAACCATTTTTCTTCTACATGTGTAACAATGACCTTTAACTTTTTCTATTCGAATCTAAACTGATTAAGATTGTTTCTAACTGCAGTTGCATGCTTTCATTAAAGATGTATGCAGGTATGTAATGTAGAATAGGTATGCAATGTAGAAAAGGTATGTAGTGAAAAACAGGTATATAACATAGAACAGGTATGTAGTGTAGAACACATATGTAATGTAGAACTGGTATGTAGTGAAAAACAGGTATATAATGTAGAACAGGTATGTAGTGAAAAACAGGTATATAATGTAGAACAGGTATGTAGTGAAAAACAGGTATATAATGTAGTTGTTGTTGTTGTTGTTGTTGTAGGGTTTAATGCCATTTTTCAGCACATGATAGGCTATACATGGCGGCCAGTATTATTGGTGGAAGAAGAACCCGGGAAAACCCCTGGAAAGAACCACCGACCCACGAGAAGCTACTGGCAAGCTTTCTCACATAACTACATTAGCCGAATCTTAGACTTGAACAAGCGCAGACAGAGGTGAGATGGCAGTGATCCGCCACGGAAAGCGCTTTAGACCATTGGCCCCCCAGGTATGTAATGTAGAACAGGTATGCAGTTTAGAACAGGTATATCATGTAGAACAAGTATGTAATGTAGGTAATGTGAACAGGTATGCAATGTAGAACATGTAAGTAATGTAGGACAGGTATGTAATGTAGAACATGTAGGTAATGTACAACAGGTAGGTAATGTAGAAAGTGGGTCATGTAGAACAGATATTTAATGTAAAACTGGTAGGTAAAGTAGAAAATTCTTATTTAGCATATAAGATGCAGCCTGAATAGGGATAATGGAAACAATTTATACTTTTATCTACATAAATCCTGAAAAGTAGGTCATGCTGACACAGTTTTAGTATGCAACACATACTGATCTTTTTATGAACCCTCAAAATTAGTTCATTATAACAGCTTAAAATGTGCTGACATTACAGCACAGACAAAATCCAAATTGTATAAATACTTGAAAGTTGATCAATGCAAAAGCTGTTGTTGATGCACAATATATTTTTTTTAAGATGCACTTTATGGTTTTGACTGCATATGTTGTAACAGATGATTGCAGTAACAGCACATACAGGTATGGTAACAGCACAAACAGGTATGGTGGACACAATTTTTAATAAGTTTTGAAAAAATTCTGGAAAGTCACTCACATCACTACAATTTTAAATAAGACACCTTTATTGTAAGTTTAGGTGATAATCAGTGTTGGAATTCAAGTCCATCTATGATTTTTAGTCAGTTTTATAATAATTGCTAGAAAGAATGTAAAAGTAATACAGAGTTTTGGTGTGCATTACACGGTCTGGACAATGATGTCAACAGATTTAGTAGTATAGCATATACAGCCTGGACAATGATGTCAACAGATTTAGTAGTATGGCATATACAGCCTGGTCAATGATGTCAACAGATTTAGTAGTATAGCAAAGACAGCCTTGACAATGAAGTCAACAGATTTAGTAATATAGCATATACAGCCTGGACAATGATGTTAACACATTTAGTAGTATAGCATATACAGTCTGGGACAATGATGTTAACAAATTTAGTAGTATAGCATATACAGCCTGGATAATGATGTTAACAGATTTAGTAGTATAGCATATACAGTCTGGGACAATGATGTCAACAAATTTAGTAGTATAGCATATACAGCCTGGATAATGATGTCAACAGATTTAGTAGTATAGCATATACAGCCTGGACAATGATGTTAACAGATTTAGTAGTACTGCATATACAGCCTGGACAATGATGTTAACAGATTTAGTAGTATTGCATATACAGCCTGGACAAGGAGGAGCAACAAATTCATGTATATATCGAAAAGGGAGGTAATAAAAAAAATACTGATTAAAATGTTAATTCCCATAATCTGTGCATTGATAGATTCTTTTCAGGGATACACTTGTCTGAATCATGAATGTCTTAGCATGTATTCTATTTTCATTGATGTACCAATTCTCAAAAATGCCTGGTGCTCTAAGACTATTATTCTACCTAGTATATGATGGCCTGATAAACTGTTACATCAAGTGTATTGTATTTTCAAGAAAAGAACGTTACTGACTATAATGTAGTACCAATGTGGGTGCAAATTAATCCCTTTTAACCTTAATCCAAAATAAGGCTTAGGGATTTGCTTTTCTTACCAATGTGACAGAGAAATCTACTTGTTTTGTTAACCATACTTTTCTTAACTCAGTCTGGTTATCTCAGTCTGGTTATCTTAGTCCGGTCATCTCGTCTGGTTATCGTAGTCTGGTCATCTCACTTGGTTATCATAGTCCAGTCATCTCAGTGTGGTCATTGTAGTCTGGTCATCTCAGTCTGGTTATCTTATTCAGGTAATCTAAGTCTGATCATCCAGTCCTGTCCTCTCTGTATGCTTACTTTGTCCAGTCATCTCAGCTGCAGGTCATCTCAGTCTGGTTATCCATTCATGTCAGTCATGGTGTCCATGCACTGGGAACTACTTTTGCAACAAAGAAATCTTTCTTGTCTTCTGCTGTGCCTGACAAAGTTATTATAAAATATAACAACAACAACAGATATATAACAAAACACAATTCACTCATAAAGTAAGTTATGTATCTCCAACTTTAATAACCATGTGACGATTTTACCCCAACCCCTTGTATGTAGGTATAACTTACTATAACTTGTGATTCTGACTGGCCTTGTACATGTATAAATTGTAGGTCTGCCTGACCCAGCTGTGATGTTTCCAATTGTTCTAAGTTAGCTAATCCCCTTACGTAAGATGGTCTTTGTTAGCTCTCGAGGGGAGAGGAGACTGTGTCCATCGCGGACGGGTGACGTAACCACATCAAAGGACAGGACAGCGTCAAATAAGAAGACTGTAACAATTGATAGACACACAGACAGACATTCGGATGATTGACAGTCGAACGACTGACCAGAGTCGATTGCCCTCCAATCGAAATGCGATGTGGGTGGGACTTGATTCGAAAAATTTTAGATAAAACCCAATGTTTAGTAGGAATTAGTCAGTTCGCTCCAATAAGAATTGAGAAGAGATAGAACTCCGTACGTACAGACGAAAATTGGTGGCAGACTCTGATTTTGGAAATCAAGGAAATCTTAAGATAGCTTCAAAGGTCAGTGTAATTTTTGTTTGATTTCTGCTTGATACGTCTGCGGAATGGAAGGATTCTCATATGTATATTCATTTTACTTGTATTGTAGTATGGATAGTTAATTATGATATTAATATTTTGCATCTTTCGTGATGTTCGTTAGTACCTTTGCTTGCAATTGATTATGATGTAAATTTGTTGCATCTTCTTCATGATATTATTATATTACACCTTATTTTGGGAGGTAAAATGTTGCTCTTTTGTTAGTAATATGTGTGCATATTATTTCGTGCATTATTACGTTTACGCCCTTTTGAAAGGACGATTTGTATTCGTGAAGAATTGTATTGTTTGCTAGCCGCTATAAGAATTAATATTATAATTCTTTGTGTAGGTATGTTATGGTAGACTAGCACTTTGTTTACGTAATGATATATTTTGCCATTGAGTTAACGGATTTCCGTTATTGCAATTTGAATATGAATATTGTGGATTTGGCACGCTTGTGTAGGAAATATATATAAATATATAGATAGTCATATTATTAATAGTAGTAATATTATAATACAATGATATTTGAAATATTTGTATGTATATACTGATAGGGCTCAGTATGTAGATGTTTGAATTCTTTGTGAGATTGTGTTATGGCGCCATTTTGTAAGCAGCGGAAGCGTATGGGAATTTCGATGTGTGCGCATGCGTGACCAAAAATGTCCCGCCTTAAACTGATGGTTCAATTCAGTGACTTAGTGTGAGGTAATATTCATCACCCTATGCTAATGCATTATACCTTTCAACAGGAAGCTTTCGGGTGACATTGAAGAGAATTCCGGGGAAATTTTGGGTGACGTTGAGAGAATTCCGGGGGAATTCCGGATGCCGTGGAAAGAATTCCGAGTGAATATGAGAGATACCGAGTGAATTTCGGGTGACCTCAAGAGATACCGTAGAAGAGGAAATGGAAGTAGAGATAGAAGAGGAAACGGAAGTAGAGATAGAAGAGGAAACGGAAGTAGAGATAGAAGAGGAAACGGAAGTAGAGGAATCAGAAGGAGAGAAAGACGAAAGGAGACTTATTTAGATGAGTAACACTCAAGAAGGGAAAATATTCCTCACACTGAAATCAAATGATGATCTAGGGATCATTGGGTCAAGAGTGACATTGACTGATTAATATCTTTAAAATTTTCATTTATTAAATTGTTGTTTAAATTTCATCTTTGTATTTCTTTTAATTTAATGGTCGGCATTGCTGACTGGGGGCTCGTAGCCATATATAATATATTGTCCAGAAGTAAACATTCTGAATGCGGACCAGGGGAACTTATAATTCTTTAAAGTCTATAGGAAGAACCCCACCCCTACTAAACGACACTTCACAGTGGGGGCTCGTCCGGGATATGAATTATACATATATTATTTTAGGACCTAAAGTTATTTGTAGGAGTATTAGGGAACAGTTTGAGATATTTTCCATTCTTTGTATTTGTTTTATGATTTTCTCATCTTGCATTTTATTGTCATATGTGCATGCTTTGTAGACCTTCCATTACTAGCAGTACTGGTGAAGCAGATATTGAACAAATATCTTACCTGAACGAAATTAGTTGCTATCGACAGGTAAGTATTTAAACTTGTATTACAAGTATCTGTGTCTTGTTAGAATATTGAGACAAGGTATCACTTTACATTAGTTATAATGGCCACTGAAAGGCAAATGATAAAGGAATATCGAGCTATGGGGTCTGAAGAGCTCGGATATGAGGGAGATCGCCTGGCGGCCTTTATAGAAGAAAGGATCAAGGAATGGAAGGCCGAAAAAGCAGCGGACAAAGAGCTAGCCAAGATAGCAGCAGACAGAGAAACACAAAGACAGCTGGAGCTAGCCAAGATAACAGCGGAACAGGAGCTAGCCAAGATAGCTGCAGACCAAGAGCTAGCCAGACTCGCCCACACTCTGGAGATGGAAAAGGTGAGAGTTGAAGCCAGGACCAATGGACGGGACGACGCCAGTACAAACTCTGGAACGACCGGCCGACCATTCATCGACCACCGGATGGTCCAGATCAACATGCCACGCTTCAATGACAGGGAGGAGGCTATTAATGATTTTCTCGTGCAGTTCGAGAAACTCGCACACGCTCATCAGGTCCCTGAACAGCACTGGGCCATTAATGTCTCAGCCTTTTTGCAAGGTGCAGCTCGGGAAGTCTACCACGGCTTAGCTGCAGAAGAGGCTGATGACTACAATGCCCTCAAGAAGGCCCTTCTCTGCCATTATCGGCTGACCGCCGAGACTTACCGGAAACATTTTCGGGACTCGGCGAAAAAGGTAACCGAGACCCACTCTCAATTCCACAACCGTGTTCGAGGTTTATTTGAGAAGTGGATGAAAATGGCTGAAGTCGAATGCACGTACAACGGGCTCCGCGAGGTAATACTCAAGGAGCATGTCCTGGGTACTTATCGTCTTCTTAGCCGAAAGAGAACACCGGACGCTCGAAGAGATCGCTAACATGGCGGAGTGATACGAGCAGGCGCACTCGAAGAGTGGAGGTTTCGGGGGCGCGGATCGACCACGACCCTCTGAGTCGCATCGTATGGGGGAGGTTGAGCCGGCTGTCCGCAACCGTCAGGGCGACGGGAAGGTCGGAGGGGCACCTACAGGTAGGGATGCCACCTATCGACCTGGACAGGCCTCACCCACGAAACCAGGACTTGCAAGTCGGCGAGGGCCGCCGACGTGTTTTAACTGCAAGCGCCTGGGGCATTTTGCCAGGGACTGTCCGAAGGGCAGGCAGACCCAGGTGAATGTCGTTGCTAGGAAGGAGTGCGTGCCGGAAGCGAGTCGCAACCCAGCCAACCTTGCGGCCGCAATTGTCAATGGTGAAGGTGCCACCATCTAGTATGACACTGGGTGCAGCGTCCCCGCGCTTGTCTACAAGAAGTATGTCAAGCCGGAGGACTATACAGGGGAGGTAATAGAAGTTCAGTATGCGAACTGCGCGCGTGACTCATTACCAGTAGCTGTCATTGACCTCAATTCACCATACGTGAAGGGGAAAATTGCAGCTGCTTGCTTGGAGGGTCTATCACATGACGTCATATTGGGATGCCGTTATGTGTTACCCCAGCCGAACCCCGAAACCTGTACACCTATGCCAGTGAGTGCTGTTGAGACCAGGGCCATGAGTCGACAGCCGAAACCGAAGCCGATCCAAGTTACATCGACACCGGTTAGTAATGTTCTTCCAGCGGAGTTGAGGAAGCTGCAACAGGAAGACGCAACTCTGGCGCAGTTGCATAAACACGCAGAAGCAGGAACGGAAAGGGAAACTCCGAACGGCGCGGTGAAGTTTGTCTACAAGAAGGGAATCTTGTATCGCCACGCCAGGAAACACAACGAACACTTTAAGCAAGTCGTCGTGCCAAAGGAAAAGTGTTGTGAAGTGCTGAAGCTTGCACACGAAAGTCTCATGGGTGGACACATGGGAAATGCTAAGACACGTGACCGTCTTGTAAAAGAGTTTTACTGGCCAGGGGTCCAGGGAGACGTAAAACGGTTCTGTCTCTCCTGTGACAAATGCCAAAGAATGGCACCGAAAACGGATCATCGACCCATTCCCTTGGGGAGTACGCCCCTTATCGATGAACCATTTAGACGTGTCGCCATGGATTTAATCGGACCGATAAAACCCGCGTCTGCGCATGGAAATCGGTATATTTTAACGGTCGTTGATTATGCTACACGCTATCCGGAGGCCGTAGCATTGCGTAATATTGACACGGAAACTGTCGCAGAAGCTGTTTGCGATCTGGTCAAGAGTTGGAGTGCCCGACGAGATCTTGATCGATCAAGGGACACAATTCATGAGTTGTGTGATGGCGGAGGTGAATCGTCTCATGTCAATTAAGCACCTCACGACCACACCGTATCACCCCCAATGTAACGGATTGGTCGAATGGTTTAACGGGACACTAAAGCACACGCTCAAGATATTGTGCGAAGGCCGCCCCAAGGATTGGGACCGGTATATTCCAGCCATGCTTTTCGCATACCGGGAAGTACCACAAGCGAGTTTGGGGTTATCTCCCTTTGAACTCCTGTACGGGAGGACCGTACGCGGCCCAATCGCCGTACTGAGACAGCTGTGGACTGACGACCACGCTGTAGAGGAAGTACGCACTACCTACCAGTACGTCGCGAACTTGCGCAACAAACTGGAAGAGGTTTGTTCTCTCGCACAAGATAATCTCAAACGAGCTAAGGCGCAGCAGGCGAAAAATTACAATAAGCGCGCAAAACCACGTCAGTTTGAGGTAGGGGATAAGGTGTTGTTGTTGTTGCCCCCAGGAACACAACAAGTTGCAAGTTTCCTGGAGGGGTCCATACGTCGTCACCGAGAAGGTCGGAGGTCAAAACTACCGGATACGGCTACCGACGAAAGAGAAATTGTACCATGCCAATTTGCTCAAGAGGTACCGGGAAAGGGAGACCGTAAGCGATTTTGTTGTCGCCACGATAGTCACCGAGGATGCCGAAGGCGATACGGAAGGTGCCAACACTGTCCCGAGCTGTCCATTAACGAGGGTCGAGACTCCGTCGGACGTGGAGTGTGACCCCATGTTAACTGAAGTCCAGCAGGACGAGATAGAGACCTTGCTGGCCGGGTATTCCGACGTGTTAACAGAAAAACCCAGGGGGACGGCGCTTGTCGAGTTCGGGTTAAAGATGGTGGACGACCGACCAGTGCAGCGGAAACCCTACCCCTTGCCCCACGCGAAACGAAAAGTTGTAAGGGAGGAAATTGAGCAAATGATTGCTCTGGGAGTAATCGAACCTGCCGACTCTCCATACAGCTCACCAGTAGTCCTAGTGCAGAAGAAGGACGGCACCCATCGGTTCTGCGTCGACTACCGGAAGCTGAATCAGGTGACAGAATTTCAAGTCGAAATGTTACCTGACCCGGAACATATCATCACTTCGGTCTCAAAAGCGAAATATTTTTCCAAGCTCGATTTGTCCAAGGGGTATTGGCAAATTCCGGTAAGGAAAGAAGACAGACCGAAGCTTGCTTTTGCTACTCCCGACGGGACATACCAATGGCTGGTTATGCCGTTCGGGGTACAAAACGCGCCCAGCATCTTTACCAGGATGATGCGGAAGTTGTTGGAGCCCTTGCGCGATAGGGGTGTCCACAACTTCATGGATGACCTATGGGGTGAACACCTCACTCTGTTAGCTGACGTTTTGGAGCGGCTACGTCAGGAGGGCTTGACAGCCCGACCTTCCAAATGTCACCTTGGTTTCAGGACATTGGACTATTTAGGACATACCCTGCGCCAAGGCACGCTGTCTCCAGAGAATTCGAAGGTGGAGCAACTGCGAAACGCCGCACGCCCCACCACAAAAACGGAGGTGAGGTCATTTCTGGGATTGGCGGGATACTATCGGAGGTATGTCGCTAATTTCAGCGTGATTGCGGGGCCGTTGTCCGACCTAACCAAGAAACGGACCCCGAATAAGATTATTTGGACAGATGCGTGTGAGCACGCTTTCCAAACACTGAAGGCTAGACTTACATCCGATGCCGTTGTTCGTCTACCGGATTTGGATAAGGAATTCGTTCTTCGCACCGATGCATGCGACACAGGACTGGGAGCAGTACTGCTACAGGAGCATGACAAAACGCTTTTCCCTGTCGCATACGGCAGTCGGAAGTTGTCTGCTGCCAAGAAGAACTACTCCGTATCGGAGAGGGAATGTCTCGGAATCGTGTTCGGCATATCACGGTTCGAGCGATACCTATATGGACGCAAGTTCATATTGGAGACCAACCACCAACCACTCGCCTATTTGGCGCAGGCAAAGTTGTCCAATGGTCGATTGATGCGATGGTCGCTGTTCTTACAGCAGTACCAGATGCAGATCAGATACGTGAAAGGATCTGAAAATATAGGCGCAGATTTCATGAGTAGAAGCGCTGGAATGATATAGATCATTCTGGTTAAATTTTCATGTTCATACTCAGTTTAGCATCTAGCTGATTTTGCTGATGTTGTTCTTTATATTGTTGTAACACTTTTGCATTTGTAGTATTTTGAGGGAATAAAATCCTGATTTTATTCTCAAGCGTGGGGGGATGTGACGATTTTACCCCAACCCCTTGTATGTAGGTATAAGTTACTATAACTTGTGATTCTTACTGGCCTTGTACATGTATAAATTGTAGGTCTGCCTGACCCAGCTGTGATGTTTCCAATTGTTCTAAGTTAGCTAATCCCCTTACGTAAGATGGTCTTTGTTAGCTCTCGAGGGGAGAGGAGACTGTGTCCATCGCGGACGGGTGACGTAACCACATCAAAGGACAGGACAGCGTCAAATAAGAAGACTGTAACAATTGATAGACACACAGACAGACATTCGGATGATTGACAGTCGAACGACTGACCAGAGTCGATTGCCCTCCAATCGAAATGCGATGTGGGTGGGACTTGATTCGAAAAATTTTAGATAAAACCCAATGCTTAGTAGGAATTAGTCAGTTCGCTCCAATAAGAATTGAGAAGAGATAGAACTCCGTACGGCCAGACGAAAATTGGTGGCAGACTCTGATTTTGGAAATCAAGGAAATCTTAAGATAGCTTCAAAGTCAGTGTGATTTTTGTTTGATTTCTGCTTGATATGTCTGCGGAATGGAAGGATTCTCGTATGTATATTCATTTTACTTGTATTGTAGTATGGATAGTTAATTATGATATTAATATTTTGCATCTTTCGTGATGTTCGTTAGTACCTTTGCTTGCAATTGATTATGATGTAAATTCGTTGCATCTTCTTCATGATATTATTATATTACACCTTATTTTGGGAGGTAAAATGTTGCTCTTTTGTTAGTAATATGTGTGCATATTATTTTGTGCATTATTACGTTTACGCCCTTTTGAAAGGACGATTTGTATTCGTGAAGAATTGTATTGTTTGCTAGCCGCTATAAGAATTAATATTATAATTCTTTGTGTAGGTATATTTTGGTAGACTAGCACTTTGTTTACGTAATGATATATTTTGCCATTGAGTTAACGGATTTCCGTTATTGCAATTTGAATATGAATATTGTGGATTTGGCACGCTTGTGTAGGAAATATATATAAATATATATAAATATATAGATAGTCATATTATTAATAGTAGTAATATTATAATACAATGATATTTGAAATATTTGTATGTATATACTGATAGGGCTCAGTATGTACCGTATTTTCCGCCCTATAAGTCGCTCCTGGGTATAAGTCGCGGGAGGGGGAAATCCAGATAATTTTGGAAAATTCAACAGATAAGTCGCTCCTGCGTATAAGTCGCTCCTGCGCACTAACCATAATCACGTTTTTGATACCGCCGGCCATTGCATACGACTTGGTAATTTCCAACAACGTGTACATATATTCTTGTTTGAAATTTTAAAAATAGAAATATAAGCAAATAAGATTTATAAATAATGTTTATTAAGTAAATAATAGCGCCACTCGTCTTCTTTTTTTACGCCAGTCACGCTCAAGCTTCTCGCTTACGTTGAATTTTCTTACTGCTGAACGATTTCCGTTTTCTTTCGCAAATGCTACGACGTTTAACTTAAATTCTGCATCATAACTTTTTCGCGTGGTAGTTGTAGGTGCCATGATTAAACTGTATTGACTTACGCTAATATAACAATTTTAAATCATACAACGTTATTGTGAAACTATCTTTTTTTGATGCTCCATGGTATGAACGGTCTGTATTTATATACCGGTCAATTCCACAACCCGAGCGAACTTCAAAGGCACTTTATAAAACAATTGAAGTTGTTCGCCAGCCTTCCAGTTTTTTTTATTAATTACTTTGAAGTTCTCTCAATGAAGCCAGTCTCGGTATTCCGGTCAATTTCCACAACCCGAGCAAACTTCAAAGGCACTTTATAAAACAATTGAAGTTGTCCGCCAGCCTTCCAGTTTTTTTTTATTAATTACTTTGAAGTTCTCTCAATGACGCCAGTCTCGGTATTCCGGTCAATTTCCACAACCCGAGCGAACTTCAAAGGCACTTTTTAAAACAATTGAAGTTGTCCGCCAGTCTTCCAGTTTTTTTTTTTATTAATTACTTTGAAGTTCTCTCAATGAAGCCAGTCTCGGTATTCCGGTCAATTCCACACCCAGAGCGAACTTCAAAGGCATTTTATACGACAACTGAAATTGTTCGCCAGCCTTCCAGTTATTTTTATTTATTACTTTGGAGTTCTCTCCATGAAGCCAGTCTCGGGTTAATCCATAGTTTTTTTAAACTATTGAAGTAAATTATGAAGCGCTACCGGTACATTTAAATACATATATTGTAGCGACATCTGACCAACACTTTGCTTGAAGCACGTGGTGAATAATAAAAGAAAAACAATGGCAATCGTAATTTCAATATTTTTTTTTATTAATAACAACAAATTTTAACACATATATATTATAACTAAATATTATTTGATTATTTAATTTGATATTCTTGTAGTCTAATACTTACGTGTATTTAAGTTTCGAGCAATTGGCTTGCCGGTATACCGTAGATATATTTCGCTATAACACAGCATCACTGCGCATCAGTCATATCAGTCGTTAAAAAAATTATTTATCGTATAAGTCGCTCCTGCGTATAAGTCGCACACGTCATTTGAAAGAAAAAAAAACGAAAAAAGTAGCGACTTATACCCCGGAAAATACGGTAGATGTTTGAATTCTTTGTGAGATTGTGTTATGGCGCCATTTTGTAAGCGGCGGAAGCGTATGGGAATTTCGATGTGTGCGCATGCGTGACCAAAAATGTCCCGCCTTAAAACTGATGGTTCAATTCAGTGACTTAGTGTGAGGTAATATTCATCACCCTATGCTAATGCATTATACCTTTCAACAGGAAGCTTTCGGGTGACGTTGAAGAGAATTCCGGGGAAATTTTGGGTGACGTTGAGAGAATTCCGGGGGAATTCCGGATGCCGTGGAAAGAATTCTGAGTGAATTTGAAAGATACCGAGTGAATTTCGGGTGACCTCAAGAGATACCGTAGAAGAGGAAACGGAAGTAGAGATAGAAGAGGAAACGGAAGTAGAGATAGAAGAGGAAACGGAAGTAGAGATAGAAGAGGAAATGGAAGTAGAGGAATCAGAAGGAGAGAAAGACGAAAGGAGACTTATTTAGATGAGTAACACTCAAGAAGGGAAAATATTCCTCACACTGAAATCAAATGATGATCTAGGGATCATTGGGTCAAGAGTGACATTGACTGATTAATATCTTTAAAATTTTCATTTATTAAATTGTTGTTTAAATTTCATCTTTGTATTTCTTTTAATTTAACGGTCGGCATTGCTGACTGGGGGCTCGTAGCCATATATAATATATTGTCCAGAAGTAAACATTCTGAATGCGGACCAGGGGAACTTCCTCATAATTCTTTAAAGTCTATAGGAAGAACCCCACCCCTACTAAACGACACTTCACAAACCAACACGCATGCACACACACACGCATGCACACACACACACACAAGTTATTAGACAGAGCTCCAGACACACAGGTAATACACATCACTGGCTACATGAACCAAACTCTCTCAAGAGCCATACTGCAAAGCTGGCAAAAATCAGGATTCAGTTATGTCAAACTGGTTTCTTCAAACTTTGTCATACACCATCAATCTACCAAAGTTGAACCAAACATAAATTGATTGCAAATAAAAACTCCCAGACTTATCAACCAGACTGGTTCATTAATCAGTTCACATGCTATTACACAAACAGATTTCCATTTAGCATGACACTAGTGACAACAACACTTGCCGTATTTCCAGGACAGAAAATATAACTTTCCAAGAAAGTCATGAATCAGAAATTTCTTCAATCACCTGTTATGTATATGTAACTTAATCATTTGTTTGTTAGTTTTAACTTTTTTAAATATTCCATTACATGCTATTATAAGGTAACTTTGTTTAGTGGATTTGTTTTTATTGTTAAGAATAGAGTTCAGTTTTGACTGTTTTTTTGTTGTTGTTGACATAAACAGCTAATAAGAGCCACTGTATCCAATGCTGACATAGTTCCTGACCTTGATTCAGAAACAGTGGCAGTTCCAGTAAACAACTATTTAAAATTACTTTTTATATTATTATTTCACATAGCAAGAATGATTGATTTCAGTTAAGGCCATACATGATGTTAGGCATGTAAAAAGCTTCTATATTATTCGGGAAGGGTGACTGTGACCCTTAGAAAGGAATTTGTTCTGCATCATAAACTATTGTATAAATGTTTTCTGGATAGAATTTGGGCATTTGGGCTCTAAACCATTGACACTTAAAGGTGTTTTGTTGTGACCAATTTGAGTTGAAATTTTATTTTATTGAATACAAGTGATTCTTTTCCCTGGAAATATATGTGCTCATACAGAATTCTTGGACAAAGACATTCATTAAAATTTATTCGGAATTCAAAACTGGATCAATTTTTTTCTGTGATTCAACAAAGAACTGTTGATACACGTACAACAGCATTTTGAAGGTTGCAAAAGGCGTCCTTGCCATCTATTTCGGATTTCATTGGGGCTCAAACTCAGATTCATTTAGGACTTATTAATAATAGGACTTCTATTCTTTAATTCTTGGATTAATTTTGGATTTGATTTTTTAAAAAAATGTAGATTATTTTTTCTCATTTATACCTTGTTTTTCAAGTGAAATAAATTATTTGTTAAATTTTACAAAGCTTGTTAATTTCCCTCTTTTCTGTAACTTTTTGTAAAAGCCTAGACATGTGACACACTGCACACTTCATTAGAACTGTACCCAGCAGACATATTAATTTACTTCATTAGAACTGTACCCAGCAGACATATTGTATACACTTTATTAGAACTGTACCCAACAGACATATTGTACACACTTCATAAGAACTGTACTTAGTAGACATATTGTACACTTTTTTAGAACTGTACTCAGCAGACATATTGCACACACTTTATCAGACCTGTACTCAGCACACATATTGTACACATTTTATTAGAACTGTACCCAGCAGACATATTGTACACACTTCATAAGAACTGTACTTAGTAGACATATTGTACACACTTCATCAGAACTGTACTTAGTAGACATATATTGTACACACTTCATTAGAACTGTACCCTGCAGATATATTGTACTTGACACACTTCATCAGAACTGTACCCAGCACACATATTGTACTTGACACACTTCATTAGAACTGTACCCAGCAGACATATTGTACTTGACACGCTTCATTAGAACTGTACCCAGCAGACATATTGAACTTGACACTCTTCATTAGAACTGTACCCAGCAGACATACTGTACTTGACACACTTCATTAGAACTGTACCCAGCAGACATATTGTACACTTTATTAGAACTGTATCCAGCAGACATACTGTACTGTTGCCTACCATTGAATGTTTTCCAAATCTAAACTCAGATGAAAGTTCAAATGTAAAAGATTTTAATTACTTATCATTACTTTCATGACATCAATCAATTAAATGTGATAATACAGTAATAATATCAAATATTTGTATGTTTCTATTTTCTCATGCGTATAACTTTTGTACTTAGGGTCGACAGGTCACCCCATTGCCCTCATTATCATACTCGTCTTAATGTACATCATAAACAAAAGCATGTGGCTTGAGACGTGCATTGTGCAATCCTTCCAACACAAAACAATTATAAATTTGTCTTAATTTATCTTTTGTTTTCTAAGAGTGGCACATATAGCTAGACTCTACTTAATTAATCAGATTTTCATAAAGGAGTACAGCACCTGATGACCTTTATGCAGAGTGGGAAGCAATAATATACATGATAAATAAATAATCTATGTCTGTGTTTGTACCAAGTCAAGGAAATCAGTCACATGGTAACATTATTTTTCTCCCCATGAGGTTACGTATATTTGGGGAAACAAATAATGTAATCCTCTGATTAAAATTTCCTTGTCTCTGTATAAAACCCCAGCATAAGATTCTATTATTACTGAACATGGCTGAATTCATGACCCCTTGGCATCATATATGGTGCATTTCTTATATGTATATGTGATATTTGTAATATATAAGTACAACAATACACATCATTTAGAATTGAGCACTCCAGGTAGCTCATCAAGGGTTATTTAATTCTACACATGAACAAGCAAATAGTCTTTATCTTGGTCTTACAGAAGGCAGTCTTTATTGGAATCAATTATATTTTCATTTTTCTCCTGATCTTGTTAATATGCTACTGTAATAAGGAACTAAAATGGAAGTCTGACTGAATTATCTCATTGTTAAGGAAACTACTGACACTAAAGTAATACAGTAAACTGGTTTTTCTCATTGTAAAGACACTGTCTGCTCAATGCAGGAAAACAAATGGTGAAAATCTTGCTGTAAAAAAAAGGTGAACAAATGTACCATAAACAGTGTATAATACACCTATTCAGTCCTTATCAGCCCTATATGTACATATATATATATATATATATATATATATATATATATATATATATATATATATATATATATATATATATATATATATATATATATACCTATATGTACATACATTTTTGTGCAGAAACCAATTTTCTATCTTAGTTGCAAAGACAATAACTCATACCTTTGGGCCCCAAATTTAATAGGCCTCATCTTTAACACAAATGCATGCCTATCATAAGGTTTGGTCCTGGTATGCGACATGTGATGTAGAATCATTGTACTGTGCAGAAACCATTATTATTCGTTCATTCAGTAAACCTATGAGATCTTTTGATACCAAAAATCTAGCGTTCTTCCTTACCCCAATTGCAAGCCAACCAAAAAGTTTGGCAACCAAAGATTATGGAGTGACTTTGACCTGTGACCTCTGGAATAAGAAACTGCTAGGATTTCTTTTTACTCCAAGAGCATGCCATCCACAATGTTTGGTAACTGGATGGTGGAAAAACTGCTTATTGTGCACAAATTATTTTTCTTCTTCTATTTATTCACATCCCAGAAAGTAGTTCACAATGACCCAGTTTTTGTATGCTACACATACATACTGGAAAGTCAATCAAAGGAAACCAGTGTTGTTGCATAACATGTTTATCTCAAAAGATGCACAGTGTGTATTTGATGTCAACAGTAAAATAGTATAGGAGTAACAGCCCAGACAGGTAAAGATGGAATTTAAGGAATTTTGGCATTATGGAAAGACAATCAATGCAACACAACTTTTAAACAAAAAACGTACATTCTAAGAAACACCTTGTCACAAGACTGTTAATAGTTTGTTAACAAGACCTGGTAAGGAGGTCACAGTGATTCAGTTTTGATCTATGATACATCTTTATCCCACAGTGCCATGAATGAATACAAGTTATCAATTTTAATTTTTAATAAATTCTAGAAAGAGTATCAGTGGTTCAAGACAGGTCTAGCTGAAGATGCACAAACGTCTTTCAGTGTCACTTCAATGAAAAGGTATTGATATTTAAGTATTGATATTTAAGTATTGATATTTAAGTATTAATATGTAAGCATTGATATTTAAGTATTGATATTTAAGTATTGATATTTAAGCATGTGCAAGTTTAATAAAGTGTTACAACTGAATGTGGGGGGCTCTGCGTGGCTGAGTGGTCTAAAGTGCTCAATGTTACAGATCACTGCTATCTCACCTCTGTCTGTGTGGGTTCGAGTCTCAGGCTCGGCTAGTGTAATTATGTGAGAAAGCTTGCTGGTAGTTTCTTGTGGGTTGGTGGTTCTTTCCAGTGTTTTCCTGGGTTCTTCCTCCACCATTAATACTGGCTGCCATGTAAAACCTATCTTGTGCTGAAAAATGGAATTAAACCCTACCACAACAACAACTGAATGTGTTATATTTATAAGATAAGAAGGTCGCTAACTGTACTGAAGTGCTAATGTTGGTGTAAATTAACCCTAGAGCCAATATGACCAATGAATATACTTACATTGTACATGTAAATACTGGACTCCACTTGCATGATTGATGAACACAATAACAGCTATTGTGCAAAATATTTTCAAAGTTTGCAGGTTCTAATTTGTTAACTATGGAAAAGTTTATAAATGGGGAGTGTGGAAGGACATTTGCTTCAAAAAAGTTCAAAATCCAACACTGTCTACATTTCTTCAATAATAGCATCTCTATCATAACCTACCAGTAATTTAAAAATGGGACTATGGCTAAGCATTGAAATGCACTGAACTAGTAACCCAGTGCATTAAGTACTTACTTAATTCAGCTTTTGGAGCAAAAATGAGGAAATCAAAATGCTGACACTCAAATTTTGTTGTAGTAGATTGGAGAGTGTGACAATTCAACTGATGCCAAAATTACCTAGTAGAAAGAGTGGGGAAATTCAAGTCATAAATCAAATCCAAGTTGTACGAAACAGAAACTTGTATTTATTTTTAAAGCAAAATTATGAGTGGTATTCTAAGTCAATGTACTGATGTCAACTGAATGAATTTCAATAGTGAGGAAAATGACAATAAGGAACTAGAAAGAAAGAGTCAATAAATTAGCTCTTTGAGCTTTCAACCTTAAAATCAAAATGATTCTTCTTTACTCCAAGTACAAGCCATCCAGAGTTTGTTAAATGTAGATGGTTCACACCTTGAGTGATTGTGAAAATTAGAAATAGATCACCTAATACACTCCTCCTTCTTGGCGGTTATAAAAATATCCATAATATATCAATAAATAATTTCTGTAACACAACAGTATTAAATAAAAGCAAACCCATACAACATATTAAATTACAAGTCATCGTTAAAAACTAATGGCAACTGAGTATGTTTAATAGTTCTTGAGCAATGTAATGACAAGCAACATGACTCAGGAAGACATGAAGTTAATTACAGGCCTTAACTCTATCCAAAACAGAGCTAAGCCATCCTGATAAGATGGGCTTGAGACAATGTATACAACAAGTTGCATCCCAATAGGTTGTATGCTTTAGGTTCCATGCTGGTTACAAGGATCTCCTGTAGTGAGGGATGTATTAATTAATAATGATGGAAAAATGGAAATAAACTGGACTTCAAACAGATAAAACCTTTTAAAAGCACATCTATACATAATAGAAAATTCACCTACCAAATGATATCAAAATAACTGTAATGTTGCAGAAATCTAAAGACCCACTTAAAAATATGTAGATCTGATAGGCACTGATAAAGGCTAATGACATCTGAAATTTTCAGTCTGCTTATTTTAGCAACTTATCAGACAGAACATTGTGTGTCAAACTAAGGAGAGTTAGTGTTAAAAAGTCATGGTCCTAATGATGTTTTTCAACTTTATAGATATGAAAGTTGTAACTTGATTAGTGACTTGAAAGGTCTTTTGACATCACCAACTATCAGTCAGATCTGTTATTCCCATATCTTTATTTCAATCTGACTCAGGTTACAGAGGTATGTCGGTTACAGTACATGTTAATATTAACCCCTGTAGGTTTTTGTAGTTTGTAACAGGAAACACACTGGGTGCTATTTCTGAATACATCCTAATACACTGACTTCCAACCAATTTTCCATTAGCCTAATGCCTAGTGTGTTAGTATCATTATTTTCCATTGGTTATTTTGCTCGCACATGAGCAGAAGGGGAGAAGCTCAGGAGTTCTTTATATTTTGCTTAAAGGACCCATATTTTCGTATTGAGACCATTCTTTATTCCAAATACCCACCATTACTTTTTGCACAGGTTCACCTGTCTGTGTGCAGTTCAGATCAGTCTGCCTTAGATATGAGGCCAAAAAGTCTAAAATCTGGACACAAAATAAGATTCCGACCACACAGGCAAATTTTGGGTTAAAAAAAAATGGGTCCAAAAAGTTTTTTTTTCTCTTCCCCTCTGTATTTTGTAATGCAACTAAAATGTCTAGATTATTTGTTATCATTGTAGAGATAAATCTGTCTACCTTTTTATAATATGACCCACCTTAGTGTATCATACATGATCATGACGCTACAGAGCTTACAAATAGGCTACTTACCACCTCCTAGCCTGTAAATGCAGTGCCAGGTTTAAATGTGTTAATGAACAAACTGAAAGACAGATGTACAGAGAAACAGATAAATGAATGGAAAAGGTGATTAATACCATGTTCCTGCACCTTGGGTCCTAATTATCCTAACTGAATATTTTCTATGTAATATTTAAGGGTGGTCTTATAATGAAGAATGGTGTTATCTCTGATACAATATCTTATTTACATTACTAGGCATTAAGTTGTGTACAATAAATGTCAATTAATGTTAGGTACTATACAATATGTGGATATATGTGGTGAACTGGTTCAGTGAGTATTCTTTCAGATAAATTAGCTTCCTTCCTTTCTTTCATATTACAAACCTGAACCAGTCTAGTCCATTATCCAATTCAACTGAGTGTACTAATTCATATAAATATGAATTCTGCAGATACTTGACAACAAGTGCCCTCAGCTTTAAAGCCTGGTTGTATGGGGTCAAACTGAAATTGTAATTAATTTTGTTGGCTTTAATGTCACTTTCTACAAAATATTCGCTAGCTATATCATGCCGAGTAAATGTGAACTAATTGTCATTCCCTAGGATACACAGCAGATGCAGATTAAATGTGAGCTAATTGTCTTTCCCAAGGATACACAGAGCACATGCAGAGTAAATGTGAGCTAATTGTCTTTTCCAAGGATACAGAGCAGTGAGCCATGCTGGAAAGGCCAAGTATTGAATATGTGACCCATAGATCAAGAGTCACAGGCACTACCAAGTGAGGTACAACTGTGTAAATTATGTACCAGTATCAACTTCTGCAGGAAAAGTCAATTCTTCCTTGATGATAACTTAGCCTTATTTCTCAAATATGTCAGATTGTGTTGCATTTAATTTTTACTTTAGAACTTTTACATGAGGCAGTGTATTCCTCAATTCAGTCTTACAATATACTTACTAAAGCAATGAGATTTTAAGTGGATACAGTACACGAGTCTCTTGAGTTCATAAGACCATTATTTCTGTTTCTTTTATTCATTCATTAGCTAAGTAATCAAACATTCTCTGATATTCTTGTGAAGCGCCAACATACCAATCTTTGTAACAAAAATAGTTTCTTACATGTGTGTGTTAACTTGGTCACAACATACCTTAAGTTAATATATTCCCGAAACACCTGTATACTAACATGTTCCCAAGACGCCATTTAAGTGCAATGCAAAATTATTTGTAATTGCCTCTGACCATGAATCAAGTATCATGTCTGTGACCTTGAACCTAGTATCATGCCTTTGACCTTGAACCTAGTATCATGGATTGAAAATCATTGTACATGTACGTATCTCATTGCTAAGAAATACCCCAGGAGTTTCAATATGAAATACAGTAGCTGGAGAAACTGGAAAAGTAGCTGAGGGGAAGCAGGGACAGGTGGGTCTCTCTTTAGGGTTCGTTTCCTATTCATATTTTATCTCTCTGGGGATTTCCTCCTGATGATCATTTGGGTTCCATCCTTTTAATATGGAAAAAAATTACCAAACAGAATCATCAGGTTTAATAACCATGGAAATATTTTCATTGTTCTCTGAATGAATATGTGTGTGTGTTATTTGGATTATAACATAGCTTTAATAATAATGTTTTGTTCATATTGCTATATTGTCTGCATTGTGGCAGCTCAGTGATATTTATATCATGTCCCACCCAGCAAAATTATACCAGGCTGACTAGTCCTAACACTAACTTCTAAATGCTATACACCAAATGAGGCAGCTGCTAGTATCATTGTTTTACAAGTCTTTGGTATGACTCAGCTGGGGTTCAAACCCATGGCCTCTTGCATCCGAGATGGATGCTCTAGCCCTTAGGTCACTGAAGCAGTTTCTCTGAATGAATTATTTAGCAGGTTAAAAAAACTGTCTAGAATTGTGTTAAAAATAAAGCATGGGAAAATACAAGTTGCTAGGTGACAGAATAATAAGAAATATAAGCAATCTTGTGACTTTATAATAATACACGTACACAAACTAAAATCAACAGTGAAAGTAATCAACTTAATCGAATGTAATGTCATGTGGTCAAAGCCCTTAGAAGGTTACTGTTGGGTAACATTACAATACATGTACCAGTACTGTACATGTGCTGAAAAGGTTCTGGTAAAATAAACAAATTAGAAATTTTGGTTCTAAAAAAACTGATGTATACGCAACTAAAATAAATGTTTAACATTTGTCACAATATGTGTATTGTATTTGTGTGCTTTTAATTCTTGTATTTAGGTCCGACTTTAAGTATTGTCTTTCACATTTCAATCAATACTGGTATCATTTGTTAATAAAACTATCAGAAAGTGTCAGCTAGCCTGTCTTATTATATTCTCATTTCATGCCATTTCTGATGCGCTGCATAATTTATAGAACTCTCTAATAATTTGTCACAAACACTTCTTTTCGTTTCTGTATCTGGCCAGAAGTCACACATATGCCTAGCCAAAATTCACAGATATGCCTGATCAAAAGTCCCACATATGACTGGTCAAAAAGTCCCACATGTGCCTGGCCAAAAGTTATATGCCTAGCCAAAAGTCACACATGTATATGGCCAAAAGTCGCACATGTATCTAGAAAAATGTTACACATGTGCCTTGCTTCATTCTTAGTACCTGATTACCATTCCTAATCATGATGTAAGACTTCCCATGAAAGGAAAGAGACTGAACATATAAGGTTATTTTAGATCTACATGTAGAATCAATTATGTAATAGGCAAGTGCTTTCAATGATATTGAATTTGAAAATCTATAAATAAATATTTCTTTTGAAAAGAAAGCCAGTGATTAAGGTGGCATCATTCAAAGTATTTATTAGATAATCCACACACTGATAAAGATTGTGTTATCCATGGTCTACTGCATTGCTAATAATCTGTTAAGGAATATATTGCCTATACATCATTTGAAAAAAGGGCAAATTAGTAGGAGTGCAGTGAAAAATATCAAGATAGAGCTGAAAAATTAAAATGCATTATTTATGTCAAATTTTGTATTCAGAAGGAATCCCCCAATATTGCATCATACACTGTTTATTATCATGCACACAATCCAATATAGCTACAATCATGAATCAAAACTACAATCATGTACATAATCCAGTACAGCTACACTCATGAATCAAACCTATAATCATGTACTTAGTGTACAGTTACAATCATTAATCAAAATTACAATCATGTATATAATTCAGTACAGCTACACTCATGAATCAAAACTACAATCATGTACACAATCCAGTACAGCTACAATCATGAATCAAAACTACAATTATGTACTTAGTTCAGTACAGCTACACTCATGAATCAAACCTATAATCATGTACTTAGTTAAGTACAGTTACAATCATTAATCAAAACTACAATCATGTACACAATCCAGTATAGCTACAATCATGGCTCAAAACTACAATCATGTATATAATTCAGTACAGCTACACTCATGAATCAAACCTATAATCATGTACTTAGTGTACAGTTACAATCATTAATCAAAATTACAATCATGTATATAATTCAGTACAGCTACACTCATGAATCAAACCTATAATCATGTACTTATTTCAGTACAGTTATAATCATGACTCAAAACTACAATCATGTACACAATCCAGTCAAGCTACACTCATGAATCAAACCTATAATCATGTACTTATTTCAGTACAGTTACAATCATGAATCAAAACTACAACCATATACAAAATCCAGTACAGCTACATTCATGAATCAAAACTACAATCGCATACATAGTGACCTTTGACTTGGTAATTGGAATCCATGCAATTACCTTTGACTTGGCCCTAAGGTCAACTACGTCCGATTTTCAAAAATAAGCCACAGAAGTGCAGATATGTTGGTGGTTAGACCTGCACCATTTTCATTCCAAAGCAGTAAAACACTACAGGAAGTTTGTGTGGAAAACTTCAGGTCAAGGCCACCATTCATGCAAGAGGCGTAGCGATAATTAAATTTTTAAGATGGCAGTCAGATGAGCATCAATTTCGTTCAGCACCAGCTATATATTTTTATTATTGTATTTTAGTGAAATGCCAAGTCATCCTCCGATTTTCGGGACAGCTAACATGACAATTCATCATCAGTTTTTAGAAAAAGAGTATGGTTTTCTGTTATGATATTTTTCTAATTTTGACAGGTCACATTGATATCATTTTCATTTTGGACCAAATATATATAGTGAAAACTGTTTTAGTGAAACATTCATGGCAATATGACCACCATATATCAGTACCATATTTATTTAGTGTATGTTTGTGAATTAGAAATTTAATATAGCTTATTTTTGAAAATTAAGTTATTTCGCTATGATGTCTGCGGTGTGCCAGTTTATAGTGATGTCTAGCACTGGGGCATTATGCCACAGACATCTAGCATGATGTCCCACCCAGTCACATTATCCTGACACCAGGCCAACCAGTCCTATTACTAACATCTTAATGCTGAGTGCCAAGAGAGGCAGCTGTTAATACATATATATTCAGAGGCAAATAATTATTGTAAGAAGAATTACAATGAAAATGTCAGGTCTATTTGACCATTTCTTCAGAAGTAGTAATTAAACAAGATTTTCAAGATGGCCACCATGGTAGTCATCTTGCAGGTCTGTTAGGCATCATTTTCAGTTAGAACAAACTACAGCTGTACATATAATAAGAATTCTTTCAGTGAAAACCATAGTGCTTCAACCTGTCAACTGTGGTGAAGTACATGTAGCAATCAAAGAGTTTTCAAGACAGCTGCCATAGTCATGAAACTGGAGTTATCACATGCACTTTTATTTAGAACCAATTAAACATTATAAATAGTGAACCTGGATGATATGGGGCAACATTTTCATTGATTTCAAACTATACATGAAAATAATAGTTTTAGTGAAAACCTCAGGAGAGAGAATAGCACTAACAAGATTTTCAAGACAGCTGCCATGGTGACCAACTAGACACATAAGTGTTTTCATGACAAACACATGTCAATACGAAGATTCATCAAGAGGAAGTAACAATAAAATTTTAATGGCATCCATATGTGATGTCACAGGGACACCATTTTTATTTAGACATCATAAGGAATGTTTTAGTGAAATCCTCAAGTCAATATGACCATCGAGCATCAACAAGATTCTGAAAGTGAACACCATGGTTTTTGCAAATATTTTTAATGATGACAACCAGTATGGCCAACATTTACATTTAGGATCATTGAGACATCACAATAAGTCTTCTAGAGCAATCCTCATTTAAACATGACCATCCATTAAAAAGGAGTAGTGGTAATTTTTTTCTTTCTTTAAGATTCCAATATTGAATGTGTTGGTGTCAATATAGTCTCTACTGTGCTAATATGCCAATGACCTGGATTGTGGTGATGTCCTATGTTGTCTGATGATAATATAATCCAAAATGTTCATCACTGAATTCACTATAATTTCATATTCCATGAATATTATTCAGCACATCATATTTCAAATGAATAATTTAACAAATCAACACAACAATAAGAATAATTCTGCTTCCTATTAAAGACAGCCACTATGGCAGTCATATTAAAGAAGGCCACTGTGGGAGTCATATTAAAGAAGGCCACTGTGGGAGTCATATTAAAGAAGGCCACTGTGGGAGTCACATTAAAGAGGGCCACTGTGGGAGTCATATTAAAGAAGGCCACTGTGGGAGTCATATTAAAGAGGGCCACTGTGGGAGTCATATTAATGGGGGCCACTGTGGCAGTCATATTAGATTTTTTTTTTTGGGGGGGGGAATGTTTTATTTAAGACCAGCTTGAGTATTGGATGATTATGTGTGTGAAATTTCAAGGCAATCCTCCAAGTCATTTAGGTGAAGTGGTGGTAACAAACGTATGGTTAAGGGCAGACAAAGGACAGACCATGGACAACAGATAAACATAAAGGACAGACAAGGGCAAGAAAATTGAAATACAAGGGACTGACAAGGGATAGACAAGGGATACACAATGGACAACAGAGAAACCATGGACAGACAAGTGATAGACGAGGGATAGACAATAGAAAGACAATGGATAAAAGAGAAACCATGGACAGAAAAGGGATAGACAAGAGATAAGACAATGGATATACAAGAGGTAAGACAAGGGATATACAAGAGGTAAGACAAGAGATAAGACAATGGATAGACAAGAAGTAAGACAAGTAATAGACAAGTGATAAGACAATGGATAGATAAGAGATAAGACAATAGATAGATATGAGATAATACAATGGATAGACAAGAGGTAAGACAAGGGATAGACAAGAGATAAGACATGGGATAGAAAAGAGACATACAATGGATATGCAAGAGATAAGACAAGGGATAGACAAGAGATAAGACAATAGATAGATAAGAGATAATACAATGGATAGACAAGAGGTAAGACAAGGGATAGACAAGAGATAAGACATGGGATAGACAAGAGACATACAATGAATATGCAAGAGATAAGACAAGGGATAGATAAGAGATAAGGCAAGCAATATACAAGAGGTAAGACAAGAGGTAAGATAAGAGATATACAAGAGGTAAGACAAGGGATATACAAGAGGTAAGACAAGGGATATACAAGAGGAAAGACAAAGGATATACAAGAGGTAACACAAGGGATATACAAGGGATAGACAAGAGGTAAGACAAGGGATATACAAGAGGTAAGACAAGGGAAATACATGAGATAAAACAAGGGATATACAAGAGGTAAGACAAAATATAAGACAAGGGATATACAAGGGACCAAAGGTTATTGCATGAGTTCTTCTGGTATATGACCAGTAAAGCTAAAAGTAAAAGTTTATTCCATTGAAACAATAATTTAAAAATAAAACAAAACAGTTATCAAGACAAGCAACAATCAAAATGAAATTCACAAGAGTCCAGACAACTGACATTACACTATCAATTAGTGTAATACCTTTAGTTAAAACATAGGATCTGAAAATTATTCTTTAAAGTTTTCTCCATCACTGAAGTAAGTACAGGTAAATATCTTTGGACTGAATGCTGTCTTCCCACCACTGAACACTCAAGCAGATTAAATATGACACCTGAACACTCAAGCAGGCTTGTATCTAACAATAAATTAAATATGACACCTGAACACTCAAGCAGGCTTGTATCTAACCACAAATTAAATATGAAACCCAACTATTCAAGCAGACTTGCATCTAACCACATATTAAACATGAAACCAGAATACAAAACAAACTAGGGTGGAATATTTTTATTAGAGGTCATTTACCATGATATCTATTTATTAGAAATCATTTACCATGATATATATTTATTAGAGGTCATTTACCATGATATCTATTTATTAGAAATCATTTACCATGATATATATTTATTAGAGATCATTTACCATGATATCTATTTATTAGAGGTCATTTACCATGATATCTATTTATTAGAAATCATTTACCATGATATATATTTATTAGAGATCATTTACCATGATATATATTTATTAGAGGTCATTTACCATGATATCTATTTATTAGAAATCATTTACCATGATATATATTTATTAGAGGTCATTTACCATGATATATATTTGAGGTCATTTACCATGATATATATTTATTAGGTCATTTACCATATCTATTATGAGGTCATTTACCATGATATTTATTAGGTCATTTACCATTATATATATTTATTAGGTCATTTACCATGATATCTATTTATTTGAGGTCATTTACCATGACATCTATTTATCTGAGGTCATTTACCATATCTATTTATTAGGTCATTTACCATGATATCTGGGGCCCCGAGTGGCTAAGTGGTTTAAAGTGCTCTCTGTTACAGACCACTGCCATCTCACCTCTGTCTGCATAGGTTCAAGTCTCAGATTTAGCCAATGTGGGTATGTCAGAAAGCTTGCCAGTAGCTTGTTGCGGGTTGCTAGTTCATTTTGTGAGGGTTTCCCCAGGTTCTTCCTCTACCATTAATACTGGCTGCCATGTATAGACTATTGTGTGCTGAAAAATGGTGTTAAACCATACAACAACAACCGTGATATCCATTTATTAGAGATCATTTACCATGATATATTTTTTAGTCATTTACCATGATATCTATTTATAAGGTCATTTACCATGATATCTACATGTATGTATTAGGTCATTTACCATGATATCTATTTATTAGAGGTCATTTACCATGATATCTATTTATAAGGTTATTTACCATGATATCTATGTATTAGGTCATTTACCATGATATCTATTTATTAGAGGTCATTTACTATGATATCTTTTTATTAGGTCATTTAACATGATATATATTTACCAAGAATGTCAATGTAATATGAAGATCTCACACTGGCATCACTTTTCCCAATACAAATTAATTTTATGTCATGAGTATGGGGTGATGGTAACCAATTTTGTTATGCTAAGATCTCAGACTTCTGGCACAATTTATATATCTTATTTATCATCTACTTCTGACTTTAACAAGATTTTGTCAGAGGTAGATAAGCTTTAGAAAAACTGATTTCCCATATAAAATTATACTTGCCCTTAAGTGATTTCATGCAGTACATCAATAAATCAAGAGTCCCCAAGAGCAAATAGCTCATAGAAGATCCCAGACAAACACAGACATACATGGGCATACACAGACATACACAGACATACATGGGCATACACAGACATAAATGGGCATACACAGACATACATGGGCATACAAAGACATACAGACATACATGGGCATACACAGGCATACAGACATACATGGGCATACACAGGCATACACAGACATACATGGGCATACACAGACATACATGGGCATACACAGACATACAGATATACATGGGCATACACAGACATAAATGGGCATATTGGTACATATGGTGCATATTTCTAACACTAGATTCAATCACAAGAATGACAGTCATAGAGGGCCTCCACATATGAAAAATGAATGTTCAAAAAAGCAGTTTTGTCCAAAATGAGTCAGACAAATCTCAACAAAATCCTATCAAAGTACACAGGACAAAATAGCTATAAGTTCATAATCCTGTCAAACTACACAGGATAAAAAAACTAAGTTCATAATCCTGTCCAAAATAAACCAGATAGAAGTAATACAAGTTTATACACCTGTCCAAATGAACAAGACAACAGTCACAAAAGGCAAAATCAAGACTGAGCCAATGTTGGGACCAAATTGTATTAGACTAGGCTGAATTCAATCAGTTAAAGCAAGAATCCATGTGAAAGTGCTACATTAATTTTCATGAGCCTCACCTTTATCCAAAAATTTCAAAAAAGCCTGAACTTTAACCAAACTGAATAAGGGTCTTAACTTTATCCAAAATGAACAAGGGCCTTAACTTTATCCAAAATAAACAAGGGCCTTAACTTTATCCAAAATGAACAAGAGCCTTAACTTTATCCAAAATAAACAAGGGCCTTAACTTTATCCAAAATAAACAAGAGCCTTAACTTTATCCAAAATAAACAAGAGCCTTAACTTTATCCAAAATGAAGTTGACAAGACACATGAAAGGCAAATACAGGTCTCCCAAACAATGAACATACCAAACTGGTGGGTTTTTACACTTTAATGTTTGGTGTTTTGTGATTCAAAAGAGGGTCACTGTATGCAGTTTAATGAAAGTTTTAGTTAATCAGTATCATTTGTGCTTGGGAATCCAGGCTGTGAGATCATGTACATATGCGAATGAAAAGCATCTCAGGGTATATTTTTCTGCTTCAATGTTAATATTAATTCACATAACCATGGTACCTGGTCACAAAGAGAAAGACTGGTCAAGTGACTTGAGATCAGTTACAAGAAAGACTTAGGCCTTGGTCCAAATGGAAATTAATAATGCTGATCATCCCTCATGGCAAAGCATGAATTGTGATTTGTCTTCATGAAATGGGAAGGGAGCTGCTCCTCCCTATCAAGATGCAAGGACTGGCCCCTGGGGGAGGGTCCTACTGATCATGAAGATAGAATGCAATGTGTGACTGCTTTACCAAGTATAAACAATACCACAATTAACAATGTGAGAAAAAAATAAAATTAAATGCAAAGCCTTACACAACATGTACAGAACAAGACTCTCAAGGAGTTTAAATATAGAAAAAAAAACATAAAAAAGGATATTATGCAAATGTTTTTGAAGAATATGCACACAAAGATTCTAGCATATTATATTGTCTTGGTAACCCATGATATGTGACAGTTCTTGATGTTATTGTTATTGTTGTAGGGTTTAACATTTTTCAGCACATGATAGGATATACATGGCAGTCAGTATTAAAGATGGAGGAAGAACCCCAGACCCACCCCCCATATGGAAAGAACCACCAAGCCAAGAGAAGCTACTGTCACATATCCATGATGTGACAGCATGCAGTCTTTACAGCCATGAAACTAGAAAAAGAATCAAGGGCAGTACATATGTGCAATATATATTGGGTGTTCTTGGGGCAATTCATCATGCTGGTTCACCCTATTTGGATGAAAAATTATTGTCATATTGTTGGGGTATTTTCCATATGGAAATGTACTACATTTATCTATGTACCAGCATCAGGTATTATGGATATTTCAATGTATACTTCTCCTATGAAAAACCCAACCAAAGAATTTATGATTGGGCATAACCGATTAGCATTTTTCTACTGATTTCCGATTCCGGACTTTGGGCATGAAATTTTTCAGATTCCGGATATGATTCAATTAATCGGAAATGCTAAATCCATATTTTTTTTCTAAAAAATTTCATCTTCCGTTTCCGAGTTTCTGGTATCTGGTTTTGCTGTGTCTAGCATGTTACTTAGTACTTTACCATATCCGGCTTTATTTCCAGTTTTCAACCGCCAGTTCAAATAGATTGTCTCACAGCACGGTTGTGTTGACCATATTGGAGTTTTCTGACTTCTTATTTAACTTTATTAACGCACTATCGAATGACACGCAGTGTTAGACACGGCGCTATAGAAATTCAACTTTATTATTTTTATTATCCAAATCGGTCGTTACTGCCTTGTCCGACTCCGATTAATCGGAAGTTCATACTATCTGGTGGAATCCGATTTCTGGATCAAAAGTCAGTTATGCCCTAATTTATGCTCAAGATTCCATTACTGGATTAAAGAGACAAGATTACAAAAGATTATTAGATTAAGAGACAAGTCAAGACATTCATCCATATGACACCAGTCATGACTGCACAACATGAATACACACACACACACACACAGGACACATTAATGACAAGCCAACAAGAACCTGAACATCTGTCCTGTATATAAAGGAATAATAAAGGATATTTTCATGGCTACCCCAACAAGAATCTATATAACTATCCTGTATACTGACCCAACCAACAATACCGTACTTTTGTATATAAAAAATACTTGTCCACAATGGACACTTTCATGATCAGGCAAACATGAATATATATATTTTCCAGCACATAAAGGATACTTTCATGAACCCACATTAAAGAAACAATTTGTCCTGTATATAAAAGAACATTTCTCCATAAAAGACACTTTCATGACCCACAAATGAATCAATATATTTGTTTTCAATAAAAAGGACACTTCCCCATAAAGGACTCTTTCATTTTCCCCAAGACTGGTCCAGTAGCCTTAAGTGCCTCGGAAGCTGGTTAAAACCCCAATGAGTCGTATCAAAGACATAAAAATGGTACAAGCAGCTGCCTTGCTTGGTGCTCAGCATTAAGAGGTTAAGTGTTAGGACTGGTTGATCTGGTGTGAGGATATTGTAATTGGGTGGGACATGTTGCTACATGTCAGCATCAAGATGCCACAGTGCTAGACATCAATATAAATTGCCACACTGAAGAAATTGTAGCTATATGACTACAATTGTTAAAGCTACTTTAAAAAAAAATCATACCAACATTCATCTTCCCCAAATATAGATCTAAATACACCATTTTTTCTGTATATAAAGGACTTTTCTTGAACACATAACAAGAATGTGACCATTATATTAAAGATACTTTCATCACTCCTCTCCCACAGACAAGAATCTAAATGTGTATCCTGTATATAATGAACTTGACCACCCAACAAATATCAACATATCTAAATTTATAATTATTTGACTTGTATATAATGGACTTGATCTATGACCCAACAAGAATCAAAATATCAAAATAAAAATTGATTTGACCTATATATAATGGACTTGACCTATGACCCAACAAGAATCAAAATATCAAAATAAAAATTGATTTGACCTATATATAATGGACTTGACATGTGACACAACAAGAATCAAAATATCTAAATAAAAACTGATTTGACTTGTATATCTACCGCAACAAGAATGTATATATAACTCCTGTATGTAAAAGCCACATCCTGACTCACCAACATGAATGAAAATATTTGTTCTGTAATTTTTTAAGCCACTTCTTGACCCACTAACACGAGTCAAAATATTTTTCCTGTATAGAAAGTGTATACAATTGTCCCTTATAAAAAGGGCATTTCATGATCAAAGCATAAATATGTATTTGTGTTGTACGTAAAGCACACTTGTCCATAAAAGACATTTTCATGTTCCATCAACAAGAATCAGCATATTTATATATATATATATATATATATATATATATATATATATATATATATATATAGAGTGATGGGTTCCAAGGGTTGTTATCGCCAGGACGGATGTGGGAGATAAGCACCCAATTCCCTCGGAAGATCTCCAATGTGTTGCATACGATAGAGCTGCTAACAACCAAATCAAGTTCCAAGCCTTCACACATGGGATAACAAACAACCCCTTTCTAAGTGCTGCATTTACATGATAGTCCAAAGATGGTGTCCGAAAAAAAAAGAAATGACAAGTTAAGTCCAGAGAAAAGGGAGATGTGACAACTAAGTCTGGAAGGGGGGGAGGTGATGAGTTCAGAGTAAAATCTTGGAAGTCCAAGAAAGACAAGGCATTTAGAATAGAATGAGTCGAGGAAATAGGAAATGTTGGAACATGGTCAAGAGGAAGGTGATGCAATCAGCCATGGACATTGTGCTCTTTTCAACATTCATTATAATGATACAATAAATCCAAATTTGACACTGCTATTAAATCCTGCTGATATCACTTAAGTTGAATTGAAATTACCACTATTTATTTGTTTGATTAAATTTGTAGTTTTTCTTGTCTAATGGGGTTCATATTGCATTATTTCTTCCCGATAATCTTGCCAAGTTCTCTTTTGATATTCCATCTTTCACTCACACCGGGTCATAATATCAAGGGAGGTCATTCCTTAGATAAAGTAGCTAAATTCAATCAACTACCACTTCTTACTTAGAGGGAGACATTTTACACACACACACACACACACACATACATGGAATGAAAAGGAAATTTCATGATCTCCAGATGATTTATATATCTACAAAGAACATTTGTCAATAAAGACATTTTCATGAACTCTCTACAAGAGTGTTCTCAATATAAAGGACACTTATCCATCAATGACATTTACACGAAGCCCCTACCAGAGTCAATATATTTGTCCTAAATATATAGGACACTTATCCATCAAGGACATTTACACGAAGCCCCTACCAGAGTCAATATATTTGTCCTAACTATATAGGACACTTATCCATCAAGGACATTTACACGAAGCCCCTACCAGAGTCAATATATTTGTCCTAAATATATAGGACACTTATCCATCAAGGACATTTACACGAAGCCCCTACAAGAGTCTATATATCTGTCCTAAATATACAGGACACTTATCCATCAAGGACATTTTCATGAACCAACAGTAAGAATCTATTCATCAGTTATGTATACAAATTAGAGGTCCGAAAGAAGACACTCCCAACAAGAATGTGTCCTGCATATAAAGACTACTTGTCCATGAAGAACATATTCATGAAGCCCCAAAATAGTAAATCTATTTTTCTAGTAGTTAACGGATGCTTGTCCATAAATGATACTCTCAAAACTTGACTCCCCAACAGGAATATATGAATGTCCTATCTACAAATGTGTATGTGTGTGTGTGTGTTGTGTGTGTGTGTGTGTGTACAATTGTATGTATGTATGTATGTATGTATGTATGTATGTATGTATGTATGTATGTATGTATGTATGTATGTATGTATGTATGTATGTATGTATGTATGTATGTGTGTGTGTTTGTGTGTGTGTGTGCACATTTGTATGTATGTATGTATGTATGTATGTATGTATGTATGTATGTATGTATGTATGTATGTATGTATGTATGTATGTATGTATGTCTTGAAATTACACAACCATGGGCACAACAATTTTTAAAATCTCAAACATAAGCCACACAAATGCTTTAAATGAACATGATGCAATCCCAATCAATAATCATCTGTCGATTAACACTAATTTCTCAATATTTAAATAGAATACACAAAGATTATACACCTTGTTAATTGTAACCCGATAACTTGATTTCTTATTTAAACCTCTCATATATATATATATATATATATATGAATGCACAGACCAGGTGTTACAAAATATTTCTAACTCATGTGCTGAGCAATCAACAGCTGCTATTGCCATTGATCTAGTAATGAATGAGTCAGCTGCATGGAGGAATACTAATGTTTACTAAAAGGTGTTTCATAAAACATTATACCTAGTGTATAATGGCAAATGGACAGTAATGGCAAAATATTGCAATGTTGACAAAATATACAGCTTGCTTTTTCAGTCAAGGCAGGTCTTGACACACACACACACACACACAAACATACACACAAAACGTTTTTTTATTTAAAATGACAATATTTTCACAAATCACCCTGATGTTGACACTGCTGCCAATGTTGTTGAGGCTGCCTGTCTTTCAACACTGGGACAGTAAGTTGGTTGGTTGTTTGCTTGGTTGACTACTGGGGGTAATGCAAATAGTGTGCATTGTCAAGCGACAAAGCAATGCTGCCAGAGTACTGGGGTAATGGGAATAGAGTATGTTGCCAAGAGACAAAACAATGCTGCCAGAGTACTGGGGTAATGGAAATAGAGTGCAATGCCGAGAAACAAAGCAATGCTGCCAGAGTACTGGGGTAATGGGAATAGAGTGCAATGCCGAGAGACAAAGCAATGCTGCCAGAGTACTGGGGTAATGGGGATTGAGTGCAATGCCGAGAGACAAAGCAATGCTACCAGAGTACTGGGGTAATGAGAACAGAGTGCAATGCCAAGAGACAAAGCAATGCTGCCAGAGTAATGGGGTAATGGGAATAGAGTGTGTTGCCCATAGAAACACCAAACTAGACAGGATTAAAAGAAAACAAAACAAAATTAAAACCTGAACTGCTGAGCAATTGGAAAAACCTTGTTTACCATGTCCAGATGCAGTGGTTCTCAGTGATAAATACAGTAAATCACAATCTTTTAGCATTATGAACTTCCAATATATCTCAAATTTTAGACTATTAACAACATAAAACTTTGACAAATTAATAATGTAGGTCAATTAAAAATATTTAGTGACAATGATTTTTCATTGTATAAACAAAGGTAATGTATGCTCATTAAACACAAAAATGAAATATGATTGCTGTAATGTAACAATAACATGAATAACTGCTGACAGTGTCTGATGTTAAAAAAATTATTGACAAAATAATCAATCATTTCCTAACAAGAGGCCCAAATGCAATGTCCCTTGGCATACACAGGTAATAATTAGACAGGTGTTTTGGGTTCAAAGACACCCAAATAAGGATAATTTCTCATTAACTGGCAGAAAATGTTTGTATTTGAAATGTTGTTAAACTGCTTCTTCTTTGAGTAATTTCATCTTGACTCTAAGGTGGTGAATTAGCATCTTTTGTATAAGTTCAAAAGTGTTTATGCAAGGATTATAAGTAGTCCATTTGGTTTGATATGGTTAGGCCATTTGGAGAGAAAGTTGATTTCTGATGCAAGGGTTATAAGTAGTTTATTTAGTTGTATATGGTTAGGCCATTTGTAGAGAAAGTCGATTTCTGATGAAACGATTATAAATAGTACATCTGGTTTGATATGGTTAGGCCATTTGGAGAGAAAGTCGATTTTAATGCAAGGATTATAAATAGTAAATTTGGTTTGATATAGTTAGGCCATTTGGAGAGAAAGTCAATTCCTGATGGCAGATAATTATCATTTGTAAGTTTTCCACCTAGCTGCTAAACAAGCTCTCACCTCTACAACTGGGAATCATTTTTATTGTGAAATGAACAGTTCTGTATGTTTGCCATGGAAGCCAAACTAATGCTTTGGTAGATATGTTGGTCACTATTTTGATACCACATTTCCAAACAACATTACATTATAATCAAGTTTGATCAAAATTGGCTCAGTTGTTTGAAAGAAGTAGAGAATTCTTTTACTGTTAAGAAACCACACTGTTGCTATGAAAGCCACCTCAAACACAATTTTGACTGAGAATGTATTATGAAACATTGATACTAATTTTAATGAAATTGGCTCAGAGAAGTTGAGAACATGCTTTTCAAATACTTTTATGGAATCCATTTTGTTTCTGGTGTTGTCTCCTTGTTTCACAATATTAGATTGGTGAAGAAAGAAGGGGGTCCAAGATATTGGAGTTAATTCCTGAAACTCGAGTTGGTACCACTCCTTTGCTATTGAATGTCCCCAACAATCATACATAATGTTTGAACTGGCCTCGGAAAAGAGGCCATGGTGAGCACCAATGGAAATGCCTGGGAAAGGGATGTGAGGCAGGAGAGGTCTCATATCCCTAGGCTGTCCCTGACCCAAACTTGTAGGGAAAGTCAGGCAGACCTGCTATTGTAAGCAGGCAAATGTAATCAAAAAAGTTTGGTATTTGAAACATGCAGTAAAGATAAACATTATATTCAACTGAAACATTTGTAAAGTATGTGCAGACTTTATTTACCACTAGTACAGTAGCACCAATTTTAGTTCCAAACCCAATGCAGCCCAATGGCTTGTTTCAATCTCTCAACTTGACACAATTCTTGGAAATTCTTTATCCACTTCACATCACAATGGCAATCATATCTCCTTTTTATTTTGATTATTAAGAGACTTATTTACCCTTTTGTCTTAAACATGAATCACTTCTTGGATGACATTTATTAAAAAAATTCTATAATCATCAATTTGATTATGCAAACACTTTGCATGAAAAAATATGTGCAGTTTAAAGCATCTGATGTGCTGCTGTAAAGTTATTCTGGTTCCCTTATTTCACCTAATTCTAATATGAAACCCTGATCCAAATCAAACATAGATTAACAAATTTTCCAGAGTTTTTGACAATGATCATTTTTTTTGTAGTTTTTGCTTTTATGCTGTAAGTCCATATTTTAAAGGTAATTTTCATAAGACTTGTGGAGAAATCATAACAGTAGGCAGGTCTAGAAGGGGACTATGTAAACTGTCTTTTCGTCCTTTCCAGGTTTGTCAAGCGTATCTGTTTTCAAGTTTCTGGGAGACAGATGGACATTTTAAGGTTATGTATTGAACTGGGGCTATGTCTACTTAACAAACATGGCAGACAGCTCTTGAGGGCAATTCCCATTGACATGCTTCTTGACCAACAGTGGTGGGCCATGTGTGGATGTCAAGGATCTATATTCATGATCCAACAAGTCTTGAAATACCACAGTAGAATGAGGAATCCAAACCTAGCCTAGGCTTCATGCTGGTCAGCCCTAAGGAGGTCTTTACTTTGGTCACTCTGGTATCAAGTTGGGTAGGTTACATGAGCCACTTTGGGGAATGTACCCAATAGCTTGCTGAAGAGACCAAACGTTGCAAGATTGAGGTGGGGATGGCCCAACCCTGACAATTAATATTTTGGTCCATCAAAAACCTCACAGCAATTTCTTCAATTATATATGAATGAAAAAGGAGGAGGAGGTCTGGTTGGGGTTGAGTACCTGAGATCTGAAGAAAAAAAAAACAGGTATCACTTGTGCTTCATCCATGTTGAACTCATTAGAATGAAGATAGCATCATCGAGGTGTGGGGGCAACACCAAATACCTATGACATGGTGATTATGGGCTGAAGGAGTGGCATGAACTGGAGAGAGATAAAGACATCTGTCAGTCCTGGAAGAAGTGACACCTCTAACTTTCTGAATTGTTTCCACCCAGTGAAGAGATGATGGCAGGGCATGAGCTGTAGTATCTCATCTGTAATGAAAGCAAGATCCAAAAGCCCAAGTAAGCGCACATGACCAAGACCCTGAGGTGGAGGGCCCACACATTCTAATAATAATGGGAAAGGCGAGGATACAGATCACAATTGTGATACAAGTACAACTGTGCTAAACTTAAAGAATACCTTCAAAATATAATAAAGAAATTTCAGAAATAATGCTTTGAAAATACTTGTAATACCTTAAACACACAGATGTAGTTTGCCTTGATGTAAGCAATCATATATATGTACCTGTTTACTCAGCTATGATAATCACTCTACTCATCTGACCAAATGTTCATACATTAATTGACAATGACAGTCATTGGTTAGTCAGTCCAAAATAATTTAGTACCACTATTATGCAGGGCATTTCTTCCTGCTCAATCATTTCAGAGTTTACAACAGTTAATTCATGTTGATTAATATTGTAGAGCAAATGGTTACCGGCATTGTTGCCAGACAAAAATCCCCTTTTCCCAAGCCAGTTTCATTGTTCAAACAAGTAGCTGGTTTCTTGTCAGAAAATAAAAGATAAACTTTGCCAATTATAAACAAAAGTAAATGCAAAAACAACCAGCTGTCCAAAATCAAAGGTAGAATGAATACTGTAATGAAAGTTATGAATCTGTATTATGGTAAGCTGAAACACTAAAATGTATCAATGATGATCAGTTATAAGAATACTGTATGATGCTTATGTGACTTGTGTAATTAAAGATGTGTGTCATTTCATAGGATTTACATTGCTTTGATGGATTGTATACATCTTAGGAAAATGGTAACTCTTGGGTAGAGCTGTACCGATATCACTTTTTGCCGATTATGCCAATACCGCGTATGGCCGATTATTAAAATTGCCGATACCAATTATGATACCGATTATTTCATTATCACAGTATATATACTCGCGTATAAGCTTAATAATTTAGGAAAAAAAAGGCCTGGAAGAAGGGGGGCAGGTCAGCTTATCGGCAGGCCAATGGCTAAACTTTACCGTCTTTAGGTCTTTTTGTTGACTACTGTAACGGCTATAAATCTTGGAACATGAAACAATAATTTTTTCTGTGTCTTAAGACATAGGCATGTTCAAAAAGTAACTTTCGATGACCCGACAATTATTAAACTGTTATAAAATACTATGATTGATTTTGTTATTATTTTGCATGTACATATTTTCTGATTTCTCCAACACGAAATTAATAAAGGTAAATACAGACTTCATAATTCGTGGGCCGGGGAGACCATGTACTATAATGTATAGTACTTACACAGTGCAAAGCGTACATATTGTCACTTAAATCCATATTTATTCCCAAACATATTGGATGCAGATTTTGCTTTATTCGTTGTTTCGACCAAATTGAATTCTTCAAGATAACATTTCAGATAGTCCTTAATAGCTGTTTCATTTACAATGAATCACCTCTCACGAGTTACTCATTTTCAATGATAAAAGTGATCCTACAAATTGAGGCAATATGTTTAAAAAAAGGTACGCATGTTCGATTGTACAAGGCACATAACCATCATAATTTACATGCTCACGAAGAGGGGTAATAATAAAAGCTAAAATTCTCATATAGATCGACTACGATAAAGATCAATCAATTTTAGTTTTGTCTTTTGGCTGCACAAACATCATAACTTTCCACACAATGGAAAGTTTGATATTTTGGCATCTCCTTTGATGACAGTCGGCGAATTTCTCTATAGTTTTGCGACACCAGTACAGGCCAGTTAATCATTAAAATGCCTGAAACTGGCTTGTGACAAGAGGAATTTTTAATGCTAACTATACCAGTACATTGATGCAGAGGCGTAGCTAGAGTGTTTGGAGCCCGGAGACAAGATTCATTTTTATGTTCCCGGGTTCTTCCTCCACCAATAATGTTGGCCACCATGTATTATGTATACCTATCGTGTGCTGAAAAAATGGTGTTAAACTCTACAACAACAGCTACAACAACAACAACATTTAACGATGGTAATTAACATTGGTATATACGGTCTAAAAAGCCGCGAACCAACATTACCAGACAGGCATTGAGGTGGAACCCTCAAGGCAAGAAGAGAAGGGGACGACCAAGAAACACCTGGCGACGCGACCTTGAGGCAGACATCACTAAGATGGGTTACACCTGGAGTCAGCTTGAGGGGATGGCACAGGACAGAAGCCTCTGGCAATCTTTTGTGGGCGGCCTATACCCTGGCAGGGGTAACGGGCAAAACTAACTAACTAACTATACGGTCTAAAAATGCCAGATGTTAACTCATGCAAGTTTCTTTCGTGGGAATGGCGCTGAAGCATTGGAGTTAAGCATTCGTAGTGATCATTCTTGGGATTTAAATTAATTGTGGATGATTTTATTGTTATGGCTTATGTTTTTGTTCTGGTTTATTTTTTATTTTTGGATTGTTGCATAGGTAAAAAAAAATCATTAAATTATGTGAATAATGTTTAAACTTAACATTCTATTTAGTGAAAATGCGAATTCTTTATAGAAAAGTAATTATTTCGTCACAACAATAACTCACAGGTGATGCAACAGAACATGTAGGACTTTTCTTGTTTAGAAGAAAATGAAAATCGAGGACATAATGTAATAATTGGGAGTTCTCAGCAAAAATCAGCAGTAGTTTACAGCAGGTGTGTTAAAACAGTAGTTACTTTTAGGAATATATTGTCTTTCAATTAATCCCCAAATCAAATATTTTTTCCTTAGTTTCCACTATTTAATTATGTTTTAAAATTCAAGCCATGTCAAGATGAATCTTATAATTGAAATTATATTTTGGAAATTTATTTGAATCAGTACCGATTATTTCTGCTGATACCGATTATACCGATTGTTTTAATAATCGGCCCGATTATGAGTATGGGCGATTAATCGGTACAGCTCTACTCTTGGGCATGTGGGTCAAATAAATGAAATAGCAAATTGACATCTTTTTTAAATGTGATTTGAAAGAATGAGATTAGGTAAACATAATGAATATCATAAATTCTGCATAATTTTTTTGGAAAAACAAGGATATACAATTTGCACTGTATAAGTACTGTTCTGTACACTATATATACTACCAGTTGCCTGGTAAACTCTAAGCGCCCTATGTGCACGTTCAAATTAATAATATAAAATCATCATTGTAGTTTATAACAGCTTATTCACAAGGACTGGTCACTGATGTGTGCAGCATGGGGATCTTGCTAATTTTGTCTTGACATTTTGTGTACATCTGTAAGTGTTGGGATCCCAAAAATGCTATAATTTTTAAATGCACATAAATCTTGCGACATGAAATTCATTTATTATTTTGTGTACCAAGACTTACAGTCATTACGGTAATGGATACAAATCCTTCAAAAGCAGTTTGAAGTACAAGTAATAAAGATAGAAAGGAATATGCATGGAGAAAGAGACAACTCATGTCTCTCATGTAGTATGCATAATGAAGGGAGATAACTAATACTTAAGTTAAAATAACATGCTCTAATTGTGCTACAGGCCCTGGCACCGAAATGCTGATTTCATGGCATCGTACATCAGCTACTAGTGATAGTGCCTAGTGGTTTTCAAATGCAAATCACATGGAGTCATCTACCAACTAATATGTTTAATGAATTTCTTGTTTGACTAAAAGCAATACAAAGATTTTATTTTACAATATTTTAGAAAGCAAAAATCTGCATGATAATATGGCGTTGGGCAAAGAGCTGTTTGACAATATTGTGCTTTGATTTGCTTTATAATATATTGTGCTGGGCAATGCTCATAATATTGTGTTGGGCAATGATTTTGCATAATATTGTGCTGGACAAAGATATTAATCATAATATTGTGTGAGGCAATGATTTGCATCATAGTATTGTGCTAGGCAATGATATGCATCATAATATTGTGATTGGCAATGATTTGCATCATAATATTGTGATTGGCAATGATTTGCATTTAATTTATAATATTGTGATTGGCAATGATTTGCATTTAATTTATAATATTGTGATTGGCAATGATTTGCATCATAATATTGTGATTGGCAATGATTTTCATCATAATATTATGCTGGGCAATGATCTGCATCATAATATTGTGATTGGCAATGATATGCATCATAATATTGTGATTGGCAATGATTTGCATCATAATATTGTGCTAGGCAATGATTTGCATCATAATATTGTGATTGGCAATGATTTGCATTTAATTCATAATATTGTGATTGGCAATGATTTGCATTTAATTTATAATATTGTGATTGGCAATGATTTGCATCATAATATTGTGATTGGCAATGATTTTCATCATAATATTATGCTGGGCAATGATCTGCATCATAATATTGTGATTGGCAATGATCTGCATCATAATATTGTGATTGGCAATGATTTGCATTTAATTTATAATATTGTGATTGGCAATGATTTGCATCATAATATTGTGATTGGCAATGATATGCATCATAATATTATGCTGGGCAATGATCTGCATCATAATATTGTGATTGGCAATGATATGCATCATAATATTATGCTGGGCAATGATCTGCATCATAATATTGTGATTGGCAATGATATGCATCATAATATTGTGATTGGCAATGATATGCATCATAATATTGTGCTAGGCAATGATTTGCATTTAATTTATAATATTGTGCTAGGCAATGATTTGCATCATAATATTGTGCTAGGCAATGATTTTCATCATAATATTATGCTGGGCAATGATCTGCATCATAATATTGTGATTGGCAATGATCTGCATCATAATATTGTGATTGGCAATGATTTGCATTTAATTTATAATATTGTGATTGGCAATGATTTGCATTTAATTTATAATATTATGCTAGGCAATGATTTGCATTTAATTTATAATATTGTGATTGGCAATGATTTGCATTTAATTTATAATATTGTGATTGGCAATGATTTGCATTTAATTTATAATATTGTGATTGGCAATGATTTGCATTTAATTTATAATATTGTGCTGGCAATGATTTGCATTTAATTTATAATATTGTGATTGGCAATGATTTGCATTTAATTTATAATATTGTGATTGGCAATGATTTGCATTTAATTTATAATATTGTGATTGGCAATGATTTGCATTTAATTTATAATATTGTGATTGGCAATGATTTGCATTTAATTTATAATATTGTGATTGGCAATGATTTGCATTTAATTTATAATATTGTGATTGGCAATGATTTGCATTTAATTTATAATATTGTGCTGGCAATGATTTGCATTTAATTTATAATATTGTGATTGGCAATGATTTGCATTTAATTTATAATATTGTGATTGGCAATGATTTGCATTTAATTTATAATATTGTGATTGGCAATGATTTGCATTTAATTTATAATATTGTGATTGGCAATGATTTGCATTTAATTTATAATATTGTGATTGGCAATGATTTGCATTTAATTTATAATATTGTGATTGGCAATGATTTGCATTTAATTTATAATATTGTGATTGGCAATGATTTGCATTTAATTTATAATATTGTGCTGGCAATGATTTGCATTTAATTTATAATATTGTGATTGGCAATGATTTGCATTTAATTTATAATATTGTGCTGGCAATGATTTGCATTTAATTTATAATATTGTGCTGGCAATGATTTGCATTTAATTTATAATATTGTGATTGGCAATGATTTGCATTTAATTTATAATATTGTGCTGGCAATGATTTGCATTTAATTTATAATATTATGCTAGGCAATGATTTGCATTTAATTTATAATATTGTGATTGGCAATGATTTGCATTTAATTTATAATATTGTGATTGGCAATGATTTGCATTTAATTTATAATATTGTGATTGGCAATGATTTGCATTTAATTTATAATATTGTGATTGGCAATGATTTGCATTTAATTTATAATATTGTGATTGGCAATGATTTGCATTTAATTTATAATATTGTGCTGGCAATGATTTGCATTTAATTTATAATATTGTGATTGGCAATGATTTGCATTTAATTTATAATATTGTGCTGGCAATGATTTGCATTTAATTTATAATATTGTGCTGGCAATGATTTGCATTTAATTTATAATATTGTGATTGGCAATGATTTGCATTTAATTTATAATATTGTGCTGGCAATGATTTGCATTTAATTTATAATATTGTGCTGGCAATGATTTGCATTTAATTTATAATATTGTGATTGGCAATGATTTGCATTTAATTTATAATATTGTGATTGGCAATGATTTGCATTTAATTTATAATATTGTGATTGGCAATGATTTGCATTTAATTTATAATATTGTGCTGGCAATGATTTGCATTTAATTTATAATATTGTGATTGGCAATGATTTGCATTTAATTTATAATATTGTGATTGGCAATGATTTGCATTTAATTTATAATATTGTGATTGGCAATGATTTGCATTTAATTTATAATATTGTGATTGGCAATGATTTGCATTTAATTTATAATATTGTGCTGGCAATGATTTGCATTTAATTTATAATATTGTGCTGGCAATGATTTGCATTTAATTTATAATATTATGCTAGGCAATGATTTGCATTTAATTTATAATATTGTGATTGGCAATGATTTGCATTTAATTTATAATATTGTGATTGGCAATGATTTGCATTTAATTTATAATATTGTGATTGGCAATGATTTGCATTTAATTTATAATATTGTGCTGGCAATGATTTGCATTTAATTTATAATATTGTGCTGGCAATGATTTGCATTTAATTTATAATATTGTGATTGGCAATGATTTGCATTTAATTTATAATATTGTGATTGGCAATGATTTGCATTTAATTTATAATATTGTGCTGGCAATGATTTGCATTTAATTTATAATATTATGCTAGGCAATGATTTGCATTTAATTTATAATATTGTGATTGGCAATGATTTGCATTTAATTTATAATATTGTGATTGGCAATGATTTGCATTTAATTTATAATATTGTGCTGGCAATGATTTGCATTTAATTTATAATATTGTGATTGGCAATGATTTGCATTTAATTTATAATATTGTGATTGGCAATGATTTGCATTTAATTCATAATATTGTGATTGGCAATGATTTGCATTTAATTTATAATATTGTGCTGGCAATGATTTGCATTTAATTTATAATATTATGCTAGGCAATGATTTGCATTTAATTTATAATATTGTGATTGGCAATGATTTGCATTTAATTTATAATATTGTGATTGGCAATGATTTGCATTTAATTTATAATATTGTGATTGGCAATGATTTGCATTTAATTTATAATATTGTGATTGGCAATGATTTGCATTTAATTTATAATATTGTGCTGGCAATGATTTGCATTTAATTTATAATATTGTGCTGGCAATGATTTGCATTTAATTTATAATATTGTGATTGGCAATGATTTGCATTTAATTTATAATATTGTGATTGGCAATGATTTGCATTATAATATTGTGATTGGCAATGATTTGCATTTAATTTATAATATTGTGCTGGCAATGATTTGCATTTAATTTATAATATTGTGATTGGCAATGATTTGCATTTAATTTATAATATTGTGCTGGCAATGATTTGCATTTAATTTATAATATTGTGCTGGCAATGATTTGCATTTAATTTATAATATTGTGCTGGCAATGATTTGCATTTAATTTATAATATTGTGATTGGCAATGATTTGCATTTAATTTATAATATTGTGATTGGCAATGATTTGCATTTAATTTATAATATTGTGATTGGCAATGATTTGCATTATAATATTGTGATTGGCAATGATTTGCATTTAATTTATAATATTGTGCTGGCAATGATTTGCATTTAATTTATAATATTGTGATTGGCAATGATTTGCATTTAATTTATAATATTGTGCTGGCAATGATTTGCATTTAATTTATAATATTGTGCTGGCAATGATTTGCATTTAATTTATAATATTGTGCTGGCAATGCTTTGCATTTAATTTATAATATTGTGATTGGCAATGATTTGCATTTAATTTATAATATTGTGATTGGCAATGATTTGCATTTAATTTATAATATTGTGATTGGCAATGATTTGCATTTAATTTATAATATTGTGCTGGCAATGATTTGCATTTAATTTATAATATTGTGCTGGCAATGATTTGCATTTAATTTATAATATTGTGCTGGCAATGATTTGCATTTAATTTATAATATTGTGCTAGGCAATGATTTGCATCATAATATTGTGCTAGGCAATGATTTTCATCATAATATTATGCTGGGCAATGATCTGCATCATAATATTGTGATTGGCAATGATTTGCATTTAATTTATAATATTGTGATTGGCAATGATTTGCATTTAATTTATAATATTATGCTAGGCAATGATTTGCATTTAATTTATAATATTGTGATTGGCAATGATTTGCATTTAATTTATAATATTGTGATTGGCAATGATTTGCATTTAATTTATAATATTGTGATTGGCAATGATTTGCATTTAATTTATAATATTGTGCTGGCAATGATTTGCATTTAATTTATAATATTGTGATTGGCAATGATTTGCATTTAATTTATAATATTGTGATTGGCAATGATTTGCATTTAATTTATAATATTGTGATTGGCAATGATTTGCATTTAATTTATAATATTGTGATTGGCAATGATTTGCATTTAATTTATAATATTGTGATTGGCAATGATTTGCATTTAATTTATAATATTGTGATTGGCAATGATTTGCATTTAATTTATAATATTGTGCTGGCAATGATTTGCATTTAATTTATAATATTGTGATTGGCAATGATTTGCATTTAATTTATAATATTGTGCTGGCAATGATTTGCATTTAATTTATAATATTGTGCTGGCAATGATTTGCATTTAATTTATAATATTGTGATTGGCAATGATTTGCATTTAATTTATAATATTGTGCTGGCAATGATTTGCATTTAATTTATAATATTGTGCTGGCAATGATTTGCATTTAATTTATAATATTGTGATTGGCAATGATTTGCATTTAATTTATAATATTGTGATTGGCAATGATTTGCATTTAATTTATAATATTGTGATTGGCAATGATTTGCATTTAATTTATAATATTGTGCTGGCAATGATTTGCATTTAATTTATAATATTGTGATTGGCAATGATTTGCATTTAATTTATAATATTGTGATTGGCAATGATTTGCATTTAATTTATAATATTGTGATTGGCAATGATTTGCATTTAATTTATAATATTGTGATTGGCAATGATTTGCATTTAATTTATAATATTGTGATTGGCAATGATTTGCATTTAATTTATAATATTGTGCTGGCAATGATTTGCATTTAATTTATAATATTATGCTAGGCAATGATTTGCATTTAATTTATAATATTGTGATTGGCAATGATTTGCATTTAATTTATAATATTGTGATTGGCAATGATTTGCATTTAATTTATAATATTGTGCTGGCAATGATTTGCATTTAATTTATAATATTGTGATTGGCAATGATTTGCATTTAATTTATAATATTGTGATTGGCAATGATTTGCATTTAATTCATAATATTGTGATTGGCAATGATTTGCATTTAATTTATAATATTGTGCTGGCAATGATTTGCATTTAATTTATAATATTATGCTAGGCAATGATTTGCATTTAATTTATAATATTGTGATTGGCAATGATTTGCATTTAATTTATAATATTGTGATTGGCAATGATTTGCATTTAATTTATAATATTGTGATTGGCAATGATTTGCATTTAATTTATAATATTGTGATTGGCAATGATTTGCATTTAATTTATAATATTGTGCTGGCAATGATTTGCATTTAATTTATAATATTGTGCTGGCAATGATTTGCATTTAATTTATAATATTGTGATTGGCAATGATTTGCATTTAATTTATAATATTGTGATTGGCAATGATTTGCATTATAATATTGTGATTGGCAATGATTTGCATTTAATTTATAATATTGTGCTGGCAATGATTTGCATTTAATTTATAATATTGTGATTGGCAATGATTTGCATTTAATTTATAATATTGTGCTGGCAATGATTTGCATTTAATTTATAATATTGTGCTGGCAATGATTTGCATTTAATTTATAATATTGTGCTGGCAATGATTTGCATTTAATTTATAATATTGTGATTGGCAATGATTTGCATTTAATTTATAATATTGTGATTGGCAATGATTTGCATTTAATTTATAATATTGTGATTGGCAATGATTTGCATTTAATTTATAATATTGTGCTGGCAATGATTTGCATTTAATTTATAATATTGTGATTGGCAATGATTTGCATTTAATTTATAATATTGTGATTGGCAATGATTTGCATTATAATATTGTGATTGGCAATGATTTGCATTTAATTTATAATATTGTGATTGGCAATGATTTGCATTTAATTTATAATATTGTGATTGGCAATGATTTGCATTTAATTTATAATATTGTGCTGGCAATGATTTGCATTTAATTTATAATATTGTGATTGGCAATGATTTGCATTTAATTTATAATATTGTGCTGGCAATGATTTGCATTTAATTTATAATATTGTGATTGGCAATGATTTGCATTTAATTTATAATATTGTGATTGGCAATGATTTGCATTATAATATTGTGATTGGCAATGATTTGCATTTAATTTATAATATTGTGCTGGCAATGATTTGCATTTAATTTATAATATTGTGATTGGCAATGATTTGCATTTAATTTATAATATTGTGCTGGCAATGATTTGCATTTAATTTATAATATTGTGCTGGCAATGATTTGCATTTAATTTATAATATTGTGCTGGCAATGATTTGCATTTAATTTATAATATTGTGATTGGCAATGATTTGCATTTAATTTATAATATTGTGATTGGCAATGATTTGCATTTAATTTATAATATTGTGATTGGCAATGATTTGCATTTAATTTATAATATTGTGCTGGCAATGATTTGCATTTAATTTATAATATTGTGCTGGCAATGATTTGCATTTAATTTATAATATTGTGCTGGCAATGATTTGCATTTAATTTATAATATTGTGATTGGCAATGATTTGCATTTAATTTATAATATTGTGATTGGCAATGATTTGCATTTAATTTATAATATTGTGATTGGCAATGATTTGCATTTAATTTATAATATTGTGCTGGCAATGATTTGCATTTAATTTATAATATTGTGCTGGCAATGATTTGCATTTAATTTATAATATTGTGATTGGCAATGATTTGCATTTAATTTATAATATTGTGATTGGCAATGATTTGCATTTAATTTATAATATTGTGATTGGCAATGATTTGCATTTAATTTATAATATTGTGATTGGCAATGATTTGCATTTAATTTATAATATTGTGATTGGCAATGATTTGCATTTAATTTATAATATTGTGCTGGCAATGATTTGCATTTAATTTATAATATTGTGCTGGCAATGATTTGCATTTAATTTATAATATTGTGATTGGCAATGATTTGCATTTAATTTATAATATTGTGCTGGCAATGATTTGCATTTAATTTATAATATTGTGATTGGCAATGATTTGCATTTAATTTATAATATTGTGATTGGCAATGATTTGCATTATAATATTGTGATTGGCAATGATTTGCATTTAATTTATAATATTGTGATTGGCAATGATTTGCATTTAATTTATAATATTGTGATTGGCAATGATTTGCATTTAATTTATAATATTGTGATTGGCAATGATTTGCATTTAATTTATAATATTGTGATTGGCAATGATTTGCATTTAATTTATAATATTGTGATTGGCAATGATTTGCATTTAATTTATAATATTGTGCTGGCAATGATTTGCATTTAATTTATAATATTGTGATTGGCAATGATTTGCATTTAATTTATAATATTGTGCTGGCAATGATTTGCATTTAATTTATAATATTGTGCTGGCAATGATTTGCATTTAATTTATAATATTGTGCTGGCAATGATTTGCATTTAATTTATAATATTGTGCTGGCAATGATTTGCATTTAATTTAAAATATTGTGCTGGGCAATGATTTGCATTTAATTTATAACATTGTGCTGGGCAATGATTCAGTTAATAATATTGTAAGTTTTCCACCAAACTGCTAAACATGCTCTCACCTCTACAACTTTTAACATCCTATACTGTTTCAAGTTTTCATATGTAGCACTTTTAGTTTCACATACACATTGTCTAGAATCCATTTAAGACTTCTAGAGCAAAAATATTAAAATTCTTTCCACATGACCTGAAATTGATGTTATGTGAGGCTGCACTCATGTCTTTCTATCAAGAGGATTGTTTTTTTTGTTGCCTTTTTCTAATCCATTTTTGACATTTTTGAAAGGACATATTTTTGCTCTCATATACACATCGATAATGCCAAATACCTCTAGACTGGTTCCGCACTAAATGCTGAATTAGAACAAAGAATCTGCACATAAAGATTACAATTAGAAAACCAGTCGAGGTCGAAAGTATAACAAAATTTGCTATAAATAGAACATGATACCGTTAGGAAAGTGCATGCAAGTCCATGGACAAGTGTACTCTTATATTGTAGTTATGTAAAGCAGTCTTTTCTAAAATACGGTCTGTGGGATTGAAGGAATGTTAATAAAAAAGAGATTTTTAGAGGGTGGATATACCAAAAAAGCATAAATCATTTACGTTTATGTGTAATTTAGTGAGAAAAAAAAAAGCATAACAATTATGTCAAAAGCATAATGGTTGGCATGTATGTGTCTGGGTACAAAGGTTAGTCTAAATAAATTTATTTATTAATAGTGTGAGGTCCGATCATTCGCAGCTACCACTGTGCGGACGCTTCACACAGAGTAGTTCATTACACAGTTGGTCTCTGCCACCAGAACAAAATATTAAAGAAACGAACAATCTGTCTAGGGTTGTACATGTCTTTCATGTTCTATGGGGTACCCGGTTACCCGTTAAACGATGGAACAGGTACCCGAGTGAAGTTTTCCATGGTTTTTGACAGCTCTATATGTCACTTAGACAAAGCAAAAGGCCTGGAAGTTAATTCAAACTATTTTGAATGCCAAGGCAGCAGCTTACTTGTAATTGCCATTGCCAATACTGTCAGACAAATTGTATAAGTGAAGCTGCCATTTGAGGACTGATAGTACAACCAACTCCACTTTTTCTTTGATAACCATGAGATCACAAGCAAGAACGAGCATCCTGGGTAAAATTAATAAGACTTTTCTCTCATACTCAACCTGCAGATTACAATCAAGACATAAAAACATGTCAAATAGGTCTTCAAGATATTTGCTGTGGAGACCATTATGAAAGTGAAACTAGTATGATTTATGCCTGATGAATATCAAATATGCACAGTAAGCAAAATTAAAAGTGTGATTCTTATTGAATAGGATGTCTAGTTAAAAAAACATCAAATATGCACAGTAAGCAAAATTAAAAGTGTGATTCTTATTGAATAGGATGTCTAGTTAAAAAAACATCAAATATGCACAGTAAGCAAAATTAAAAGTGTGATTCTTATTGAATAGGATGTCTAGTTAAAAAAACATCAAATATGCACAGTAAGCAAAATTAAAAGTGTGATTCTTATTGAATAGGATGTCTAGTTAAAAAACATCAAATATGCACAGTAAGCAAAATTAAAAGTGATTCTTATTGAATAGGATGTCTAGTTAAAAAAACATCAAATATGCACAGTAAGCAAAATCAAAAGCGTGATTCTTATTGAATAGGATGTCTAGTTAAAAAAACATCAAATATGCACAGTAAGCAAAATTAAAAGTGTGATTCTTATTGAATAGGATGTCTAGTTAAAAAACAGCAGAATCATCAGTTAAGCAGGGACAGTTCTGAAAGTGACGAAGATACTGATTATGAAATGGAGAAGTCAGAGAGAGTTTTTAATTCTACGATATATTTTCTTACAATGCTTTTTTTTATTTTCAACAAAATATGTTAGGCACAGTGGTTCTTGAGAAAAAAGTTGCACAATGGCAAATGTGATCTATTATGCAAGATGCTTGTTTTGCAAAAGCCCATATCATGACAAGGTCATTCCGTAACAAGCCCATATCATGACAAGGTCATTCTGTAACAAACCCATATCATGACTAGGGCTGTCAACGGGTACTCGGGTACCCGACCGTATTGAAAAACCCGGGTATTGAAACGTAAACGCGGGTACCCGTTAAAAAAAAAATCGCCACACTCGCCAACACTATAAAAAGACCATATATCGTCAGCAGTACGCTTGTCTCAGTTACAGCTCCAGGATATGCCCGTTATGCATCAGCGGCCCACTACAAAATCGTTACACACGAAACCACTTCAAACAGGTGTGACAGCTATGGCTTTAATTAGAAACCAGATCCCTGCTTAATATAAATAAACAATACATCCAAGAGTCTGTTTGGATTAATAAAATTCATTGGCGTTGTGCAACAGGACAAACCGTTATCCCCGAAGCATTATATACCAAGGTTAAAACATAGCATTGTTCTACAGGTAATAAACCTCTGTGTAGATGATAACTATTGATTGTGGGTGCTAAAGGATCGGTACATTGCGTGCTCTTTTAATGAAATCCAGATGGATACCTTTGATTTCGGAACACACGTCAAAGAAATCCCACAATTTATATTATGAACAATTATCACCTAGACACCTTGAAATCTTCGTAATGCCTCAAAGTAATCTTTGAGCAGCTCGTTGTTTTTCTAGTCGACTAGCTCTGCTAATTTTGGACACGTTATAAACAGGAAACGTGCATCGCTGTCACCAGATACGGTCGATATGTTAGTTTTTTTTAACAGAAACTGGAAAATGTGTTGCGAACAATGATCATGTACTTGTTGACTATGACAGACTGGCATTATTGAGATTTGCTAAATTCTTTCTGAGTTTTTCTCATAAAAATAAAAACATTTACAAACATTATATTATCTAGTTTGAATTATTACTATTGTGTAGTGAATACAGTTTATGGTCTTCTCTCTCTCACTCTCTCACTCACACACACACACAGACGGTATTAACGCATTACTCTTGACATGTGGTAAAGCTGCTTTACACGCATGCGTGGGTAATTCAAATCTGCGGTCAAAAGCTGATGAATAAACGTGGTCTGTTCAAACAAGGACTTGCACTTTAAAAATGGTGAGTGTTCTAAAGGATTTAACGCGGCTGATCACAGTGATCATTAAAAGTTGGATTATACCTACCATCTGTGTACAAAGGTCATTCTAAATAAATTTATTAATTAATAGCGTGCGGTCAGATCATTCGCAGCTACATCGGTGCGGACGCATCAGACCGAGTAGTGCATTACACGGTTAGCCTCTATCGCCAGACAAAATATTAAAGAAATGGGGATAACAATTAGTTGGTCTACGGTTGTACATGTCATTCATGTTCTAACGGGTACCCGTTAAATTTCGCAACGGGTACCCGGGTTGGTTTTTCGTGATTTTTGACAGCCCTAATCATGACAAGGCCATACCATTACAAGGCCATATCATGACAAGGTCGTTCTGTAACAAGCCCATATCATGAGAAGGTTGTTCCATCACAAGCTTATACCATCACAAGCTCATATCATGACATAGCCATTCCATCACAAGGTCATACCATCAAACAGCCATATCACCACAAGGCCAAACCATCTCAAGACCATCCCATATCATAACAAGGACATTCCATTGCAAAGCAGGGCCCCAAGTGGTCTAAAGTGCTCACCATTATGGATCATTGTCATCTCACCTCTGTCTGCGTGGGTTAGAGTCTTGGGTTTGGTCAATGTGTGTATGCGAGAAAGCTTGCCAGTAGCTTCTCATAGTTCTTCCTCCACCATTAATATTGGACACCATGTATAGCCTATTCTGTGCTGAAAAACGAGGTTAAACGCAATAATTACATCAACAACCATCACAAGGTCATATCATCAAATGACCATACCCTCACAGGGTATGTCATCACAATGACATTACCATCAAAATGGCCATACCACTACAAGGTCATACCACAAAACCATGTCATCACAATGACATACCATCAAATGGCCATACCACTACAAGGTCATACCACAAAACCATGTCATTACAATGACATTACCATCAAATGGGCATACCACTACAAGGTCATACCACAAAACCATGTCATCACAATGAAATTACCATCAAATGGCCATACCACTACAAGGTCATACCACAAAACCATGTCATCACAATGACATTACCATCAAAATGGCCATACCATCACCAGGCCATAACATCACAAGACCATACCATAATGAAGACATATCATCACAAGACCATACCATAACAAGGCCATATCATCACAAGACCATACCATAACAAGGCCATATCATCACAATGACATTACCATCATCAGGCCATAACATCACAAGACCATACCATAATGAAGACATATCATCACAAGACCATACCATAACAAGGCCATATCATCACAAGACCATACCATAACAAGGCCATATCATCACAATGACATTACCATCATCAGGCCATAACATCACAAGACCATACCATAATGAAGACATATCATCACAAGACCATACCATAACAAGGCCATATCATCACAAAACCATACCATCACACAGCCATATCTCAGGCCATTTGGTTTTATGACCAGTGGTCTTATCATGATGGAAATAGTAAGATAACATGAATAAGGTATAAGAACTTCATAAAATGAGAGACTATCAGCTTATCATTGCTGGATTTTCATGAGTGTATGACAAGATAGTTTGTTTTATACTGCAACAGTGATGATGTAAAATTTTGATTTAAAATACTTACAATTGGTTGGTTTGTGATTCGTACGAGGTCACTGATGTTATAATACTGATGTTTCTCAAATGCTGCAAAAAGCATATTTTGCACTTTTTCTTTGTCATCCCGCGTCCTCTTGCCATCCTCCTTCAGCTTTTTCTGGTGCTGTATCTGAAGATAACATTTATTTACAGATAATTATAATCTGTTGGTCATCAGTAGTTAAAGCATTAATACAACAATCCCCAAAGCAATCAGCTACAGAAATGGCATGTACTTCAAATTAATACATACAAACTACAATTTTTGCACATAACCCCTTCTACCGGTATTCCTCCAAATACTTGCATCAATACTAACATTACTTCAGTGTCATAAATAAAAACACTAACTATTCACTACTATTGCAACTACCTTACATTTTAAGAATTTTGTATTTTTTACCATCATCTTTCTTATTATATACAATTTAAGGAGTTTTAGGATCTTTACCTTTATCTTTAATGGCAAATACATATTTTGGGAATTTAACATATTTACCTTTATCTTTAATGGCATATATATATATATATTATGGGATTTTAACATCTTTACCTTTATATTTAATGGTATTTACAAATACTGGGATTTTAACATCTTTACCTTCATATTTAATGGCATATACATATTATGGGATTTTAACATCTTTACCTTCATATTTAATGGCATATAAATATTATGGGATTTTAACATAAATTCTGTTTGGTCTGTCACAATATCTACTCAGGAAACTTCAGAAAGTTCAAAACACAGCTGCTCGGATCACCTTTAGAGTAACAAATCAGAGCACACCTCCTCACTGCTCTGTACCCTACACTGGTTATCCATTCAATCCAGAATCAAACACAAAATTTGTTCTCTGTGCTATGTTTCACTGACAGACTCCAGTCCAACATACCTATCCGGCCTCACCCATGTGTATATACCAGCAAGATACTTATGCTCCTCTTCTGACAATCGTATATTCATTGTTCCCACTATGAAAATGAAGTCATATATGGACAGCATTCTTTTGCATATCAGGGCCCCGTGATGTGGAACAACAAATTGCCCATTGAAATTAGACACAAAGACATTTTGGTCCCTTTTAAGACTGCTCTTAAAACTCACCTTTTTTGACCGCAGGAACAAACTTAGAGACCTAATAATGTTTTGTGCCTTATATGTTTTCAGCGTGTTTTTATGTTTTCCAATTTCATGGTTTTTGTTTTTTGTTTTTCTGTACTGTAGTCATATCATTATAGATGTTGTAAAGCACTTAGAGCTTCTAAAGATAAGGTGCTATACAAAGTCCTCATTATTATTATTATTATTATTATTATTATTATTATAATGGGATTTTAACATCTTTATCTTTATCTTTAATGGCATACACGTATAATGGGATTTTAACATCTTTACCTTTATCTTTAATGGCATACACGTATAATGGGATTTTAACATCTTTATCTTTATCTTTAATGGCATACACGTATAATGGGATTTTAACATCTTTACCTTTATCTTTAATGGCATATACCCATTATGGGATTTTAACATCTTTACCTTCATATTTAATGGAATATACTTATTACTGGATTTTAGCATCTTTACCTTTATCTTTGGGGGGTCCCGAGTGGCCGAGTGGTCTAAAGCGCTCTCCGTTATGGATCACTGCCATCTCACCTCTGTCTGCGTGGGTTCGAGTCTAAGATTCGGCTAATGTAGTTATGTGAGAAAGCTCAGTAGCTTCTCATGGGTTGGTGGTTCTGTGGGTTTTCCCCGGGTTCTTCCTCCACCAATAATACTAGCCGCCATGTATAGCCAATCATGTGCTGAAAAATTGGCATTAAACCCTACAACAACAACCTTTATCTTTAATGGCATACACATATAATGGGATCTTAACATCTTTACCTTTATCTTTAATGGCATATACCCATTATGGGATTTTAACATCTTTACCTTCATATTTAATGGTATATACTTATTACTGGATTTTAACATCTTTACCTTCATATTTAATGGTATATACTTATTACTGGATTTTAACAGCTTTACCTTCATATTTAATGGTATATACCTATTAAATAATTTTAAGATCTTTACCTTCATATTTTATTTATATATATTTAGTGTCCAATTTGAGTATTTGTTAAACATAAAAATTTATGGAATTGGCACTTTTAAATGGTAAATTATTACAGTATGGTGTTGTTGTTATAGGGTTTAACGCCATTTTTCAGCACACGATAGGCTATAAATGGCAGCCAGTATTATAGGTGGAGGGAGAACCTGGGAAAACCCATGAAAAGAACCACCGACCCACGAGAAGCTACTGGCAAGCTTTCTCACATAACTACATTAGCCGAATCTTAGACTCGAACCCACACAGACAGAGGTGAGATGGCAGTGATCTGTAACGGATATTACAGTATGCAATAATAATAACAATAATGATAATAATAATAATAACAAAATTATTATTGTTATTATTATTGTTATTATTATCAATAACAGCTCTGGACTAAGAAGTTGACAAGTTGACTACTTAAGTTCAAGTGAATATAATTTCTGTGGTCAAATATTCTCTTCCACTTCTCCCAATCCAAGCAATCACCAAGCCAATGTATTTCAGATTAAAGTGTTTTCTGAATAAGTATATAAAACCAAAGTTTGAAAAACACATACCCCTGTGTTTCTTGATTTGTTTTCCACCTCAATCTACATATAATTTATGACCCAAGGGTCTAATCCCAGGGGGTCTGAATACACACTGGGAACATGTTTAGTTGCATATTTGAATTTATGTATTCATGTCTAGGGAGTGCATATGTGGTTATTAGTTTTTGTTTTTTTTTTATGGTTTAACGAAATTTTTCAGCACAATATAGGCTATACATGGCGGCCAGTATTAATGGCGGAGGAAGAACCCGGAAAACCCCCGGAAAGAACCACTGACCCACGAGAAGCTACTGGTAAGCTTTCTCACATAACTACATTAGCCGAATCTTAGACTCGAACCATAGCAGACAGAGGTCTGATGGCAATGATCCGTAACGGACAGCGCTTTAGACCACTCAGGGTCCCTTGTGGTTTTTAGATGATGCCAGTGAGTGTATATGTGGTTATAAGATGATGTCCAGTGAGTGTATATGTGGTAATAAGATGGAGATCATAACAGTTTCCAAGCTATGACCAAAGGACTGAGCTCCTGGAAGTAGTGATGGACCTTGGGCCAATGTAACTTGCAAGCTATGACTAAAGGACTAAGTTCCTGGAAGTAGTGATGGACTTGGACCAATGTAACTTGCAAATGTGAATCACTCTCTTAATTCTCTATATTGTTATAACTCTATGGTCTAAAACAAAGTAACAGAAAAAAAACAAAAAACAATAAGTTCTGTAAAGATCAACAACAAAAAACATTCGGAAGGTCAAGCTACATCTGTCAATTACGGACAAAGGTAAATCACCATACAAATAAAATATACATATAATGTGGTTATAGGGTGAAAATTTCAATTGATCTCTAGTTATGATACAAGGGCTGAGTCACTGGGGCAAGAATAGATTTTGGTGCAAAAGGCAGTAGCATATGTGAATTACATTTTATCTTGTCAATCCTGGCCAGTAAGCATATTTATATTTACAGTATGGAGATCTCAGTATTGTTTTAGGTTGTGACCCATGATTCACAACTGCATGCCCCTAAGGCATTGTCATGAGTTCCCAATCAAATTACCATGACATGTTGCTTTCATAATTTGGGAGTTACTTTTAATTCATATAAATAAACCCTCACCCCTAAGTCGAACCCCAGAGACAGTGTGTCACAATTTTAACATGGATACACACAATGAAAGACATATCCTAATTCCCTAGAATTAATGGAGTTGTCAATATATGAGGATAAGAAATAATAGTGCTCTTACATTGAATTCATGGTCATTTTTTGGTTTATACACAGGTACCACTCCTTTAATCTGGATGACTTCTCGTTTAGGTTGATTCATCTGCATCACTTCTATCCTACAAAACAAATAGTAAAAATAAGGCCAATGTGGGTTCCATGCATGTATCAACAGTATTATTTATGTATCAATAGTATCAATAGTATTATTTATGTATCAATAGTATTATTTATGTATCAATAGTATTATTTATGCACATCCATATAAAAATTCATTAATGGCGGAGGCCAAAGTGAATGCTATTTACTGGTCACATTGATCCACGCTTGTTCCTACAGATCTGTAGCAGATGTGGTAGACATCCAATGGCCAAGATAACTCAATTTAACAATTCAAATATATGGTAATCATGCCAAACCATAATGAAAACTCATACAAGTGATTTATATAGTAAAATGACATAATCATTTTCTTGTTAAAAGTATATTTCTCTCCATATGCTATGAATGTAATTTCTGACACATGTCCTGAAATGCTATTTATTTATATATAAAACATAATATACCGGTATATTGAAATGCTAATTATTTATATATATTACATAATATACAGATGTACTGAAATGATAATTATTTATATATATTACATAATATACAGGTGTATTGAAATGCTATTTATTTATATATATTACATAATATACAGGTGAATTGAAATGCTATATATCTATATTTATAATACTTAATATACAGGTGTATTGAAATTATATATTTATATATATACTTATTACATAGAAAGGGGCCCCGAGTGGCCAAGTGGTCTAAAGTGCTGTCCGTTATGGACCACTGCCATCTCACCTCTGTCTGCGTGGTTTTGAGTCTAAGATTCGGCTAATGTAGTTAAGTGAGAAAGCTTGCCAGTAGCTTCTCGTGGGTCGGTGGTTCTTTCCGGGATTTTTCCGGTTTCTTCCTCCACCACTAATACTGGCCGCCATGTATAGCCTATATATTGTGCTGACAAATGGCGTTAAACCATAAAAAACATTACATAGAAATGCTATATATTGAAGTATATTACATAATATACAGGAGTATTGAAATGCTTTTTATTGATATATATTTACTTAATATACAGGTGCATTGAAATGTTATGTATTGATATCTATTACAAAAATATATAGGTGTACAGAAATGTAATTTCCAAATGGTTTCATGTACTTTGTTGGTAACTGTCAATGACTTATAAACAATAAAAAAATTGCTTTTCTATGAATGTGGCATGAATATCAGCATCTTGTGTTTCCATTAATTTGTGAAATTTGAATTTTTTTTTTAGGAATAAATCTTACAAAATCATGCATTTAAATACAGCAATTACAGATTAGAAGGAGTACATGTATGATTTAACAGAGTGAATGAAGACAACATACTTTTTAGTAAAGAACATTCTATTTTTCTGAAAAAGATTACTCTTAGACTATCAACTTAATCTTAGGGAATAAGCTCTGCTGCCCATGAATCCAGCAATCCCTGAAAGACTTCTAGGTGTCTACCCATCTACTGGTTGAATCCAGAAATCCCAGAAAGACTGCTATGCATCAACCCATCAACTGGTTCAAACCAGCAATGCTCACAGAATGCTTGGTGTTTACCTGTCTACACTGTACTGGTTGAATCGAGCAACCACAGAAAGACTGATTGGTGTCTACCTATCTACTGGTTGAATCGAGCAACCACGGAAAGACTGATTGGTGTCTATCTATTTACTGGTTGAATTCAGCAACCACAGAAAAACTGATAGGTGTCTACCATCAACTGGTTGAATCTAGCAACCACAGAAGGACCGATAGGTGTCTACCCATCAACTGGTTGAATTCAACAACCACAGAAAGACTGATAGGTGTCTACCCATCTACTGGTTGAATTCTGCAACCACAGAAAGACTGATCTGTGTCTACCCATCTACTGGTTGATTCAAGCAACCACATTAAGACTGATAGGTGTCTACCCGTCTACTGGTTGTTGAAACATTATTAAGGATGCTCACATTTGCAATGATAACATGTGGTCAGGTTAGGTATTTTCAGAAAAATATCCTTACTAAGAAAAATTACTTTCTCTTTTGAATACAGTACCCAAACACACATTAGGTGAATAGGTAAATGCAAGAACCTCTACCATCTGCATCCTTCAAGGGAAGAATGGTTCATATAAGAAAAATATACCATTCTCTTAATAAAAAATCAGGACAAATGGTTCTTTCTGATTCAGAATGAGAAAAACTGTTCATTCTTAATCAGAAAGATAAACCATTCTCTTAACATGGGAAGTTGTTGTTGCTATTGATGTGCTTAACATAATTTTTCAGCACAAAATAGGCTATACATGATAGCCAGTATATTTGGTGGAGGACGAACCCTGGGAAACCCTGGAAAGAAACACCAACACACGAGAAGTTACTGGCAAGCTTTCTCACATATCCACATTGACCAAACCTGAGACTCAAACCCATGCAGAGGTGAGATGGCAATGATCTGTAACAGTGAGTGATTTGGACCACTCGGCCATTCTGCCATTCTGGGCCCCTCATACTATGGGAAGAATGGTTCATTCTGTATAACGAGAAGAATGACTCATTCTCTGTAAGAAAAAAAAAACTTTCTTTAAAATATGAACACTGGAAGAATGGCTCATTCTCAATCAGTAAGATATAACATTCTTTTAATAAAAGACAGAAAGAATGGCTTGATCCCTATCAGAAAGATAAAACCAATCTCTTAATATGAAGACAGGATGAAGTGTCAGAAAAGCAGTTTTCGATCATCCTTCAATGAAATAATGGTTCAGTCTCAATAAGAAAGATAAACCACTCACTTAATATGAAGACAGGAAGTAGTGGTTAAATGGAGGTTAAGACCATCCCTCATTGTCTGTAAGAAAGATTAACCATTTTCTTAATATGAAGACAACATAATTGAAGGTCACAAAAACACATGAGAGCAGTACTCTGATAAGGAGAAAACAATGACTTTCCTTACTAAGAAAAACTTTCAAGCAAATCCAGTCAAAGCACTATGCCAACCTCAAGTGTCTGGTGGTAGTACAACTCTTCCTCACTTAAAACAAAGTTACCATGCAAGTCATCATTGTCATTCATCCATCCCATTTCATTACCCACTAAAGTCCTGTGGTGACACGCAAGCGACAAACCTGCACACAGGCAGCTCAGGCCATTAGGGTTGTTCACCACTGACATGGAGTAGCAGTGGAGTCCGGCAGCTCCCTGAGTGTCTGAGCAGCCCTCTTCAGGAATGCACTGCTCACCTCCCTGGCATGAGGAAGGGGCTAGAAAAGGTGCCATAAACATTGCTTGCTCTAAACTTCCCTAGCCAACATACTGCGTCTGAAGGGAACCCTACACTAGCAGTCAAAATAAAAAAAAAAAAAAGAGAATTGTTCCTCTCACACTTGGCAAATGGAATGTGCACACCTTAATGAACAGAGACAATATGGAAAGATCCCGGAGGAGAACCGCCCTAATAGGAACTCTCAAAATACAACATGGACATTGCTGCATTGAGCGAGACCCAGCTTCCAGAAGAAGGTGAGCTCTTTAAAAGGGGCTCCAGATACACTTTCTTCTGAGGCGGCCGAGGAAGTGAATAGTGCTGTGAGGCTAGTGTTGCTTTGCAGTGAAGACAGCACTGATTGGCAAATTGGCTGGACCTCCCAAGGGAGTAAACAACATACTCATGACCATGAAACTCCCCCTCTTGTCTGGAAGAGAGCACCTTACCATTATCAGTTGCTATGCTCCAACCATGACCAACCTATATGAAGTGAAGGTCAAGTTCTATGAGGATCTTCACTCCATCATTTCTGATGTTCCAATGGCAGATAAGCTTGTCATTCTTGGTGATTTCAATGTAAGAGTAGGCTGTGATCACATTGCCGGGGATAGAATGCTAGGAAAGCATGGAGTAGGTCACTGTAACAGCAACAGTCTACTTTTGCCCCAGACTTGAGCCGAACATGAAAAGCTGATCACCAATACAGTCTTCTGCATCCCTATCCACAGCCAGACATCATGGATGCACCCATGCTCTAAGCACTGGTACCTTATCGACTACATCATTGTCAGGAAGAAGGACAAGCAGGATGTGCGTGTGACCAAGTCCTTGTGCAGCCCTGACAGCTGGACAGACCACTGCCTCATCATCACCCAAGCTTAACATCCGGATTCAGCCCAAAAGACGCCCATAGGGAAAGAAGGCTCCTAAATGACTGAACATAACTGAAATGCATTAGTACCAGTCTCTCGTGGATGCACTTAAAGAACATCCGAAATCCACCCCTCTTGACAATCAGAATGTGAAGACCAACTGGGAGGCATTCGGAAAGCTGGTCTATGCACATCTTTGGAAATCCTAGGTCTCTCAAACAGAAAGCATCAAGACGGGTTTGATGAGAACTGCGATGAGATCAAGCAGTTGCTGGATGAGAAATGCTGCCTCCTTCAAACCTACCTCAACAACCTAGTCCACCTCTAGAAAAGATGCATACAACAACATATGCAGAACTGTACAGCAGAAGCTCCATCAGTTGCGAGACACATGGCTGAGCAACAAAGCTGATGAGCTCCAGTGCTACATGGTATAGCATGACATGAAGAACTTTTACAGTGCCCTGAAAGAAGTGTATGGACATACATCATATGGATCATCCCTCCCCCCCCCCTCTAAATGCATACAGGAACACACTAATTGCTAACAAAGGAAAGATTCTTCAATGAATTGCTGAACACTTTGACAGTGTCCTGAATCACCCTTCATCCATCAATGATGAAGCCATCAGTCATCTCCCCCAATAACCCATCAACAAAGCACTGGATGAACCAAAGAAAGTGATATGTCTGCTCTCCAGTGGCAAAGCACCTGGTTCAGACTCCATCCCAGCTGAAGTCTACAAGGAAGGGGCACAGCCCTGATAAAAGGTTCCACCAACTGCTTTTACTGATATGGCAGCAAGAGATGATCTCCCAGGAATTCAAAGACGCTTCCATAATCCACCAGTATGAATGGAAACGGAACTGCCAGGCCTGCGACAATTACCAGGGTATATCCTTACTCTCAATTGCAGCCAAAATAATTGCCAAAATCCTACTGAATTGCCTCACTATGCACCTTGACCAGGGACTACTGCCAGAAAGCCAGTGTGGATTCTGAAAAGAACATGGGACCATCAACATGGTGCTTGCTCTGAGGCAGCTACAAGAGAAATGTCAAGAGCAAAACACCGACCTTTTCTCCATCTACATCAACTTGATAAAGGCCTTTGATACTGTCAGCAGAGAAGGCTTGTGGAAGATAATGGCCAAGTATGGATGCCCAAGAAAATTTTATATCCATGTTGCAGCATTCCATGATGGCATAAAGGCACGAGTCCTGGACAATTTATTTTCTGAAACTTCTTGAGGTCGGAATCAATAATGTATCTTTAACTCAAACTGAAGTAACATGTTTGTGATTTATATGATATCAACATTTAATTTTAAAATCATAATAAAAATATTAGCTCTGCCTCATGTTGTTTACCAAATAATGTCACTGGACAAATGTCAAGTACAAAATACAGATATACATACCAAATAATTATTGAGAAAAGGCAACAAAACAATGTCTGAATGTGTCTGAAATATTTAACAGGTCATGAACTTTCTGCCACAAAAGTTAGAAAATCAATTGTTGGTCAGTGAACAGACTGAGGCATTTCAAAGAATCCCAGAAAATACAACATTTTCCTTCAACATGAGAGGGCCTTCTTTTTTGTGAGAGTTTTTCCCTTATTGAAGGTTGAAACTTCTTTCTACACAGAGCTCTCTTGACATGAGAGCTAGGTATGAAGAAGAAGAATATCAAGGCTGGGATGAAACATTTGCAAATGGGGTTGTTTGATCAGCTTGAATTTTGTCAGGATTTTCCTGGAGTTTTCAATTGCTAGGATTGATACACAGTTCAGCAAACAGTAATTCCATTTCAATGATACTACCAAAATCACACTGTAAGTCTAATTCCTAATTTGCTGAATGTTTCTCAGGATAAGAACAGTTGGAAGGAAGGAGTATCCCAATCCCATCCAGGATAATACTGCCAGAGCATCCATGGTCCAAGTCTCTGAATCAATCGCTGGAGAGACAGAGGATGGTAGCTTGTGATTACATCTCACTGCAACATTTATCACTGGATATCCCAAAGTGAGTAAATCTTACTGAAAGATTGATGGGGTGAAGAGATCACTCTATGTATATCCTTTTCCTTACAAAACAAACCAGCCAGAGTATGTCTAGACTTATTTTTTGATGGGATCACCAACTTAAAAACTCACAGACCAATTAAGCAACTGACATTACCCGAATTATGACTCTCCAGAAAAGATAATACTTTCAAGAGCAAACAGCATTGAATTTCTTTAAGAGCTATATTAAGTGACTTCTCTTGTGGGCTTATGTTGTCCCTTACATTGGTGAAGTAAGGCAACAGGTGTGCTCCCATCCACCCCCAGCAGACCCAGAAACCCACTTCCTGTTGATATGTATAGCTCAATATTCCATGCAATTCATATTTGATTAACTTGATTTAGATGTGTCAGTGATGCCATAACAAGACGGACAAAGAGTTAATGTAAATGTCCACAGGCTGACAATGATGGGGTAACTCTTGTGATTTCATATTTTTATCTTCTTTAGGTTCCATGAACAACTGCTGCAAACCCAACATTAACAGGCATAAATCCAAAGAGTGATGTGACTTCAGTTACAAAGTGATGTGACTTCAGTTACAATGAAAGCAAAAATCTTGTTTATGATATTAAAGCAATATTCTTATTTTAAAATATATGAAATTTCAGTGTGAATCTTATAGATTCCAATGCAATTACAGACAGAAATAATCATTTAACAAAATGTGTTGATGAAAAAGCACGAAATATTGATACTATACTCAAAGTATGAAAGCATTCAACAGCCCAAAAAGTGTGTGTGTGTGTGTGAATTTCACTTTTATTTTGGCAACTATATTGCCTGAATTGCTCCATGGAATAGACACTGTGTATCATTATTTGTATTCAGATGGATGACTAAACTTCCATTATAAAGTACTAAAACAATGTCATAGCTTTATTGTAAGTTTTTTACTTACTCATCACCAACAAGTGTTGGAAATTTGGGTGAGAGTTATAGTCTAAAATGACTATAATTTTTTTAAAAAACAAAATAAAAACTAGAAAGGATACCCTTGATAAGAATGAATAAAGCAATAAGTAATACCTTTTGCGTTTCATGTATATACCATCTTTATCATCAGGTCGGCATTCTGCCCTCTGAATAACTTTTCCCTCCACTGCAAGCTTATCTACAAATCAAGTATAAATAGAAGTTACTGGTAATAAATAACAAATAAACAAATAATAGAGGCAATAAAAAACTGTTATTATGACAGATGGGAATAAACAAATATAGATTATTCCATTACAGTTGTAAAGGGTGCTGCAATATTCATAACCAATGACATTCTGCCATTATGATGTTCAGTACATTTACTATAATGATTTTTATGTGTGCAAAAATGTCCTGTCAATTAGGTACTCTAAAATGCAACTTTTGATACAACAATGTTAAGTGAAAAAAGTATGCTGACGTTCACCTGATGTGTGAATTAGTTACTCTAAAGATTAAATAATGTTTAAGTGAATTAGTACTTTAAAGTTTTATAGAAGTGTAGTAAATTAGTTACTCTAAAGTTTAACTGATCTGTAAGTGAATCAGTTACTCTAAAGTTTAATTAATGTGCAAGTAAATTAATTGCTCAAAAGTTTAATTAATGTGTAAGTAAATTGGTTGCTCTAAAGTTTAATTAATGTGCAAGTAAATTGGTTGCTCTAAAATTTAATTAATGTGCAAGTAAATTAGTTGCTCTAAAGTTTAATTAATGTGCAAGTAAATTAGTTGCTCTAAAGTTTAATTAATGTGCAAGTAAATTAGTTACTCTAAAGTTTAATTAATGTGCAAGTAAATTGGTTGCTCTAAAGTTTAATTAATGTGGAAGTGAATTAGTTACTCTAAAGTTTAATTAATGTGTACATAAATTGGTTACTCTAAAGTTTAATTAATGTGCAAGTAAATTAGTTGCTCTAAAGTTTAATTAATGTGCAAGTGAATTAGTTACTCTAAAGTTTAATTAATGTGTAAGTAAATTGGTTGCTCTAAAGTTTAATTAATGTGCAAGTGAATTAATTGCTCAAAGGTTTAATTAATGTGCAAGTGAATTAATTGCTCAAAAGTTTAATTAATGTGCAAGTAAATTAGTTGCTCTAAAGTTTAATTAATGTGCAAGTAAATTAGTTGCTCAAAAGTTTAATTAATGTGCAAGTAAATTAGTTGCTCTAAAGTTTAATTAATGTGCAAGTAAATTGGTTACTCTAAAGTTTAATTAATGTGCAAGTAAATTGGTTCCTCTACAGTTTAATTAATGTGCAAGTAAATTAGTTACTCTAAAGTTTAATTAATGTGTAAGTAAATTGGTTACTCTAAAGTTTAATTAATGTGCAAGTAAATTAGTTACTCTAAAGTTTAATTAATGTGTAAGTGAATTAGTTACTCTAAAGTTTAATTGATGTGTAAGTAAATTAACTTTGCTCTAAAGTTTAATTAATGTGCAAGTAAATTAGTTGCTCTAAAGTTTAATTGATGTGTAAGTAAATTAGTTACTCTAAAGTTTAATTGATGTGTAAGTGAATTAGTTACACAACAGTTTAATTGATGTGTAAATGAATTGGGTATTCTAAAGTTTAATTAATGTTATAACAATGTTCTCTCAATTAACTACCCTAACAGTGTCTTATAAAATAGGTACTTTTGATTAGGTACTCTAACATTAAATTTAGGCTTGGTCAGGTAAAATTTCATCAGAATAATTTTATTTTTAAAAAATGTAATCCTAAGTGAGTATTTCATAAAATAATTTTTCATTTCCTCAATCACTTATTTTATAAAATTATTTAACTAGTTTCATTAAAAGACATTTCTTAATTAATTTTGTCAATATATTCTTTTATTCACCAATTCTTTTGCATTTTAGTACAAATATTACAAAATGTATGTTAAGTGATATATAAATTAGTTAAATTAATTATTTAAGTAACAAAGTAACGAATTAACGAATTATCACAATATAAAACTGATAAATAATAAAAGATTCTGTTCATATCAATAGAAACACATATTGTGCAAATTCGTCTGACCAAAACATTACTATCATCATTTCATTAAATTGTTATGCTGAATCAGCAACTGTAAAGATTACTAGGTCACTGTTTGAAAATAATAATAATAATAATAATAATAATAATAATAATAATAATAATAATAATAATAATAATAATGATCATCATTGTAATCAGGATTTGCCACTACTAAAACCATATTATCCTGTTTTTTATACACTGACAGGTGAACATTATCCTGGACTTTTCTGTTGGTGAGTGGTACAACTGTCAAATAACTTTGGCCAAAATGTTACACAGTAATAAACTGTTTTGAACCTTCACTGAATTTTCAAAAATACAATTTTGTATTAGAATCTCCATTTCAGTTAGGCCATGATCAGCAACCTCTTCTTTAGAAAGAAATGATAGATTTTTTAGTCCCATAGCAGAAAAACTTGTGGCTATTGTTGTATTTTTTGCTGGAAATCTTTTCATCTGATCTACCAGCTTATCATAAAAATCTTTCTTGGCCTGATTAAATTCTTTGCTTACTTTCTTCTGGTCCTTTTCTGTTTCACCTTCTTTTGTTCCAAGCTTAACACACATTTACCAGCGCCATCCATCTCAAGTTCATTTAAAAACAGAGTCTGATATGGTCTTTCCCTTCCTTAGCTCTCTGGGCAACAGTATGAAACCCATCCAAAACATGTTTCACTGCAGACACATCCAGCTGTTGTTTCTGAAATGTCATGCTAACAGATGCCAAGGATGATATAATGTCCATCAGAAAATAAAGCATGGCAACAAACTTATAGTTTGTAAGATTCTCATCCAAATATGCACGTTTTGCTGTCCTTTTTGTGCTTTTCAAAGTAGCAGACCAGAGGCTTCCATGGATGGTACACTGCAAATAATGCATTGTGGAATGCCATCCAATGAATTTCATGTACTTCTTTCATAGAATATTCATCCGAGTCCAATACATTTTGAATTTGTTTAAGTTTAGCTGTCCTTGAGGATTACTTCTTAAAATATCTGAATAATTCTTCAAAACATTTTGAAAGGTTTCATTTAAGAAAGCTAACTCCTCTGCAGCCTTGGAAGAACATAGGTTAAACCTATGTGCCATACTGTGTACCGAAATAAGATGCCGTATTTTTTTCTTTGAACCAAGTTGCAACACTTATTTGTTTCCCAGTCATAATGGAAGCACCATCACTACCAAACCTTCTTTTCTTCAAAAAATTATCCAGTTCAGTGAAGAGAACATCTGCTGTCGCATGCACATCAGGCACGTACAAGTTTCCAAGAAAAAGGGTTGGTACATTTAAATCATCACTAACCACTTTTGCATATACAACAAGCTTTTTATTGACAGATATGTCAGTGTTTTTATCTATTGTAACACTAATAAATTCACTAGACTGCATTTTCTTATCAAGATCTGCTGTGATTAAATCTGCAAAGGTGTCAATGAATTATTCCCCCCTGTGCTGTGAGATTCATAGTGTGCATTATCCCCTGACCTTAAGGACCATGATAATGCTTTACATCCATTCAATTTCTGCAACTCAATCAAACTAGAATATTTCACAATTGGCAGGCTTTAATAGGCTATGTAATATGCTGTTCGCATGACACAAATGATAGCAACTCTTTCCTCCGCCATTTTTTTTTTTAAACTGCATTTACCGCTACAGATTGGAATTCTTTCTGCATTATACTTTCCCTAAGTGCTGGGATATGATCTGCTGATTCCATATGCCGTGTGAAAGTTGATGTTCGAAAATTTTTGCAACCATTTTCAGTTGTAAATGGATTATCTTATATTCTCAACACAAAACACATGACATCCCTCCTGTTGGTTCTTTCCTTAACCAGTTGTGGGTACTCAACCACTTATCTTGGAATTTCGGTTCCTTTTTTTCTCTTTTTCTTGGCCTCTGGTTCCTCTTCCACATGCCCTGTGGACAAGGTGCCTGCTATTTCATTGTCATCGGTTTGTGCAATATCTACAGTTCACGTCAGATCATGAGAGCTTTCCTCTTGCTCTACAGTATCGACCGTAGCAGACGATCTTACCATAAAGAAATCGGTTATCTTCTGTTTCGACATTCAAGAAACTCGATGTTTCTTATTCTCTATAAATTTCAGTTATAATGGCTGATCAATGGATCAATTTGTCATACCCATACATGCCAACCCCTGACGAGGAAATGGCGTAATCCAAGTGGTCAAAAAGCGGAATCCAGGCAGAAAAAGCACAATACATATATAACATGCTAAAATTTCAATAAACAATGATTATTTGCCCTTCTCATCCTTTACTGTTTCAAGTTTTCATATGTAGCACTTTTAGCTTTATACACCTCGACTAGAAACCTTCTTAAGACGTTTAGCGCTAAATTTTAAAATTCTTTCGAAAGTCCACGGTCTAGCGTACTCTTATATTGTAGTTACGTAAAAGCCGTCTTTTCTAAAATACGGTCTGTGGGATTAATGGAATTGTAATAATAACGAGAAAACAAATAATTGATTTTTTTTGAGAGGTGGATATACCGAAAAAGCGTAATCCATATACGTTTAAGCGTAACGTGTAATTTAGTGACAAAAAGCATAATGATTATGCCAAAAGCATAATGGTTGGCATGTATGCATACCCCTCTAGGAGACAATTAAATCAGAAAACCTGGAGCATTTCTGCAAAAACCACAGCAGGTCTCAATCATACAGATGGTTGTATACAAACACTAAATCTACCTCAGTATAGCATGATTGAGATCACTTGTAAAATGGATGACCAAATTTTAATTTTGAAAAACGTTTATTTTTAATTTATTTGTTTTAAAAAAAGCACACATTGGGTACAAAATATTGCAGAAACCGCAGGTAAATTGCATGACTTTTACCCCATTGATTTTTAGAAGTCATGTGACTAGGGATCATTGTTAAGAGAAACCCGCGATCCCGTGGCCTGGCAGCATCTCATTACTATCTAATATCTAATAAATTGTATCCTAAGACCAAGTAAATAGCAATCATAATCGGAGATCTTGTTAATAGCAATCTAATATCTAGTTAATAGTAATCTGAGATCTAGTTAATAGTAATATAATATCTAGTTAATAGTAATCTAGTTAATAACAATATAATATCTAGTCAATAGTAATCTAGTTAATAGCAATATAATATCTAGTTAATAGTAATCTAGTTAATAGCAATATAATATCTAGTTAATAGTAATCTAGTTAATAGCAATATAATATATAGTTAATAGTAATCTAGTTAATAGCAATATAATATCTAGTTAACAGTATCCTAAGATCAAGTTATTTGGTAATCTAGACCTAGTTAATGGTAAAAAAAGATATAGTTAATAGTAACATGATATCTTGTTAAAAGTATTCTAAGATAAAATCAATGGTAATCTAAAATCTAGATAATAGTAAAAATCTAAGACCTAGTCATAGCTTAATATAACAAATTCATCATTTGAAATACTGGCCGAGCTTGACTAAAACCAATGAGGCAATTTATCTTGTCATTAAAAAATAACTTAGGGATTATACACCATAAAAGAGGCATAAATAGTGAATACAAGATTTTAAAAAATATGTTGAGACTTAATTATCAATCAAACTACTAACCAGTTCCTACTGACTGTGAAAAGACAACTAGATTCTGGTCCCCAACACCTGTCAGCATGAGCTTGTGGTCCTTTGGAACTGGAGGCTGGCCTGGAATCTTGGTCTGACTAATTTCGTCATTCAATTTTAGTGTAACCTCTGGTTTCCTGCCTGGAATGCTGATAAAATGTAAAAAAAAATGAACCCAATCATATACATTGAAAAACAAAAATAGGCATCAAACTACCATAACAGCAATTTTACAAATAAGGAACTAAAGATAGAAGGAGTAAACTACTAAACAAGCTAACTACTGTACATAGCTACAATGAAATACTACAAAAAAGACTATCAATCATATATAGCTAAACTTGGAATTATTACATATTACAGTGATACACTCTGAATTCATATTACAGTTAATATACAGATACACTCAGAATTCATATTACATTTAATATACAGATACACTCTGAATTACATATTACTGTTAATACACAGATACACTCTGAATTACATATTACAGTTAATATACAGATACACTCTGAATTACATATTACAGTTAATATAAAGATACACTCTGAATTACATATTACAGTTAATATACAGATACACTATGAATTACATATTACAGTTAATATACAGATACACTCTGAATTCATATTACAGTTAATATACAGATACACTCTGAATTACATATTACAGTTAATATACAGATACACTCTGAATTACATATTACAGTTAATATACAGATACACTCTGAATTACATATTACAGTTAATATACAGATACACTATGAATTACATATTACAGTCAATATACAGATACACTCTGAGTTACATATTTCAGTTAATATAAAGATACACTGTGAATTAATGCATATTTCTACAGTTAATATACAGATACACTCTGAATTACACATTACTGTTAATACACAGATACACTCTGAATTACATATTACATTTAATATACAGATACACTCTGAATTAATGCATATTACAGTTAATATTATACAGATACACTCTGAATTCATATTACAGTTATTATACAGATACACTCTGAATTACATATTACAGTTAATATACAGATACACTTTGAATTACATATTACAGTTAATATACAGATACACTCTGAATTACATATTACAGTTAATACACAGATACACTCTGAATTACATATTACAGTTAATATACAGATACACTCTGAATTACATATTACAGTTAATATACAGATACACTCTGAATTACATATTACAGTTAATATACAGATACACTCTGAATTAATGAATATTACAGTTAATATACAGATACACTCTGAATTACATATTACAGTTAATATACAGATACACTCTGAATTACATATTACTGTTAATACACAGATACTCGAATTACATATTACATTTAATATACAGATACACTCTGAATTCATATTACAGTTAATATACAGATACACTCTGAATTCATATTACAGTTAATATACAGATACACTCTGAATTATATATTACAGTTAATATACAGATACACTCTGAATTACATATTACAGTTAATATACAGATACACTCTGAATTCATATTACAGTTAATATACAGATACACTCTGAATTACATATTACAGTTAATATACAGATACACTCTGAATTCATATTACAGTTAATATACAGATACACTCTGAATTACATATTACGGTTAATATACAGATACACTCTGAATTACATATTACAGTTAATATACAGATACACTCTGAATTCATATTACAGTTAATATACAGATAAACTCTGAATTACATATTACAGTTAATATACAGATACACTCTGAATTAATGCATATTACAGTTAATATACAGATACACTCTGAATTACATATTTCAGTTAATATAAAGATACACTCTGAATTAATGCATATTTCTACAGTTAATATACAGATACACTCTGAATTACATATTACTGTTAATACACAGATACACTCTGAATTACATATTTCAGTTAATATAAAGATACACTCTGAATTAATGCATATTATTACAGTTAATATACAGATACACTCTGAATTACATATTACAGTCAATATACAGATACACTCTGAATTACATATTACTGTTAATACACAGATACACTCTGAATTACATATTTCAGTTAATATACAGATACACTCTGAATTAATGCATATTATTACAGTTAATATACAGATACACTCTGAATTACATATTACAGTCAATATACAGATACACTCTGAATTACATATTTCAGTTAATATAAAGATACACTCTGAATTAATGCAGATACACTCTGAATTACATATTACTGTTAATATACAGATAAACTCTGAATTACATATTTCAGTTAATATACAGATATACTCTGAATTAATGCATATTACAGGCTAACTACCATATATACAGCGGTCAAGCTAGACTTGAATTTTTGGGACAAGTGACATCTCCTTTTCAACAGAACAGGGAGAAATTAGAGCTCAATAGGGAGCATTAGACATAAAGCAAGAAACCACTTATATTTTTGTTTGTATGTGTGTGTGTATGTGTGTTTGTGTTCTCTGATTTGAATTATGCCTTTTATTTTGTTGTATTCATATTTGCATTTAACATTGGATGTAAGCAATAATTTTTCAGGTAGAAACATTTTCTGAGTTATTTTAGCCATATGACTCTAAAAGAGAAGCATAGAAACTATATTGTAACAAATTTTAACTAAGGAACCAGATTACTGTAATTTCAAGTTAGTAAAAATGCTTAATCCACTAACATTAATTAACTCAAAGATATATATATATACTTTTTAAAAGTTCGCAATAATGGCACTTTGAAAGATTTTTAAACATACATATGAAACAACCAATGAAACATATACATGATGGTGAATGTACATGTGTCTTCATATCATACTGTTCATCTTAATTTCTTTATATAACACACTAAAACTAAAGACATAGCTCCTTTTTAGTTGACCTTTGAACTAAACCCTTCTTTCCAACTGAATCAACACAGACATGTGACTATTTATTTTTTTAGAATGAGGGGATTTTGTTATGTAATCATCACCTGAAGTAGATTCATTGCAACAGTCCATTGATAGCAAATTTATGGTTTATTTATTGGTCTAAGTACTTGTAGTATTTTTAGACATTGGTTAAACAATATCTGTTTCAATGCTTTTTTCCGTATTTTCACAAATTAGTAGAGACCGTGAGTGACCAAGTGGTCTAAATAAGCACTATCCATTACGGATCACTGCCATCTCACCCCTGTCTGCGTGAGTTTGAGTCTCAGATTTGGCCAATGTGGGTATGTGAGAAAGCTTGCCAGTAGCTTCTTGTGGGTCAGTGGTTCTTTCAAGGAACTTTTCCTGGTTCTTCCTCCAATATTAAAATTGGAAACTATTTATAGCCAATAGTGCGCTGAAAAATCACATTAAAACCCAACAACAACATAAGTCAAGTCAGAAAACAACTTTGACCTTACAGTACTTCTCTTAAATAATATAATGCATGGCTTTGCTTTCTATGAATTGTATATGTTCTGAATATATTTGCCATTTGATTTACAAAAACACACAATCTAATCAATTGTTACTTCCCAGACACAGCTATGTCTGCCATCAATTCTCTGTTACTTGTTCACTTAGTTTCAAATTAATTTTATGATGAAATAGTGTACATGAGCCAGTTAAAATATCCAGATCACCAATTCTGTACTTAAAGCACAAATTGTTATTTACATACTATTATTATCATGTGACTTACATGACAAGACTTCATCATGTGACTTACATGACAAGACTTCATCATGTGACTTACATGACAAAGCTCAATCATTTTAAAGTATTTGTTCTGCAAGAGTAGTTGATGTAAACAAATTCCAAAAGATTATCATTTTTATTAAACAAGAATATCATTTGTACACTGGAAAAATATCATCTTCATTACACAGGAAGAATATCATGTTCATTATGCAGAAAGAATATAATTTTCCTTACAGATGAAGATTGTCATTTTCATTAGACAGAAAGATTTTAATTTTGAATACACAGGAAAATTATCTTTTCATTACGCAGAAAGATAATTTATCATTTGTACACAGGAAAAATATCATTTTGATTACACAGGATGATAATCATTTTGATTACACAAAAAGAATTTCATTACACAAGAATATAATTTTCATTACACTGGAAGAATATCATTTTCATTACAAGGAAAGAGTATCATTTTCATTAGACAGAAAGATTTTAATTTGTAATACACTGGAAAATTATCATTTTCATTACAATGCAAAATTATCATTTTCATTACACTGGAAGAATATCATTTTCATTACATAGGATAAGTTATCATTTATATTACACTGCTGTTTTTTTAATCATAATATATATTTAATTTTTCAATCAAAAAATGCACCAACAAGCATATGCTAACTAAAATTTTGGCTGCATATGTGACATGTTCCATTTCATAAGTGAAGGTTACTTTAATTTACAAATTTATTTACTAATCCTTTAGTCTGATGTGATCAGTTACATGCCAAACCTTATGTAAAATGTCCTGCGTATGAAGGGTAGAGATTGTTCCTTGTCAACATTTTCTCATTCTCCTTATCTTTTAAATTTGATGGTTATCATTTTATGTAATGGGTATCTTATGGACGATCATTTTCTTGATGGGCTATCATTTGCTATAGTATATGGGTATCTTTTGGGTTATCATTTGCTATATGGGTATCGTTTGGGCTATCATTTTCTTTATGGGTATGTTTTACGCTATCATTTTCTTTATGGGTATGTTTTACGCCATCATTTTCTTTATGGGAATGTTTTGGGTTATCATTTTATGTATGGGTATATTTTGGGCTATCATTTCTGAATGGGTATGTTTTGGGCTATCATTTTCTTTATGAGTATGTTTTAGGCAATCATTTCTTGTATGGGTATGTTTTGGACAATCATTTTCTGTATAGGCATGTTCTGAGCTATCATTTGCTATGTGGGCATGATCTGAGCTATCATTTGCTATATGGGTATCGTTTGGGCTATCATTTACTATATGGGTATCTTTTGGGTTATCCTTTTCTGTATGTTATGTTTTGGCTCTCATTTTATATATGGGTATGTTTTTTGAGCCACAAGTTAAGACAGCAATTACTAACTCTGTTCTTGCAATTCTGAGTTTGCCAACATCTCCTGGAGATTTCTGCCATTGCTGAGACAAGTACTTGGGAACCTGTGAATGAAAGATAACATTAAAAAAATATCAAAAATTAAAATAAAAGTAAAATGATCTTTTTCATCATAATGAAATAATTACCAAAACATTCTTTTAAAAATCTCCAATTAACAGCACTGAATCATGATTGATCTGTCAGGGGAAAATGGTTATGTACCTTTGCTCCCAAATATTAATCATGGTATGGGGAATTGCTAGCTTCAGAGGGATGCTAGTAGATTTGGGTGGATAAATGTATTCAAAATGCGGATATAATTAAAAATAAACAAAGCTGCTGACATAAAATTTCATTACATTCATGACAACATCCAAAGGCAGAAACAGGAATGGCTACAAAAGATTAACATCCAAAGGCAGGAACAGGAATTGGTACAATCGACCATAAAATGAATTATTTTATATTTTGTCTTGCTTTTTAAAGATATTGTACACATAGTTTGTTAAAACCTCAAAGCTGGTTGATCTCCACAACAACATTAAAAAAAGGGCAAAGAAAAGCAGATATCTCACAGCATACAGTTCTCAGATCAGATGTCAGCATCAGTGGATTATGATATAACAGTGCATTATCAAGATGGTTTGTTAATATTAACAAAGAATTTATCTACCATAGGTGTCAAACTAGACTTGAACTTTAGGAGAAGTGACTTTTCCTTTTGGACAGAACAGGGAAAAGTAACAGCTAAACAGGGAGAAGTGGGAACAAAACAAAACACTACATACTATATATATATATATATATATATATATATATATATATATATATATATATATATATATATATATATATGGGTTTTTTTCTCAATAAAATTTTTTTTTTTATAAAAGTGCGTATTATGAATTAAAATGCCAGTTTCCCTTTAAAGTCCTTTTAAAAAACCACCTTTAAAGAAATTCCTGAATACAGTTCCAAAAATGGGTATATTTTGCAGATCACTGGTACATGGTAGCCATGCAAATTGCTTTATGTAAAAAATTATATGTCATGCTGCTATGAAAGTGTTTCCAGAAAAGGCAGATGAAGTACATTACGGCCATATGAATAGTCTTTCGCCGCTATGATGCATGCCTGTGCAAATATTCTCTCACAGCTAAGGTGCATGGCGACCGTGCCAACTGTCTTGGTCATTTATTATACCAGATGTGCTTCTGGTTTGCGTACCAAATATTTTATTTTTTTTTAAAAAGAATAATCTGAGAAATTTTAAATTTCAAATAAAGGATATAATTAATTATATCAAGGAATAAGAAGAAGTATGCTTTTCATGTTGTTGTGAATTACACGAACACTTGTGGATTTTTGTGCGCATTAATGACAGCCATGTTTGTAAGCCTTATCTGACCTCGAAAATACATTACTCACAAAGACCACAGCAATCATTTACCTTTACTAACCAAACTCCACGCCCAGATAGAGTAAGATCTAGTTCTTTCGCTTCATGCAATTTCTCTGTGGTTGGAGAAGCCGACATTGCAGAGTAATATGGATTATCCTGCTTGATATATCTTGATTCCTTGTGAAAGTTAGTTTCACACGACCAAAACAAACCCAACTCTTTGACGCTGAAGATAAAAAGGCTATAGCATGAAATTAATAAAACGCTTATGACCATCACTTAGATTTTAAAAGCGCCCATATTTCCACTCTCCCTTTGCGGTGGCGGGAAGAACATACTGATGTGAATTGCCAACATCAACGCAAAGCATTTGTGCATAGAGGCTTATTACAAAAAGCGAAACGGTTCTTTTTTCTTCCTTCAACACAAATCTTTACAATACTACTTTCTTTATTAATATTGTCTGTCAGCTCATGTGGGTGGGTTAGGGGCCGGTGTCAAAAGTGAATAATTGAGTACTCTTCGGGAGATTTTTTTTTATTTACTGCAGTAATCTCTTGATGGATTTCGTTTCCAAAGTTAATTTTTTTAATAGCGAAGTTGTGTTGACACCATGAAGGCAATCATCTTGTAATGTCAAGTTATTGTAGACTATTTAAAAATGGAGCTATGAGTATGAGCAGTTTCTGACTTAGAGGAGCCATTGCAAAAATGAAACCTTTTCGTGCCAAGAAAGTATAAACATTATGGATCATACTATCGCAGGAACATAAATCAGAGGGAATGTTTGAAACAAGCTCAGTGTATATTCTGAAGCCATGATCATCATTGAAAGGTTTCTTCCTTGCTGTGGATAGATAATTCATGAACATGCATAATTTCCCATACTCGAAGCATAAATATCTTTAGAATTAGAGATTTTCTGCAACATCACACTGCGTTCATCAGCGACTAATGTTGATCACATGAGATAGTGAAAGCTAGAAGGACTGCATTGAAATAACGATAAGAATGGACAGGGTGAAAATGAGGACTTGTTTGAAATAATAATATTATTATTATTAACAATAGGCAAGATGAATGTTAAATGGTCTTTGAAACAAAGCTCTTTCTAAGGGGATTTGGGGAAAAACACTTGGCATAATTGAAAAGGTAAAGTCTTTGACAGGATGAATTATGGCAGTCATCTGTGAACAATGACCTACGATTCAATATATACCGTATTTTCTGGCCTATGAGTTGATACATTTTGACTTGAAAGTCAGGTCTTCATCTTAAACTCCGAATTGACTTGCATTTGGATTGTGTCATTGAAAGTTTATAATAGTTACATTTGTAACTACAGGTAATAAAATGAACTACAACATGGATATGCTTTCAAATATAATAAAACAAGCATGGTCTGTTTATTCAGTTGTGTCAGTTTATAACAATATATCAGTGATTTTATCAGAAGTAAAATCACAAGCATGTTAGCATCGGTAATGCAATTTCATGATTGCAGGTAATATGGAATATCATACAACAATACCATTACTAATGTAAAATACGAAGCCAAGATATTGACCTGGCCTTGTTTTATACTTGGAGTCGACTTGTATATGGATGAAGCATGGAAAATTTACAAAATTGGTGAATTCGACTTGTACTCCGAATTGACTTATAGGCCGGAAAAAATTTTTTGTCGACAACACTATCAAAATATCATATATCATCAGCAGCACACTGGTCTGAGTAGTCCGAGTTTTTTCTGACCCTTGCCTAGGGATGTTAATATTGTTTTTTTTCCAAAACCGATTATCGTTTGTAGAAATCCGATTTTAAACCGATTATCGGTTTTTGTCCTACATTGAAATTACAAGAAATATATTCTTATAATGCAAGTTAGTGAATGCCTCTTGCGAATAAAAGATATTCATTACATACCATAACGTATAGACGCGCATCGTCTGACGGCGTGGAGGACGATATTGTGGCTTCACCAAAGCCATTAAATCACGGAAGGAATTGGATTCAACAATCGAAATTGGTAGCATGTTTTCAGTGACAAACTTAGCTACAGCAGCAGTAACCTTTTCTTGATGACTATCAGGACAGTTTCTTTGTGTTCCAATAAATGTTGTTAATCGTGGCTGAACATTTGAAGGAGCCGCAATTCCGGGATGTTTGCTACGCAAATGTGCATGCAATCCAGTAGTAGTACCACCGCTCCGACTTATTTGTTGTGAACATAGTTTACAGCGAGTCATGCAAGATGAAATTTTTTCAAAGTTTTTCCATACATCAGATTTATTTATACGACCAGCCATATTTGTAAACTTGAAAAGGCACAACCAGCAGAGACCAGTCCTCAACAACAGAGACTGTAGCTATTAACAGTCTACTGTTGTCAATTTCGGACATCAAAGAACTTAGCGACTGGTCGGTCGACTAACTATTGACATCCTTCAACAATAAATGTATTCATTTACAAACACGCTGCATGGAGCGCTCACAAATTTTAAACAAAACACACCTTATCTGTTGGCCATATTGTATTAAAATGTAAACACTAAACAAATGCATGAATGAATTATTTTCTGGCATTTTTAAAAATTTTCACTACAAAGATGGTAAAAAATATTGAATTCGATTATCGTTTTGTAAAAACAAAAACCGATAATCATTTTCAAAACCGATAATCGGATTTCCGATTTTAGTTTAACAACCCTACCCTTGCCACCCCATTTTTTGATATTTGGACATTCTTGTTGGGGTGTAGGGTCAGAGCGCATTTCCTATCAAAAAGTTGGAATTCGCCAACACCATTTGATGTCGGCATGGGTAGCATCTTACATGCCGGCCCAGCAAACTTGAACGATCTTTCATCGAGATATACCAGCATGAAATCGATAGGAATATGATTTATTTTCTTAAAAATCGTGAGCATAGCATTTGTTATACCTTTAATCTGCTGACAGACGAGACGAAAGTATATCATTGCTGAAATTTATCCCGGATCTTGCTATTTGCATTTCTAGTCACGTGACTATACAAATCTCGCAACCTAGGTCATATCGATAATAAGCAAATTTCCAAAAGTTGTTGGACATATTATATAGTAGCCACATAAATAAATATAGTCTGTTCTCTCCTCACTAAACCATACAGATGCTATAAATAGAATTCATGGGGAAAGTAGAACAAGGTTTGCTATAAATAGAACATGTTACTGTAGGAAAGTACAAGCTTATGTCAACGGACAATAGTACATGTACTCGTATATTGTAGTTACATAAAGTGGTCTTTTCTAAAATACGGTCTGTGGGATTAATGAAATGTTAATATAAACGAGATTTCTAGAAGGTGGATATACCGAAAAAGTGTAATCCATATACGTTTATGCGTAATGCGTAATTTAGTGGGGAAAAATTTGTTGCGCAAGGGTAGTATATGTCTTCCATGCTGTAACAAGTACCCGGGTACCCGTTAAACGGTGCAACAGGTACCCGGGTAAGTTTTCCGTGGTTTTTGACAGCCCTAGTACTGAATCCAATGCTTCTGTATATATCATATCAACATGAACAATTGGTGCTAAATTGATTTATTAGTTGTTAGTATGGATAAATGTATTACTTGTTAGTATGGAAATATTTATTACTTGTATGTATGGAAAATTTTGTGTTTTATTTTAAACAGAAATTTGTAGCTATGCAGGCATTCTTAAAGACTGGATCTACCAAAGTGTCCACATCAAAGGAGAAGATCACTCCATCAGCCAGTTCTTCCTCAACAGAAAGTAAAGACAAGAGGAAACATGTACCATGGGTGGAGAAATAGTATGTTTGTCATGTAGATGTACTGGGTGTTGAGATTTATTGTGTAGATGTACCATGGATAGAGAAATATTTTGTTTGCCATATAGGAGGAGATAAATGTGCAATGTGCACACATACGTCATGTAGATTTAATGTTGATGCAGAAATATGTGTGACATGTATATTTAACATGGTTTTTGAAAAATAATGTGTGCTATGTGAATTTAACGTAGGTGTAGCAATCTTATGTGTGCCGTGTAGATCTAACGTGGTTGGAGAAACATGTCATGTACATGTTCCAGTGTTGGAGAAATAATATATGTGCAATGTTGAATCAGTTTATTTGCATGATCAAAAAAAGTCTACTCTTTTCCATAAATAAGTTGCTTGTAGGTTATGTTTAGGATGCATTCATTGCCTTTTTCAAATTTTTTTGCTTGCAGAGTATAATTTCTTTTGTTAATATTAGCTTCACCATGTATTTTTGGATAGAAAAAGATCTTTTTTAATATCGAAAAACATACTTTTAAAATTTCAAAAACAAAACTGGTGTACCAAGATGAGGTAAACTTCTTTCTCCTTCCATGTTAGTGTACATCATGTCCATGTTGGTGTACATCATTTCCATGTTGGTGTACATCATTTCCATGTTGGTGTACATTCTTTCTGTGTTTGTGTACATCATTTCTTTGTGTACATCATTTCTGTGTTGGTGTACATCTTTTCTGTGTTTGTATACATCATTTCTGTATTGGTATACATCATTTCTGTGTTGGTGTACATCATTTCTGTGTTGGTGTACATCATTTATATGTTGGTGTACATCATTTCCATGTTGGGGTACATTATTTACATGTTGGGTGTTTGTCTTTTATACTACTCTTCTGAAAGTATTTAGTGACATTCTCTCAGCTTTGGATAGTGGAAAGATTACAGTCCTCACTCGTCTGGATTTATCTGCAGCATTTGACACAATAGACCATGATATATTACTTCACCGTCTCCAGCATGTATTTGGCATTCAGAATATAGCCTGACAGTGGTTCAAGTCCTACATAGTCAACAGGACACAAATTATAACTGCAAATGGAATACACTCCAGCCCAGTTGACTTTCTCATTCACATCCTTTACCTCAGACAATAAATATCAGCAACACCAACATTAAATTCTCACAGTCAGTACGGAGCCTAGGCGTTACTCTAGACAGTGCTCTCACATTGCACCATGTCATGAACATATGCAAGGCTGCATATCTTGAATTGAGACGCATCAGTTCCATTCATAAATATCTTTCAGTTGATGCCCCTAAATCTTGTGTGTTCATTAGTACTTTCAAGACTGGACTATTATAACTCTATTCTGTCTGGTTCATCACAATATTTACTCCAGAAACATCAAAAAGTTAAAAACACAGCTGCACGGATCATCTTTAGAGTACCTTGATCAGAGCACACCTCACCACTGCTCTGTACCCTACATTGGCTATCAATTCGATACAGAATCAAACACAAAATGTATTCTCTGTGCTATGTTTCAATGACAGACTCCAGTCCAACATACTTCTCCAGCTTCACCCATGTGTATACACCAGCTAGATCCTTACGCTCTTCTTCTGATAATCATATACTCATTGTTCCCAAGGTGAAAATAAAGTCATATGGACAACGTTCGTTTGCACACCAGGGCCTGGCGACGTGGAACGAATTGCCCATTGAAATTAAACACAAAGACACAGTGGTCCCTTTTAAGAGTGCTCTTAAGACTCACCTGTTTCGACTGCAGGGACAAACTTAGCAACCTAATCATGTTTTGTATCTTATATGTTTTCAGCATGTTTTTATGTTTTCCAATTTCATTGTTTTTGTCATTTGTTGTTCTGTAGTGTAGTCATATCATTATTGATGGTGTAAAGCGCTTAGAGCTTCGAAAGATTAGGTGCTATACAAAGTCCTCATTATTATTATTATTATTATTATTATTATTATTATTATTATTATTATATGTTGGTGTACATCATTTCCATGTTGGTTTATATCATTTCCATGTTGGTGTTCACCATTTCCATGGTGTTGTTATGATTTATATGCTTGTGTAATCATTTAATTCAACTTTTTGCTTAGGTAATTTGTAGTACAACTTGTATTGCATTTCAAAGAGAATATTTTAAATTACCATTATCTATCAGTTGGTGAATTTGTATTTATTTTCACAGATGCAGCCTATGTTGTGAGCAAAATAATGATTCTTATCTCTTTCTTTTTCAGTCGTCCTAGATGTGTAGATGATGTTGCCTACCAAGATGAAGTTGTTGCAGTGTTGAAAAAGTCTTTGGAAGGATCTGATGTATGTCTCTTTTACAGTTAACCGAATTAAGTGCTTTAAGCCATGTTAGGAATTTTTCTTATGTCTCAGCTCCCAAAAAATTTGTTTTAATCCCAAATGTTAAATACTTCAGAATTATTTTTTTTTATTATTGCATTGCTTTTCTTGGCAATAAGCCCCAGTCCAAGGTGAACTCTCACCTTGCTGTGAAAGCGAGGATCTGGTAAAAAAGACAATGTGTTCTCCAGACATGATTTTTCTCCGTTATAAAGCAGAATTCAGGATTTTTTTTATATTGTCTATTTTTTTTTGTTATCTCCTATCGGGTTTTTAAAAAGCAGTCTGTTTAATGCATTCTGCAACGACCTTTGTACATTTTTTGTTACTTAGCACACAACACATGGAAAGAGTAATCTGATTGGTCAAAAGGTAATTTGTCCAATGAATCTTCATGTAATAGAAACTGATGATAATGGAAAGAAGAAGCATGGTTGTAAAACATAGTATCCCGAGTTGAGAGTAAGCTATTCCGAGTTGCCTCTGACCCTTGCCACTCCGATTTTTATTTTTGGACATTTATGTTGGTGTGTAGGGTCAGAGTCCATTCCATATCGAAAAGTTGAATTCGCCCACACCGTTTGGTGTTGAGACAAATGTACATCATTGCAGAAATTTAACTTGGATGTGGCCATTTGCACTCTGAGTCACATGACTATACAAATCTTGCAACCTACATGTCAATGACATCATAGATATATATAGTCAGGTGATATCAACAATTTTCCAAAGTTGTTGTAATAGAATTTGGACATATTATATAGGTCACTTAGTGTTTGTAAATATATTGTACACTTAATTCTCAACATATTTATTCTGAGACCAGAAACCTGTTGGTATTGCAGCAGGGTGGAGAAAACTGTTTTCAAGGAGTACCGAGCACATGTCAGCAATGTTTTTGTTAGTGGTATGTGACTACCACTTTGACATTTTCTCTCTGCATAGTCAATATTGTTTTCTTCAAATTGCATTTACAGATTTTTAGGCGTTGTTTTCACAATAAATATTTTGAGAAGTTTTTTTCTTTCTTCATTTTTCTAAAAGTGATTATGTGACTTTCATTTATATGTTCGATTTGTTTTCCTACAGCAACACTAGAAATGGTGTATTGGTGGTATCACATGACTGTATGACCTCTGATGTCATTGACATACAGGTTTTGAGAGTGTAGTCACGTGACTAGAAATGCAAATGGCCAGATCCAGACAATGGTCAGAGGAAACTCGGACTAAGATAAAGCATGACATGAAAAGTTTAGATAAAGGTTTAAAAAAAACATGGAAATGAGAATGGCTGGAGTGAAAATTTGCTGGAAGTTTAGTTGGTCAGTTTATAAGAAAACTGAACAATAGAGGACTGCATTTTGTGACCAATGCAAGAGAGATCTGAATAAGAATTACAGTACAGTAGTCCCCCTCTTATGCGGCCACCCCTGCTGCACCGGGAAAGTGGCCTTATAAGACGGGTGGCCGTTCCAGAGGGGGGCTAAATTTATTATGAGAAGTACATGTATATGTAATGTACGTAGTAAGAAAGCTACATACTTCAAAACATTAAATATCTTCGTCTAAATGAAACATTATTCATTACAAGGTTTGTTTTGTTATATTAACAAATTTATTTCAACTGAATATACGTTACTATTTTATCTTTCTTGGCAAGAGTGTGATATGCGAGCGGGAATTGTTGTCATGCACATTGCAAATGGGTTCAAAAACATCATTTACATCTTGGTACGCTCCATTTTCCCACTGCTGCTGAAAAACCTTTTTATCGGTTATGACTTTGTTTATTCAAATTATTTCAACATAGACTTGTCTTTTCGAGTTTTTCCTACATAAATTGTTCGGCATTCCCCCCCTCCCTCCCCGACGTCGTCGAGTAGAATAACCGACGACTTTCTTCTAAAATAATGTATCCGTTAGTTTGATGACATTTTAATGTTTGGTAATGTTTTATTCGGTTATTGCTGACTATGCAATTTAATTATGCAGACAAAACTTGTGTCGAGCGTACGAAATGAAGTCATCGTAAAGGAAGCCATTACGTGTGGTCACATGATTTTTCCGGTCTTTGTCTGATACCCTGTTGTTTTTTAAGGTTCTCTGTGTGTGCCAATGTACAAGATCTATTTTTAGCCTATGCTGACCCTGCATTTACAGATTATAACAATTATGTCTGGTTATAATCATCAAAGAGAAGAACTCGACATAGGTGTTAAACCCCAAACTCTATCATAACATATATGAGCCCATTTCCTGTAAACATTGACTTTTATAGATAATGATATACTATAAATCTTTAGTCGACACTTTTAACGGCGACTTGACACTCGGAGACATGTGTCTACGATAGAGATAATCAAAATTGCTTACCTTACGTCAAGATTTGAATTAATTTTTGGTTCTGGATACATTTGAAGAAACAAAAGTGGTCGTTCATGAAGGGGACATATTTTATTTTTTGTACTAAAATACTGGTCGCATTAGACGGATGGATGCTCTTGAGGGGTACTTTTGAATACAAACTCGTCGGTGCCAAGGGATTCTGGCCGTAAGAAGTGGGTGGCCGCTGGTCGGGGGGGGGGCTGTTCAAGAGGGGGACTACTGTAATTGCGATTGGAAGTGTTTCGAACATCACAGCAAAAGAAGCGGCATACAGAAAACTTGATGCTGAGAAGGCATCTTGAAAAAGTGCAGTTAATTACTATAAAAAGAAAGATTTCTTGCATGAGAGAATAGATGTAACCCTTTGTCTGTTCATTGCATGTTGCCAATACATGCACCAGCTTGAAAGGAAAAAAGTTCTCATTGAGAAGAAAAAGAAACGATTGCACATTGAGCCAAAAAAGACAGTGGTGACAAAAAGGAAGGCAAAGAAATATTTGCCACAGATGCAAAAAGAGCTTGACTGGCATATCAAGCAGATTTTGTCCATTAGAGAAAAAGACAAGTAACTATGGTATTTATTTTACAGATTTGTTATGAAAATAGAGAAGTAAAATATATTTGCTGCAAAACTAGACAAATTATTGTGACTTAATTATGATGTGAACGCTGACATGCAAATGAAACAACTTCAGCATCAATTGTATTGGAGAACATATTCATGTGACAATAATGTCAAACTACTAAGTAAAGTTTAACATTTTTGGTAAGTTTATTAGTTTCTCAAATGATTTTTTTGGTTTATTTTATGATCATAAGTTGTACCTGGAGCAGTTTTTTATGAGTGTAGAATGCATTTTTGGCCCCTGATCTGGGCAGTGCCCCTAAATACCCTGTTGGCGGAGGACCCCCAAACCCCCCTTCAAAAATTCAGCTTTTATATGGAAGACCAAAATCATGTCTGGTTCTCATGGTCCACAGTCCAAGGTTTTACACTTTTAAGTGGGGATATTAGAAAAATAACATCCACTCAGTCTAATATTTTAGTTTCTTCTATTTTATTTTTAGAATGTCCATCTTTTCCTTGGACATAATGCGGTTGCCGCGTGTTTCTGAGCACTTGATGAATTTCACCACTTGAAAATATGCAAACCAGTATGCTATTTGCATAATCAATAGGGCATAACCGATTAGCATTTTTCTACTGATTTACGATTCCGGATTTTTGGCATGAAATTTTTCCGATTCCAGATACAATTTAATTAATCGGAAATGCTAAATCCGGATTTTTTTTCTAAAAAAGTTTCATCTTCCGTTTCTGGGTTTCTTGTATCTGGTTTTGCCGTGTCTAGCAGGTTACTTAGTACTTTACCATATCCGGCTTCATTTCCGGTTTTCACCCGCCAGTTCAAATAGATTGTCTCACAGCATGGTTGTGTTGACCATATTGGACTTTTCTGGCTTCTTATTTAACTTTATTAACGCACTATCGAATGACACGCAGTGTTAGACACGGTGCTATAGAAATTCAACTATATTATTTTTATTATCCGAATCGGTCGTTCCTGCCTTGTCTGACTCTGAATAATCGGAAGTTCATACTATCCGGTGGAATCCGATTTCTGGATCAAAAGTTGGTTATGCCCTAATAATCAATATGCTTTACATTTTCTGCAAGACTGCATATGGATTGCGATTGAAGACAAAAGTAAAATAAAGCAATAAATGTTGTTTTTGTCAATTTATTATCGTCTTTGATGCACTCATATAATTTTGAAAATATTCTTTAAAAATATGAATGTTAATATGTAAAAATAGCATAAAAAGATTTTCCTCATTTGCTGTTTCTAGCAACTGTTTATGACCCCATATTTAAAAAAAATGGGTTTCTACAAAAGTGCATTTTGTCTAACAATCATTTTATTGATTAGCTAGTTAAGTAGTAAACCAGTCTATGTTTTTAAAGGAAATCTTGCCAGTGACATGCTTTAAATGTTATATGATGGAAAATGTAAGAACAAATGGATCTTTTCAAAACGTGTTTTAAAAACTTTAAAAGAAGAATATGTGAGTAGTGTAATACAGCACTCTTGAGGACCATGATCATCGAAGAATTCCAGTTCTGGATCATTCAATGAATGTTACAAATGTAGACTAGTTGAAGCGAGTGCTGAATAATTTTTCCATATATTTTTTGTTTGTATTCTAAATCTAATCCATATGGATCTTGTCCTTTGTGACAAGAGTTTTGACCATCTGCAGAACCAGGTTAGTGGTAAAAATGTATCTTCATTTCATACATGATGTAATTATGTTATGTAAAATATAGATTACACTTTTTATGCCCATATTACATTATTTTGCCTCTTATAATAGCAATAATTACGCTTATGCCCCTCAGGGGTGGTGTGGCAAGTATGCATTTGAAGTATCTTTAGACATAATTTGCAACATTTTGTTGTATTTGAGTCTTTGCATCTTACAGCTTTATAAGTATCCTGTTTCATTGATTTTTGTAGTCTTTATCAAAGAAGTGCTTTGTGTTTTATCCCTTCATTAAATAGCCAGTTATTTCTAGGACATCATTTCTTGCCTGTTTTTACATTTTTCTCAAAGAATGAATTCAGTAGAAGTGTATTTCATTTTTTAGCTCCCAAATCTGCTGTTTTATGGTCCACCTGGTACTGGTAAAACCTCCACCATCTTGGCTGCAGCTAGGGAATTGTTTGGGTAAGTAACTGGAGGATCAATTGTTTTGTCATGTAGTTCAGTAAAACCTGTTATGAGAGACCGCCCCTTCCAAACCAAAAATGGTCTCTCATAATAGGTTTGTACAAAAAGACCAGTTTACAAGGTCCAGTTTCAGAACAATTTAAATAAAAATAACCAGAATCACTGTACATATATTTTATTATTTATTAACAGTTCTTGCTATTGTAAGCATTCATCTGAAAATAAAATTATGCACCAATAAAGATATACTTTTTTCATTAAACAAAAAATCACATTTTTATATTTTATGATCAATTGTACATGTATTAGCATATGAAATTGTTTCTGATTCACTTCTTTTCCTGTATAAATTTCCCTAAGTTTATTTTACCGACATTTAGAAAGCTATTTTGCAAGTGGTCTGCTAGTTTTAACTTTTTTCAGTTACAAGTTTTTCTCCATGATTAAATTTGTCTCTTTTTAGTTGGAGGTTTATCCATTGTTAAGGTACTAGGCATTAACATTAGTGCTTAGTTGTAATATTATCTGTAAAGATATTTTTAACTGGGCTTTGGGAAAATATGAAAAATCTATACATGTGCATTGCATATCTAACAATTAATGAACTAAAAAGAAACAGTTATCTTATCCAGAAACAGCACCATTTACTCAGAGACAAAGGTCAATGGCTTAATTCAAAGAAAACATACAGGGATTAACTCTATAACAAAATGTGTAACTTGGTTGCACAAATTTGAATAGACGACAACTTTTTGATTGGGATGTAATCACTGTAACATAGGGAGAAAAAAAAAAAAAAAAACATCACAAGTCTTTAACACTATCAATTAAATTTCGCAAAACAATTCTTTCTAGCCGGTTTAATAGACAAAGACCTTATTCACCCCCACCCCCTATGCAATATAGATTAACTCTAAAGACAGACAATAATATGTGACCATTACGTTAATTTTAGCACTGCAATGGCAATTTACAACATATACATTAGCCTGGTTTACGTACTGTATCAAATGATTACATTTAGGTCAGTGATGTTGGTCTATGTTCTCGTGCTATGGTTGTTCATATGGATACTGGGCATTAGCTACGATAAGGCCATGAGCCAGGCTAAGTGGGGGAATAATCTACTAGTCTCTATATATATATATATATCAGAGTGCAATGCATGGAGCAAATGAAGCAAGGAACCAGGCTAATAATCAACATGTACTTCAGTCTGGTTTACAATAGAAACTATAAAACACTAAGCATATTTACAAAATTTCAGATACCTGTAGCCAGCCTTTTTATGTTAAAAAAACCCACAAACAGTCATTGTTACAGGAATTAAATAATTGTCGGTGGAGTTTATCCCTGTTTCTGTGATGCAGTCATTCATAGCAGTTTCGAGATGCATATTTTGCAAAAAAATTACGTTTGGCAGATGGATGATCATGACAGGATTTATATAGAAAAATTGATTCGTGTATGACTAGTGTGGTCGGAAATGATTTTTAAGAGTTATAGCTCTTTCTGACAGTCAAGTCCACTAAAAATATATACAGGTAGATATGGTAGTATTTTGCACATGATGTATATGTATCACACAAATCATATACAGGTAGATATGGTAGTATTTTAAACGTGTTGCCTGCATATCACACAAAGCATATACAGGTAGATACAGTAGTATTTTAAACATGATGTATACATATCTCACAACTTATATACAGGTATATATATGGTAGTATTTTACACAAGATATATACACATCACGCAAATTATATACAGGTAGATATGGTAGTTAGGGCTGTCAAAACCACGGAAAACTTACCCGGGTACCCGTTGTGCCGTTTAACGGGTACCTGGGTACTCGTTAGAACATCAAAGACATGTCCAACCCTTGACCGACAAATTTGTTTCCCACTAAATTACACGTAACGCGTAAACGTATATGGATTACGCTTTTTCGGTATATCCACCTTCCAGAAATCTTGTTTATATTAACATTCCATTAATCCCACAGACAAGATTTTAGAAAAGACCGCTTTACGTAACTACAATATACGAGTACATGTACTCTTGTCCGTGGACTTGTACTTTCCTACAGTAACATGTTCTATTTATAGCAAACCTTGTTCTACTTTCCCACGAATTCTATTTATAGCATCTGTATGGCTGAGTGAGGAGAGAACAGACTATATTTATGTGGCTACTATATAATATGTCCAAATTATATGTACAACAACTTTTGGAAATTTGCTTATTGTCGATATCAAGTGACTGTATGACCTAGGTTGCGAAATTTGTGTAGTCACGTGACTAGAATTGCAAATAGCCAGATCTGGGACAAATTTCAGCAATGATGTACTTTCGTCTCGTCTGTCAGCAGATTAAAGGCATTACAAATGCTATGCTCACGATTTTTGAGAATATAAATCATATTCCTATCGATTTCATGCTGGTATATCTCGATGAAAGATCGTTCAAGTTTGCTGGGCCGGCATGTAAGCTGTTACCCATGCCGACATCAAATGGTGTCGGCGAATTCCAACTTTTTGATAGGAAATGCGCTCTGACCCTACACCCCAACAAAAATGTCCAAATATCAAAAATGGGGTGGCAAGGGTCAGAAGAAACTCGGACTACTCAGACCAGTGTGCTGCTGATGATATATGGTATTTTGATAGTGTTGTCGACAAACTTTTTGTGAACGGGTACTCATGATTAATTTTCAATACCCGGGTCTTTCACTATGGTCAGGTACCTGTTGACAGCCCTAATGGTAGTATTTTAAACATGTACATATCACACAAATCATATACAGCTAGATACGGTAGTATTTTAAACGTATACATATCACACAAATCATATACAGGTAGATATGGTAGTATTTTAGACATCCGGATGTGTACATATCACACAAATCACATACAGGTAGATATCAACATTCCCTCTAAGCGAATGGTAGGTGTGCGCGCAACGCTCGCTGCACTGCGCAGCGAGCGCTGCGCAAGCATTAAGGAGACAAGCAAAATTTAACGTTGGATTGAGAAAAAATTGACAATTCAGCTGCACGGAGATACCTGAGCGCAGCTTAGAGGGAACGTTGGTAGATATGGTAGTATTTTAAACATGATGCATACATATCTCACAATTTATTAACAGGTAGATATGGTAGTATTGTAAACATGTATACATATCACACAAATTATATACAGGTAGATATGGTTGTATTTTACAAATCATGTATACATATCACAAAAATCATATACAGGTAGATATGGTAGTATAGCACACATATACAAGTAGATATGGTAGTATTTTAAACTTTTATACATATCACACAAATTATATACAGGTAGATATGGTAGTATTTTACACATATTGTATACATATCACAAATTATATACAGGTAGATATGGTAGTATTTTACACATATTGTATACATATCACAAATTATATACAGGTAGATATGGTAGTATTTTACACATATTGTATACATATCACAAATTATATACAGGTAGATATGGTAGTATTTTACACATATTGTATACATATCACAAATTATATACAGGTAGATATGGTAGTATTTTACACATATTGTATACATATCACACAAATTATATACAGGTAGATATGGTAGTATTTTACACATATTGTATACATATCACAAATTATATACAGGTAGATATGGTAGTATTTTACACATATTGTATACATATCACAAATTATATACAGGTAGATATGGTAGTATTTTGCACATCAGGATGTATACATATCACACAAATTATATACAGGTAGATACAGTAGTATTTTATACATTGTGATGCCTGCATATGACACAAATAATATATACAGGTAGATACGGTAATAATTTAAAGGTATACATATTACACAACTCATATACAGGTTGATACGGTAGTATTTTACACTTCATGATGCATACATATCACACATAAAGCATATCGGCATTACCTTACACTGAAACATAACACAGACCTGCCAACCCTTACAATTTTGCATAAGTCTTTAAGAAATTACTTAAAATAATGACAAAATAAAAAAGCTGAAACTGCAGAAATATGATAGTCGTGGTAAAATCCAATAATTGGCTCATCTTTTATTTATTTGGATCCAGGTTTCATATTAGATTTAATGGAGCTTGTTATGCAAAGGAAGAACTTTACAGTAGTACCTCAAAAGCTTTAAACTGCACATAATGTTCATACAAAACATCTGCATGATCAAACTGATGATTATAGAATTTATTTGCTGTCTTACAAAGGAATACATATACTTAACACATTAATATACACTAACTAACAATGATGTTTTCTCCATATTTTTTAAATATTTTGAAGTTTTTCCAAAAGCTGGATGTTGTCCAAGGATGTGACGTGTCAAAAATGTAACTAAAAGTTCATAAATATATAAATATTTGTAGTATTCAAAATTAATTTGAGACAAATACATCAATTTGTAAACAAATTAATAATTTTTGCAGTTATTATGTCATGAAAAATGACAGCCATGTTTTTCTAGCTGAAGAACACTACCACTGTACAGGTACAGTAAACAATAAAATACCATGCTAAGCACAGGAAACAAACACTGCAGCAAACCAGTATAATGGTAATACAGCACACAGGTAACAAATAAAAATATTAGGAAAGATATTCCCTTATTGGAAAACTGGACTATTCACTATACTAGATATAAAAAAAAACTTTTTCCTTCTTTGTGCTCAGTGAAAATTATATCTTAGAAACATGCTGGAAATGTATTTTCAAAGATGATGGTATGATGTTCATACTGCGAGACAAGAGCCACAATGGGTAATTTCAACAGCGAAGATGGTAGAGTCATCGGAATATTAATATTTGAAGACAAATTGCGTTTATATGATGATGCATCTAACCAGAAAATGAATCCTTAACATGTAGCTAAAACAATTTGAATTTCCTGGGGGATTAATTAATTAACCGCCACTATCAGTGAAGAAATGAAGTTGATCATTAAACAAACAACTACCCAGGAATTATAGATGAACATATCGTGAAGATATCTATGGTAAATATTGTGCAATTTGAGTGGAACAATGTTTCGGTGTGTGTACAAGTCATATCCAACTGCAATCTGCATAATGTTCAGACATCTTTGCAATGTTACAGAAATTTACTTAATAAAAAAAACAGCATGATCTGCTGGTGCATTTAAAGGCAAGAGGTCAGAGTCTTTTTTGGGCCTGAATTTCAAGCCTACAAATATGATATTTACTTATATTACCAATATTATTTCAGACATGAAATGTACAAGACTCGCATACTGGAACTGAATGCATCTGACGAGAGAGGTATCAGTGTGGTACGTGAAAAAGTAAAGACTTTTGCACAACAGTCAGCCAGTGGAATTAGGCCTGAGTAAGTATGCTATGATCCATTTCAATCCACACAAAGTTTATAAAGCCAGCTTCATCAAAAAATTTGTCTTTGATGTGCCACTCAAGAAAATCATTGATTCTTTTTAAGAATACTATTTATGTCAATAAATTATGCCCTGAAATTGAGTGATTTAAATTTTGTTATTGCCATCCAAATGAAATTTGCAGATGAAGTAGAAATTGATATTTATTCTTTTGTGGAGCAAAACTCCATAAAAACAACCTATGAAATTTATTGGACTAGTGGTCTATGCATATCTATGGCTACTCACTAATATGCGTTTTAATGTTTTTGTACATTTGTCACTCCATCCATCCATCCATCCTTTATTAATTAGCTCACTTATCACTAAGGCTTCTCATGCATAGACTTTCCACTATCTGTCAAGATTTGCCATTTTCAGCATTTATGATAAAGACCAACAGACCTATTTTAACCAACTTTGGCAGCTTGGCATAAGGATTTCCAAATTTTCGCAAATATTGCTGATCTGCCAATCTACCATAACTAAACTTAGAAGACTTTTGAATGATTTCTTCTCAAAAGCCATTGAACAGAATTTGATCAGTTTTGACAAAAAATAAACTGGCATAAAGATCTTTCACATTTATAGAAACGATGTCAATCTGGTGTAAAGATCTTTCACATTTATAGAAACGATGTCAATCTGGTGTAAAGATCTTTCACATTTATAGAAACGATGTCAATCTGGTATAAAGATCTTTCACATTTATAGAAACGATGACAATCTGGTATAAAGATCTTTCACATTTGTAGAAACGATGTCAATCTGGCATAAAGATCTTTCATATTTACAGAAATGATGTCAATCTGGCATAGAGATCTGTCACATTCACAGAAACAATGTCAATCTGGTATAAAGATCTTTCACATTTATAGAAACGATGTCAGTCTGGTGTAAAGATCATTCACGTTTACAGAAACACGTTTACAGAAACAATGTCAGTCTGGTGTAAGGATCATTCACATTTGCAGAAACGATGTCAATCTGGTGTAAAGATCTTTCACATTTATAGAAACGATGTCAGTCTAGTGTAAAGATCATTCACATTTACAGAAACAATGTGAGTCTGGTGTAAAGATCATTCACATTTACAGAAACTTTGCCATTCTGGCATAAAAATCTTTCACATTTACAGAAATGATGTAAATCTGGCATAGAGATCTTTCATATTTACAGAAATGATGTCAGTCTGGTGTAAAGATCTTTCATATTTACAGAAACGATGTCAATCTGGCATCAAATACAGCATCAATAGTAAAAACAGAAGAAAAAGTCTTTAACCCTTTCATCACTACAGACCGGTTTTCCGGTAGAGGGGAAGTAAGTCTGTAACCATATAGACCGTTTTACCGGTCTGGGGCAGTGTCCTTATTTAACTTATAGTACCAGACTATGTAAATTTTGGCGTACTTCTAATAACTTCCTACTTGTAATGCAGATATTTCATTTGGATCATCTTGTGAATTTAGCTTGTCTACAACTTCCTTGTACACATACAGTGACAGATTATGCCAAATACATGGGAGGTGTGGACAGGTTAGACCAGAGCACAAGATTGAATAAAGAAAAGAAAACCATGCGATGGTATCGTTGGATTGAGATAAAATTGATAGTGTGTGCATTGTACAATACCTTTGTCATGGAGGGTACAGTTATGGATCATAATCCATCTGGAACAAGGTCAAGAGACTTATTGTCATTTCACATGGATGTAGCCCATGAGCTGATTGAAAATATTCATCAAGTAAGAAGAGCCTTCAAAAGACTAAGACAACTGGACATTGATGAAGAAAGACTGGATGAGAAAGCACATTGGCCTGTGCCAAGTGGGAGTGCTGACAGACTGTGTGAAGTCTGCAACAAGAAGCTCAAAATCTACAAGGCCAACCATCCAGGTGTGTCTATGACAGATAATCCCTTCAAGCGCTCCAAAACTACACTGATGTGTGACAAAATGCAATGTTCCACTGTGTGCTAATGCCAGGAGCACCTGTTTTTTTAACTTTCATACAAAGGTGTATTACTGGCAGTGAAGATTTACCTGTGTAGTCTGCAGGTGACATATGAATAAATATTACATGTACAAACATTATAAACATAGATTCTTCAGTAAATTTAATTATTAATTATATTGCTGTTATCAGTTTTATTTTAGTTGAAGATAAAAAATAAACAGCTTTGTGAAATTTATTGTTTTACTCCTGATTGACTTTAACGAGAATTTGACAAGCTTCTACCTGTCAAATACCTGAAATAAAGACTTCTGTTGCTACTGGAATTATTCTCGAGTACATATCTGGTCCATTGAACAAGTTTTGGGAAGTTTTTTAAATATTAGATAGATAATTACTTGTATTTTACCTGTTGTTACCTGTTTGCACCTGTATTCTAACAGTTGTAATAGATATGCACATTTTAGTCAACTAGTCATAAAATTTGATTTTTGACCTTGATTGTGACACCTAATCCAGCCAGATATCTTTAAAATTGGCGAAGTTAACATTATTTCAAAATCCACAAGCCATTTTGCTTTATAAGTCCAAATTTACTTAGTGTTTAGGGCTCTAAGCCTGAAGTTATTTAGTGACGAAAGGGTTAAAGAGCTTCTCAAGAACTGCAGAATAAAATTTGGCCAGGTTTCAAGACTTTTTGCATCAATCATTCATGACTTGTGCCAATTTGAACAATTTAAAACTACTTCTCAGGAAATACTCACCAGAATTTGATGCTAGCAGACAGACAGTCATGAGCTTGTGCAAAACTGTTGATATTATCATTAAATGTATCCTTCAAGACTAAGAACAGAAATGGCTTCTATATTTATACAAATGATGCCAATGGCTTCTGTTACTATTATTAGAAAACCTTTACCAACTTCTGTCTACTTGCGTAACAGAAATGGATCAACTTTAACAGAAAAGGATCTTTGCTTGAATATCTTTCCGAGTTATATAAATGATGCCATTATATGACTACTGTTACTGATGTAGAAAAACTTTATCTTTTGAAAATGCAATGCAGAATATCGCCAGCTTTGACACACAAAGCAGTCGAACATAAGGGTCTCTCAAGGGTACTGATGTGTGATTGAAAAAATATAAACTCTAATCTTTGGTATACTGTAGGCTTGTTGTTGTGGTATTTACAAGTCGTCAGTTTCAGTGTTTAACCCTTAAAGTGCTGCATTGTTTTGCAGTTACAAGGTCCCTCAGTGTAAATGTAACAATTGGTAGACAAACCCTATATGATAAATGATGGTGGATGTCTAAACTTTAAAATTAGCATCAAGACACGTATAAGTTTAACATATTTGCATGTACATGTTTAAATACAGATAAAATGACAAGTTACAATTGTATTTCATCAGTATTTTTTTATTTTATGGAAAAGTTCAAATACAGTCAACTCCACTTAACTGCACATCGGTTAACTGCACTCTCCGGATAACTACATGTAGTCACGTTGGTCCCATTTTTTCCCAATGCTTTTCAATGGGAACAAACTTTGGATAACTGCACTTTGCTTAAATGCACACTCTGGATAATAGCACAATAAATTTCTGCTTGTGGCACATTATTCATTACAATTTTACTCCGGATAACTGCACAATATATAGTCATGATCAATTATTGCCAGTCCACTGTTGTAGCGCTTCAAACAAGCCGACAAATAAGCCGGTAAATGCGACTTTGTAAATGATTGACATGTAAAGGACGCTTTAGGTGGTATATACATGTATATCTGCACCCACTAGAGAGCAATAGCGTGGGAAAAATCATAGTACATGTACAGCATGGGAAACATTGCTTTAAACTGTTCGGGTCTGAATGATTTCAAACCAGCAAATGGATGGTTGGAAAGATGGAAAATGCGCAACGGAATTCAATTTAAACGACAACACAGCAAAAAAAACAGGATGCAGACGACTTTGGAGCTGAACACTTTTTCTGCGGGAGATGACCCATCAATGTCTGACATCAGTTTTCGAATAACTAGCGATCTATAGAATTTCTTGAAATTCGTTATAATTCCTTGATCCATTGGTTGAATTAGTGAAGTTGTGTTCGGAGGAAGGAAAACAAGCTTAACATTTAAGTAAAAGTTGAAAGAGTGGATTCTAATCATTGTTTAAATTTATTCTTCACATATATTTGTGCCATGCTGATTTAAAGCTGTACTGTACCGTACTTCGGTTAACTGCACACTCCGGTTAACTGCACGGTCTTGTGACGGGCCCGAGGGTGTGCAGTTAACCGGAGTTGACTGTATATCTAAGAAATGTTATATTCTTTAGTAGTTCAACCATGCACATGTTATGTCTGTCACGATGTTATATATAAATTGTGAAAATCACAGGTAAAGGAAGGGTGACAGTTTTGCAATAATTGAATGTCAGAGGTAAGTTTAAAGCCCTCAGTCAGTAATTAATGTTCATGAAAAACTTTCACCTGTTATTCTAATATCATCAAAACCAAGGTTCATATCTGATGATTAAACCTCAGCAAAGGCTTCATTTTTTTTCTCATCCATTGTGCAAATCTTGTGTAAATAGTCACCTTAATTGTTCTCATTGTCTGACAGGTGTAAATTGCTTGGAATAGCTTGAAATATATCCCATACCTTTTGTTTTTGCTGAAGCATGCAGTTGATATCACATCATCAATAGCCCATTAGGAATCGAGATTAGACGTATGTACCAAACCCATTGCTATAATCAATGCGAAAAAGTTTTAGATGCTCAGGTGTGACAGGCCGCCATTGCTTCATGCGACTTTTCCTTCAAGTCTGCCCCATGAACTCTGATCTGCATTATGATTTGTTTGATCTACTATCAAATGCAATAACTTGTCATCTAAGAAAAAGTCTTCAATAGTCCGTAGGTTCATTATTCACCATCTCGACATTTAATTTTGAATTAACAGTGAATGGGGGATGACAGGCGCACCATATTTTCACATCAAGTGAGCATGTACATTCGACTCCAGTTTCACATAAATTCCTGGGTCAAAATCATTCATGGGTATTTCCATCAACACGACTAGCACTGTAAGGGTTAATATTTTTGTTTATTTTTAGTTATTGGTCCTAAATAAGAATGGGGATAATATGACACACTGTCTGAAATCTTGTTATAGCTATTCCTACTGAATGGATTGGGGCCCTGAGTGGTCTAAAGCGCTCGCCATTACGGATCACTGCAGTCTCACCTCTGTCTGCTTTAGTTCAAGTCTTGGGCTCAGTCAATGTGGGTACGTGAGAAAGCTTGTCAGAAAGCTAAACGAGAAGAATTGGTTTGGTACTTTATAACACATCAACACAAGTTGGTTATCTAATGCCAAGGCAGTTGAGAGTCGTGTGCCTTTCCTAACCACAAATTTTAGTAGCAGACCCAGGCTTTATTGATGGTAGGATTTGAACCTGCAACCTTTCAGCCATAAGTCTCGCATGGTGACCACAGAGCCTTCACAGTCCCCCATCATCAGTACACTTTCTTGTTATGTCTTGTTGGTCATAAATGAAAATGGTTCTACTATGACATCCAATATGACAGCCACTGAAACTTTTAAAAATTGTATTCTTGTTAAAAAGAACGTTGTATCATTGTGGGATTTTTACTCCAACACTTTTGCTTTCTCTTATATAAAATTTGTGCCAATCTTACATCTGATTTGGCAGCCACAGTGGTGCTTAAAAAAATTTGAGATGGTTTCAACACTCGGCTGTTATAAAGAAGAAATGGTTTTATCTTAACTTCCAGGAAGTTCTCTATGGATGGTAAAGCATTAGTCCTTTCGAAGACTGGACAGATAATGGTGTTTATTAATCTCATACCGCATTTATTCAGCCAGGAAAAAAAAAAATTACACTGACCATTATTTATAACCAATGCACGTTTTGGGAAGAGAAGAGATAAGAAAACAAAACTGGAAGGACAATTTTGCTGTCTTGTTTAGATTTGTGAAGCCATCTAGTAGAGAAGACATCACATTTTGCAAATTTCGTAATGTGATTTCACTATTGGGCATGTGGCACCTATGATATACAAGATCATGAAAAAAACGTCAGCATGCTGCTTCATCATCAACAGCTCAGTCTGAACTTACACCATATATAAATACCAGAGCGAGCCTTTATTTAATTCGATCAAAATTTGGTTTGTTTCACTACTTGTAGAAATTGAGCTTTCTCTTTCATTTAGTAGTGTTGCTGATGATTTATTTCATACATGTTTTCCAAACAGTAAAATTGTAAAGAATTACTTGTGTGCTAGAATGCAACTGTTCAGTAAGAAAATCACACAGAATTCAGATCATCAATGACAGATGGTACATTGGAATTGATGTCGACTGGGGCAAAAAACAAGATGTGGAAAGGCTCATATAAACAGTCTGTGTGTCTAAGTGTGTGTTGCATAAAATGGGCACCTGAATGGAACAGGGTGACAGGCCCATTTAGAAGGTGCAAGAGTGCAACACATGCATCTTTGACTTTAAATAAGTAAGGTTCTGTCCAACTTTGCCAATTGTTGTAGATGTTGTAAATAGAGTTACATATGCATTACAAATTTTCAGATCAGTATTTCTTCCTGAAAATCAGTATTTTTGTACTCGGGGTGGGGGTGGCAGCTGTTTATGTTTAAGGTGTAGGAGAAGACTAATGTTGTGATAACATATTGTCTGTAAAGGAAACAACAAAATGTTTTGAATAAATAAAATGAAAACATTTACATTTGGACTTTCTGAACAAAAGTTCTTGAATCTATTTTCATGTTAGAGTGCATGCATTTGTTTTTCATTTTCTGTGTCACTGTTGTATTTGGTCATGAAAACTGATCTTGGTTTCTTCTCATATTGATTTGTGTGTGGAATATGCCAACAGAATTCTTGTTAGCATGCAGGCTTTGATCCCCTAATGTGGAAATGATTTCTGATAAAAGAAAATTGCTTTCAAATGAAGTGATAGCCTTTTCAAAGGAAAACTTGTAAATCATTTACTATAAAAAGTTTATTAGTTGGTGTGGTTATTTTGACTATAAGTGGTTTTTCAATTAAGTGAACCATCATTACTCAGTGCTGTACTCTATTTTCAGTGGAAAACCCTGTCCTCCATTTAAGGTTATCATTTTAGACGAGGCAGATTCTATGACTGGAGATGCACAGGTAAAAATTTCTTTTGGTGTGGTCATTTCTAATGTATGATTCTGCTGAGATTTTGTTATGTCCAGAATTTTTTAGCAAGTTAATGTATTGATCATAAATAATCAGTATTTGTGTGTGTGTGAAATGCATTTTGGGTCATATTTGCCTTTGTGAGATGCCTTCAGGGTCATATTTGGCTTTGTGAAATGCCCTCAGGGTCATATTTGGCTTTGTGAAATGCCCTCAGGGTCATATTTGGCTTTGTGAAATGCCCTTAAGGTCATATTTGGCTTTGTGAAAAGCCCTTAGGGTCATATTTGCCTTTGTGAAAAGCCCTTAGGGTCATATTTGCCTTTGTGAAAAGCCCTTAGGGTCATATTTGCTTTTGTGAGATGCCCATAAATCATTTTTCTTTGTAAAATACTTGTATTGTCATATTTGCATTCATGAAATTTCTTTAGGGTCATATATGCTTTGTTAAATGCCCTTGAGGTCCTATTGAGGTAATATTTTCCTTTGTGAAATGCCCTTGAGGTCCTATTTTCCTTTGTGAAATGCCTTCCTGTTGCCTTTGAAATAACCTTAGTGTCTTGTTTTTTTTGTGAAACACCCACCGAGTCCTCTTTGCCTTTATAAAATAGATGGAATTTTTTAAAGATATTATAGTAGAAAAAAATTGAAAACATTCTGCATCTTGTCATTTTTACTTCTTTGTTGAGAGATTTGTAAATTCCTATTAATTAGTCCTAATACCTTATCCAGTAGGTTGTTTTAGTACCTTGTCAAGTAGTTTAGCCTATTACTTTATCAAGTAGTTTAGCCTAGTACCATATCAAGTGGTTTATCCTAATACCTTATCCAATAGATTGTCCTAGTACCTTATCAAGTAGTTTAGCCCAGAATGCATCACGTCGTCAATATGATGCATATCAAGTTATATAGTTTGGATTGTACATTTTCTTTTTGCCTCCTCTGATGTTTTATTTTATATTATTCTAAAGGTGTTAGAAATTTTTAGCTTTTAGAACATGCTTTTCATCAGCACTGTATTGCCAGATTATACTGATCTATCCATTACATTCATATACACATGCATTTCTCTTTCAAATACCTTCCCCCATCACATTAATGTAAGGATATAAGCCTGCTACCTCGCGAATCCAGCTCTACTAAAAGACGAAAAATCGTCTTTTCTATTTCCTATAGAAAGAGGGCAATAACCCTTGCCCCTTACATCCCCTTGCCACCGCTAGGTGTTGCTAGTTTTTAAGCTTCGCTTGTATGGATAACATGTACATTATAACCTCCGAACAATCCAAGCCATCTTTTTGTTAAATTGGACCATCTGAAGTTTCATTTGGATTTATTGTGTTGGACAATTATTCTTCTACAGGTTGTATACATTATTTTTACAATTTGTTCAAAATTAGAGTGACTTTGTCACCTTTTATGGATTTAGTCTATTGACGACCACGTTACAACACGCTTCTGCCAACTTAGACCTGATACGACGTGACGCATGTCTGCGGTCCACGTCGCTCAAGCCCCATCCTACTCTGGCTTTACAGATGTCTCCGTTTGGGTCACCTTTACTCTTTGGGGGAAAAATTTAAGAAGTTTGGAGGCAGGCAGCTCAGGAACTGCCCCTCCAACTCGCCGCCCAACCTTAGCAGGCATTTCGAAACAATCATCCTCTGCCACAGCGGAGGGATGATAGGCGGACCAGGGAAAAGGGATCCTTACAATCAGATGTGCAGTATAGATCCAAACCCAATGCTGGGAGACAACAGTCAAATAAAGCTAGGAGGCAACCATACAGAGGTGGAAAGAACCCAAGTTTCTCTGTCTTCAGGCCTCCTAACTCTAGACATTGACATACCCTCCTCACTGCCCTCGGACAGCCTACCTGTGGACGGCCGCCTCCTGTAATTTCAGGACCACTAGTCCACTTTATTTCCTCAGAACAATTGGGTGATCCGGATCTTTTCAGAGGGGCTTCGGATTTCATTTATTCATCCCCCTCCGCTGTCTTCCTCTCCCCTCTTCATGGACATACCATCAGATCGGGAGAAGGATGCCTTTCTACAAAAAAAAATAAAAAAAATTAAAAAAAACACAATCGCCGGGGTTTTATTTCAGGCTGTTTCTTATCCAGAGGCCCTTCATCGACCTGAGTCACCTCAACCAATACATTTTACCACTGAAATTCAATATGGCGACGGCGAGATCAATCCGTCGTTCCATCCGACGGGACAGTCTAGATATGACCAATGCATATTTTCATGTCCATATCCACTCCGTGTCACGAAAATTTCTCTGTTTTGCTTACTGCAACTCGGTTTATCAGTTCCAGGTCCTACCTTTTGGCCTCAACATCAGGCCTTGGGCTTTTACCAAGGTCATGGATTGCATTATCAATCTGTTCTGCTCGACTTCATCTATAGTGACGGCAGTGTACTTGGACAACATCCTCCAGAAATATATGGTAAGTTCTACTCTGCTCAAAGGCAGAAACAATCATCTATCACTTTTAGATCATCTAGGCTTTCTCGTGAACTGGAAAAAGTCCGATCTCTGTCCATCCCAGCGTTTTGGTCCATCTGGGTATGGAGTTTCTCACCAATCTGAAACTAGTAAGGCTTCCTCGCATTCGAGATCATCCGGATCGTCGAACTCATTGAGTCCGTTTCCAACAGGATGTGCATTTCAGTGAGAGAGTTCTTGCAACTCCTCAGATAATTCAATGCGACGGTGGAGTCCATCCCGCTCAGCCGTCTTTTTATGCGCCCCTTACAAATGATGTTACTAGCACAATGGCGCCCTTTTTTCAAGTCCCCTCAATCACACAATAATGATCACGCCCAAGATACGATCATTCTTGCGTCAGTGGCACAGCCCCGGTTGACTGTCCACAGGGATTCCTCTGGAGATAACCCAAAGTGGAGATAACGGTATGTACCACCGCCAGTACCTACAGTTGGGGTGCCACCTGTTGCCAGACTTCGATACCGTCAGCGGCACGTGGGGGGCCAGGGGAGAGCCCTCTCCACATCAACCTTTCAGAAATGAAGGCTGTCATCAATGCCTTTCATTTCTGGAAGGATCAACTCTTAGGCAAAACTGTCCTCATTATGTCAGACAACTCTGTGGTGGTGACTTGCCTCCTCAAACAAAGGGGCACCAAATCACCAAACCTGTGCAATCTGATCTGTCAGCGTTTCTACATTGGTGCGACAATCTCCACATCAATGTACAAATCAGACACATTTCCGGCAGACTCAGTGTCTTGGCTGACACTCTATCCAGGAAAGGTCAAGTCATTTACATGGAATGGTCACTCCATCAATCAGTCTTTCTTCAGATCTGCAAACTTTGGGGGCATCCGATGATCGATCTTTTTGTGACAAGGTGGAATCGCAAGTTGCACACCTTCATCTCTCTGGTTCCAGACCCAGAAGCTTGGGCCGTGGACGCTCTGTCAATCAGCTGGGAGGGGTTGTGGGCATTCGCCTACCCTCCCATGGTCTAGGTACCGAAAATAATCCTGAGGTTAAGGGGTCAGAACTGTCAGATGATTCTGATTGCCCTTCTCAGATGGAAAACTTCTTGGTCACCGATCTACTCGATCTGGCAATAGATCTACCCAGGAAGATTACAGTCAGCCCAAATCTTCTCAAGCAACCGTGGTCATGGGTGTTCCACTCCAGTCCTGACATCTTTTTCTTCATGCTTGGCTCTTGTCTGGATGGCCTTGCGAGACAAACAATTTAAACCTTCAATTGTGGAGAGAATCTCAAGAGCAAGAAAGCCCTCCACTCTGAAGGCTTACGAGGGAAAGTGGCATGTTTTCAGGGACTGGTACCATATCGATAACATCGTCCCTTTGAGTGTCTCAATCCCTCAACTGGCCGACTTTTTTCTCTGGCTTTTCGAGGAGAAACAGTTGGCCCCAATTACTATCAAAGACTACTGCTCCATTATATCAGACACATTCCGCCATCATGGTAGATGTGATACCAGGCATGACAAAGATCTGTCAGACCTTTTAGCCAATTTTGAGTTCAATTGACCAAACTCCCTCACCCTGTTTCCAAAATGGAATCTGTCCTGGGTTTTAACATGGCTCAATTCAGACAAATTTGAGTCTTTAGCCCACACTTTGTTAAAACTACTATCATACAAAACATGTTTCTTGATAGTCTTAGCTTCAGCATGCAGGGTGAGTGAGTTACATGCCCTTTCCAGTGACCCAAACTATGTTTAATTCAGATCAGATGGTTCGGTGGTCCTCTTGATGCAGCCAGGCTTCATAGTCAGAAATAAGTTACCATCCATTGGCAATCAAAGAATTGTCATTAGCAGCAGCCATGCAAGATCCTGTTCGCGCACTCAAGCACTATTTGAAACGCACAGAGGCAAGTCGGGTCACATGCTAGCACCTCTTTCCTCTGGTGACAGCTGGGAAATGGGATATCACCCCTCAAGCCCTTGCTTAATGGCTTAAGTGGGTTATACGCTCAGCGTACTCTGAGGTCTCACAAGATCAGAGTCGCCTCATGAAGATTACTGCCCATGCGATTAGAGCAATCTCTGTGAGCCTTGCATTTGAACACAATGTTTCGATCCGAGATATCACAGAAGCTGTTGGCTGGCATGCAGAGTCAGCCTTCTCCAGTTTTATTTCAGAGATTTGATCTCGCAGAGGTAAACCTTGAATCTGGTAGGTCCGATGTTGGCAGCCCTTATGACCACCAGACCCATTTAAAACAATCAGCACAGCCCATCAGCTTTGCTGGATTCGGCAGAAAATTTGTGTAGGTAACTTAATAACTATCTTCTTAACTGTAAAAAGGGGTCACATCACGTGACCCTGGGCTGTGTTGCTGATGAAATTAGGAGAACGGGTTATCGTTCACATGGGGAATCCAGCCATCATTCCCTAGAGGATACCCGGGGTGTAGGTAGGATGCTCAGCATTCCCTCCTCCTATTACCTATTCTCCTAACGTTAATGTGATCGGTGAAATTTGAAGGAGAAAGCAAATTTTTAAGTGAATTATGTTTCTCCGAGAATACTTACCCGATCACATTACTTAAAGACACTCCCAACCACCCCGCCATGTGAGCATCCTCGTATAGTATATATCGCTCAGCTTAAAAACTAGCGACACCTGGCAGTGGCAAACGGGGGTAAGGGGCAAGAGTTATTGCCCTTTGTCTATAGGAAATAGACAGAAAAGACGATTTTTTTTGTCTTTTAGTAGGGCTGGATTCACGAGGTAGCAGGCTTATATCCTTACATTAATGTGATCGGGTAAGTATTCTCTGAGAAACATAATTTACTTAAAAATTTGCTTTTTCATTGTTTACATTTTTAGTCTGCCCTTAGAAGAACAATGGAAAAGGAGTCAAAGACCACCAGATTTTGTTTGATCTGTAACTATGTGAGCCGCATCATTGAACCTATAGCCTCAAGATGTGCTAAGTTTCGCTTTAAACCGCTGGCAGAAGAGGTTCTAAAGAAGAGGTTGAGGTACATCTGTGGAAAAGAAGAGATAACTTGTGAAGAGGAGGTTTGTTTGTTTGTGTTTTTTTTTTAAAGTATGATAACAATATCATGTGTGGTAAAAGTTTCAAGAACTCGGTAACTTTGAGCCAGTTTCAATACAAAAAGTCCTTTTTTTAAATAAATATAACTTCGTAAAACATCAATGGCCTCCTTAGGTTGAGTCCAAAGCAAAATGATTCTCTCTATTACATACAACATGAACATGGACCATGGACATTCTACAATCCTAAGTCCACAGGAGAAAAAGAAAGTCAAGAAGTTGTCTTTTCTCTTTTCAGTAGGATCACCTCTTTCACTCGAGTCATGGTGCCCTGATGTTTCCTTTAGAGAAAAGTTGGAACAAATATTGAAGTCAACATTATTACAATGTTATTACATTATTACAATGATGGCTGCATATGTTAGGACTTGTCATGACTACTTAAGCATACAGCTTTCTTAATTCTTGTAAACCATGTTGGCATTTTGTTCTAAAGAGCTTAAAAGTCTCAATCTTTGTACGCTTGTTTTTTTATTCAGCTGTGTATGGTTATTGTTGTTGCATTTAACTGTGGATGGTTATTGTTGTGGCAAAAATTACTGAAGTAAATCAGGAATTTGAGGAATGGATACACCATTTATTTCATTGGATCTCGATTGCTATTGACTGATTACCGGGCCATGGAAGAAGCAGTATATTTTATGTGTTACCCGATCTAGGCAATCTCCCTAGCTTTAAATTCCGGATGAGCAAGCTCATGATGCGGATTCTCTGTTTTGATTTGATTTTAACAATTTAAGCACTGTAAGTTTCATAAACCTGAATGATACTAAGTTCTGTCTCTCGGACCTTTCTAGTCGCCTACAGCAAAGTAGGTATAGCAGCAATACACTACCTGTCCAAGCTAATTATTTCCTGCAATTAATATTGGAACTAAAAACATGTACCCAGGCTAGACTGAAAACAATATGAACCATAGCTGCCAACTGTTATGTTTTTACGTATTTGTCCCGTATTTTGGCAATGAATACGGGTGTATGCTTTGTTTGCAAAAAATACATTTTAAAAAAATGCATTAACATTTTAAAATAAGTATTTTTTCATGAAGATCAGTAATTTTGTCACAAGCAGTCAGTATTTTTGTACTCCGGGGCGGGGAGGGGGGGAGGGGGGTTGGCAGCTATGCGTGAACCCAGACTGGATTGAAAACATCATGAACCCAGACTAACTCATTAGTCGCAGTTAACACATCATCTTTTTGTATTAGACAGTGTATGTAATACAGTTTGCTCTATCACTCATTGAAATTTTATCTTTGTTTCAGTCTTTTAAAGTCATTTTGCGTATTTCATCTTTTTTCTTGATTGAGTGTTTGTCTCCTCCATCCTTGCTTAAAGTCAGGTATTGTGTGTGCATTTTCAGGGACTGTTTATAGTATACTTCAATACATTTAATCTCCCATTGTTCTGGTGTAAATTGTACCTGTTTTTGGTTATTGAAGTTTTGCTTGAATTTTATTCATTAATATCTTCTGAAATCACAAGGCGTGGACAAGTTAGGCAGTGTTTCCCTTTACGCACATTTGTGCCTCAGGGACGCACTGAAGAAAATTGATGCACACATTTTGTTGCTGTGTGTTTTTTTAATTTTTTTATGCAAAGGCTTTGCATAGTGTGATATGGATTTATTTAATATTTGGATGAGGGATGGCATCATGTATGCTACGGGCAGCCCATCGTTGAAGAACCTTCTCTTTGTGAGTAATTAGTGTGTTCCTGTCTGCACTGTGAAGGGGGTATGATCCAGAGGATGTAGGTCCATATGCTTCTTTCAGGGCATTATAGTAGTTCTTCATGTCATGCTGGTCTGCATAGCACTGGATCTCATCAGCTTTGTTGCTCAGCCATGTGTCTCTCATTTGATGGAGTTTCTGCTGTACAGTTCTGCATATATTATATGCATCTTTCCTAGAGGTGGATTTGGTGTTGGTGAGGTAGTTTTGAAGGAGGCAGTGTTTCTCATCCAGCAACTGCTTGATCTTATCACAGTTCTCATCTAACAAGTTTTGATGCTTTCTGGTTGAGGATTCTAGGATTTCCAAAGCTGTGCTGTAGACCAGTTCTCTGAATGCCACCCAGTTGGTCTCCACATTCTGAATGTCGAAAGAGGTGGATTTCAGACGTTCATCCATGGCATCCACGAGAGACTGTTTGGTACTGGTGCATCTCAGCTTGATGTTTAGTTGTTTATGAGCCTTTGTTCCTGTGAGCGTCTTTTGGGCTGAATGTGGATGTTGAGCTTGGTGATGATGAGTTGATGGCCTGTCCAGCAGTCAGTACCACACAAGGACTTGGTCACATGCACATCATGCCTGTCCCTCTTCCTGACAATGACGTAGTCAATAAGGTGCCAGTGCTATGAGTGAGGGTGCATCCATGACATCAGGTTATGGATAGGGAGGCAGAAGACTATTGGTGATCATCCGTAGTAGCAGGTAAGTATTACATAATTCAAATTACTTTTGATCCACCCCCAAACACTATATTTTAATAAGCTTAGTGCTGCTTATTAAAATATAGTGTTTGGGGGTGGATCAAAAGTAATTTGAATTATGTAATACTTACCTGCTACTACGGCTCCCTCTTTCACCCCACTCTGATGTCCATACTCTAGGTCCAAGTCAAAAGTGGATGGCATTCCAAATGACTAAGGAGTTGGACTGGGATCATGTTCTTTAAGTTAGAATGGACTCAGTATTAGAATCCCAGAAAGTACTACATAATTAGGTTTTATTAAAATAAAAACAGAAATAATAATAATATAAAATTGTACTAGTATATTATCCTAATAAAACATTACTGGTTCAACCTTTTATGTCATCGTGTGATTGTGATAAAGATATAAATTTTCATGCTTGATAAGGATAACAGCCAATAAGTGTAGTATTGACCAGTCATTGTACTTTTATAATTTGTAAACTTGTGTTAGTTTGTTAAGGGGGTGGGTACATAGTACTATAGGTACTATGGGTAATGGGGTGGGTACATAGTACTATAGGTACTATGGGTAAGGGGGTGGGTACATAGTACTATGGGTACTCTGGGTAAGGGGGTGGGTACATAGTACTATAGGTACTATGGGTAAGGGGGTTGGTACATAGTACTATGAGTAAGGGGGTGGGTACATAGTACTATGGGTAAGGGGGTGGGTACATAGTACTGTGGGTAAGGGGGTGGGTACATAGTACGATAGGTACATCTCCATCGTGTATGCTGGGTTGGAAAATTAGCGAATATATTATATATATAAATATATTTACATGAGCAGATTGTTAACCATTCTTAAAGATTTTATGCCTGTAACTCACAACATTTACTTTTCCTGTTTCACTGGTTAATGTTTGAGTTAATGCTTCTTGAAAATGACTAAGTATTATAATGAGACATAAATCTTATTTAGTGAAAGATATCACATTGTATTGTCATCCTGACTGCTCCGGTGGCCTAGTGGTTAGAGCATCCGCCTCTGATATAGGAGGTCGTGGGTTTAACACCCGGACGAGTTATACCAAAGACTTAAAAATGGTACTAACAGTAAGAGGTTAGTGTTAGGACTGGTCAGCCTGGTATCAGGATAATGTTACTGGGTGGGATTTCATACTACATGTCTGAGGCATGATGCTCCAATGCTAGACACCACTATAAACTCACACTGCAGACATTGCAATATGACTGAAAAAATGTTAAAACTACAAACACACACATTTACTGAAAGATATCAAGAAAAGGAAAATAGGAATCTTGCTGGATGTGTTAAAATAATTTAATCGCAAGTGAAATAATACCAAAATATTATATATGTGAATTATGTACATGTTGAATGCTTTTGAGGTGTATTATCAAATTTGAATTAATCTTTTCATGTTTTAAAGGCATTTACAGCCTTACTTGACACGTCAGAAGGAGATTTACGAAAAGCTATCACGCATCTCCAGAGTGCTTCTAGATTTAAAGGAGATGAAACCATCACCAAGAATGATATCTATGAAATTGCAGGAGTAAGTAGATTGTATACTATTACAAATTAGATTTTTTAACGTCTCTTCTTTTTGTCATGTGGCTTTTTAGTAATAGCATAAAATGGCAGACTAATTAGTACTGGCATTAAATGGCAAATTAATTAGTAATGCCATAAAAGGGCAAATTAATTAGTAATGGCATAACTTGGCATATTAATTAGTAATGCCATAAAAGGGCAAATTAATTAGTAATGGCATAACTTGGCATATTAATTAGTAATGCCATAAAAGAGCAAATTAATTAGTAATGGCATAACTTGGCATATTAATTAGTAATGCCATAAAAGGGCAAATTAATTTGTAATGGCATAACTTGGCAAATAAACATTGGCATTCTGCTTAAGGATAATTTTTGTATTCAAGGTTAAGGATTGTTGTCACCTGTTTCCTTCACATCTAACAGGAAGACATTTTCATGTTCAGATTTATTATGACCCCACCTTATTGAACTTTTGGGCATTGTCTTTTTAGCACAAACCTGGTTAGCACAATTAAGCAAACACCAATTCAATGAAAACAAATGAAATTTGCGAGAGAAGTATTCATTATGTGTGATTAATTTTGACAATTATGTGACCTGGTCAAGGACTTGGAATATTCATATTCCAGCCAACAAGAAAATTGAATTTTGATTAGTGGTGAATTTGAAAAATGCAAATATCGCTAGCCAATACTGAATATATATTCAGAAAAAAATGATTGATCTTGTGATATCCTCAAAGAATATAAATATTCTTCTGTATTTAAATTGCAGTCTGGATGCATAACATTTTTGCAGATTTTGTCAAAAGATTCTTGATAACTATTCAGAATCTGTTGAATTTAGTTTTGTCATTCAAATTTAATTTTTTGCTTGTTCATTATCATTACAGTTATTACATTTTGCAGAAAAGACAAAATATTATAATGATTACAAATTTGTGAACTAAAATAATTGTTTTGAATATTTATGTATGTATGCCATGAAAGTAACATTTTCCAAATATATTTCTGTTCATCATACTTCAATAGTCTCAATTGGCAAATTTATTCTTTTCTTTCTTACAGTAAACACTTCTTAAAAATAATAAAATGATTATGATAATCTAAATTTTTAAGCTGTTTCGGATTATCCAAATCTATTGTTCTGGCCATTCAGCCAGAAATAGGATTTTACAAAAATAAAAGAATATTGAATCAAGTTTACAATCAAAAGCCTGTATCCACTATAGATGTACTTCAAATTAAAATTTTCCTTGAGAGAGCTGCTAGTGAAATTCCTAATGTCATTTGAAAGTTGGACCCAGGATTCAATAAAGTGAATCAGAAGTCATCAGCAACAAAATTCCCCAGACTTTGCGAACAGAGAATCAAGTTAGTCCAATTGCAGACTTCTGAAATGTATCAAGACTTCTTGGAAAACATGTGTGAACTACCAGCAACCTAATCAAGCTGAAGTAGCAAGCAGAAAATCATCAAATAACATTCAACCTGTATTTCAGAAAGCTTAAAGTTACTTTAAATTTGAACACTTGGGAATAGTGCGAAAAAGAACCTGTCAGAGTAAAGATACACTCAGTCTGAATCAACCAAACTATAAAACCCAAAGCAATAACAAACTTTGGAATTAAGTGAACAAGCTACAATCTGAAATCATTAGAAAGCAGAACTGGGCATTATTCAGTTGTAAATAAAAGAGATGAGACAGCAAAGATCAACCTTCATTTATTATGAGAAATTTTGTAAATGGTTACATTTTTATGCTTTTTTTTTTCTTCACTAGATCATATTTACCTATATATACAAAAATATCTGACATCATAAAGGTGATTTCTCCAGGAAAATTTACATAGCAATGTACAATTTCATTGCAATGCACAATTTATATAGCAGTGCAACATTTACTTAGCAATACAAAATTTACATAGCAATGATATAGCAATACAAAATTTACATAGCAATCGTATAGCAATGCAAGCATTTACATAGCAATGGTATAGCAATGCAAAATTTACATAGTAATGGTATAGCAATGCAAAATTTACATAGAATATGGTATAGCAATGCAAAATGTTATAGCAATGCAATATTTTAAAGCAATGTATAATTTACATAGCAATGCAAACTTCATAGCAATACAAAATTATGTGCTAAAAAATGGTGTTTAAACCCTACAACAACATTTTACAGAAGACTATTGTTGCCATCAGGCAAAACAAGTCAGACATACAAGACTTAAAATTCAAATCTGCTATCTAGCAAAACAAGTCAGACATACAAGACTTAAAATTCAAATCTGCTATCTAGCAAAACAAGTCAGACATACAAGACTTAAAATTCAAATCTGCTATCTAGCAAAACAAGTCAGACATACAAGACTAAAAATTTAATCTGCTATCTAGCAAAACAAGTCAGACATACAAGACTAAAAATTTAATCTGCTAATTTCAGTTTGCTATCAAGCAAAACAAGTCAGACATTATACTAGGCTAAATATTTAAGTTTTCTATCAAGCAAAAAAAGTCAGGCATTATACAAGGAGAATAACGATTTTCATACTACAACTATGGTTCTATTATACTTGTGAATAGCTTGCATTTGGAGTAGTTAAGAAGAGTTTGATTTCAGGGTTAAAAATCAATGACTGAAAAATGAATTATTGTTTCTGCACAAGAAATGCAAGTTCTTGACCAGAAGTTTAGTTGGCTTATAATTTGAACAGTAGGGAAATGAATTGATTTTAGATTCAAAAGGTCAAAACTGAGTGCAACTGTCAGTGCAATTCGTTCAACATTTATTGTACTTTTCTAGTCCTTGATTCATGGTTGTTTTAGTAAATAATTCATGGGTCTTTTTAATCATTAACTTTTGAGCCTTAAATCATTCATTCATGGACCTTGTTAGTCAGTTTCATGGGTCTTTTGAATCATTCATTCATGGACCTTGTTAGTCAGTTTCATGGGTCTTTTGAATCATTCATTCATGGACCATGTTAGTCAGTTTCATGGGTCTTTTGAATCATTCATTCATGGACCTTGTTAGTCAGTTTCATGGGTCTTTTGAACCATTCATTCATGGACCTTGTTAGTAATTCATGGGTCTTTTGAATCATTTTTCATGGACCTTGTTAGTCAATAATTCATGGGTCTTTTTAATCATTAACTTATGAGCCTTAAATCATTCATTCATGGACCTTGTTAGTCAGTTTCATGGGTCTTTTGAATCATTCATTCATGGACCTTGTTAGTAATTCATGGGTCTTTTGAATCATTCATTCATGGACCTTGTTAGTCAGTTTCATGGGTCTTCTGAATCATTCATTCATGGACCTTTTTAGTCAGTTTCATGGGTCTTTTGAATCATTCATTCATGGACCTTTTTAGTCAGTTTCATGGGTCTTTTGAATCATTCATTCATGGACCTTTTTAGTCAGTTTCATGGGTCTTTTGAATCGTTCATTCATGGACCTTGTTAGTAATTCATGGATCTTTTGAATCATTTTTTATGGACCTTGTTAGTTAGTTTCATGGGTCTTTTGAATCATTCATTCATGGACCTTGTTAGTCAGTTTCATGGGTCTTTTGAATCTTTCATTCATGGACCTTGTTAGTCAATAAGTCATAGGTCTTTTGAATCTTTCATTCATGGACCTTGTTAGTCAATAATTCATATTCAGTGTTGATGTTTCCCCTTTCCCCATTGCAGGTAATTCCAGCGGAAATAATAGATCAAATTATCAAAGTTTGCCATTCAGACTCTTATGAAAAGCTGGATAAAACAATAAAGGTGAGTGCTTTCTTGAGAATATACGCTGTTCTAGAGAGCAAGTTCAAAACACTGGATGTTATGTACCATTCCAGAGAGAGTGTTTAAAATGTTGGATGTTATGTACAATTCCAGAGAGAGCATTCAGAATGTTGGATGTGATGTACCATGCCAGAGAGTGAGTTCCAAATGTTGGATGTTATGTACCATTCCAGAGAGAGAGTTCAAAATGTTGGGTAATATGTACCATTATATATATATATATATATATATATATATATATATATATATATATATATATATATATATATATATATATATAGAGAGAGAGAGAGAGAGAGAGAGAGAGAGAGACAGAGAGAGAGAGAGAGAGAGAGAGAGCAAACCCTGCAAGTACAAGTATCATCATTAGTGAATTGGTCAAAATTTGGTTAACTGGGCTTTTCTTTTCAGTTTGGCATATTGACAGAAAAAATGGAATTTTCATCTTTCTGGGATTGTTAAATTTGGCTGGTGCTTATAACCTAATACTAACATAATTTTGTTTTTCTTGTACTAGCTTAATTTGCAAAACAATTAACTTTCTCCTTTGATAGTTCTCTCTGTTAAAGTTTATGAAAGTTAGGGGCATGTGTACATTGAGTCACGACTTTGCGCCTGATAAACATGGTAGGTATATTGGCTTTTTCTAAAACTCTCTTCTTGTCTTCCTTAAATAACGTCCCTGCCACAAGAAAATACTTTTCTGTGCATGTACTAACCACTCGGCCCTCAAATTCCCTGTGCTAAATAAATGAGTCTGGAAATTCCCTGAACTTAAAAGACAATTTCATTATGTCAGTCAAATTTTTGTTTGGTGTTGGTTCACTTCACAAAGTACTGGAGAATACTGCAAAAAATATTGGCACTTTCGACATCCAATGTAGACTAGGTTAACATGTATTTAATGCTTATATATTTAAGACCCTAGGTTATAGAAATTATTCAATACTTAGGTGTCCAATGTAGACCCTGGATTATCTCTATTATTTATGTTTAGTAAATGAAAACTTGGCATAGAAACCATCATGTTTGAAGTGAGAGTTGTGTTGTTTTTTTTTTTTTTGCAGGAACAGATTTATAATGGTCACTCTGGAACTCAGCTAATAAACCAGATCCATGATAAGATTGTAGTGTCAGACGAACTTGGGGACAAGCAAAAATCTATAATCTGTGACAAACTTGCTGTAAGTTAGACAAGTATAGTCTCGTAGAATGTAGAAAATGTGTTGATGTATGACTTATGCGTTTTGAAGAAAAGGGGTGCATGTAGTAAGGTGTAGTAACTATGTATTAGAGAAAATGCTTTGTACAGTATTAGAGAAAAGGGTTTGTACAGTATGGCATAGTAACTATGTATAAGAGAAAATAACTTTGTACAGTAAGGGTTATTCCATTTAAACATACCACTACCCCACAGACGGCAAAATAAAAAACCTTCCATGCATAGTCATCAATAAACAATAATCACTTCTGTGCCATGTCATATCAAAAGAAAAAATGCTTCTATCGGTGGTGCCTATTTTATTTTAATAATATGTTTCTATAATGCCATCGTTGTGTTTCTTTTCTCTTCTGTCCCTCCCCTCCCCCGTTAACATGCATCACAATTCGCGGGATTTCAGGGAAAAGAAAAACTAAATTGGCAATTTTCAATGGATTGTAACGGAAACAATGGGAACATGGATATTCCGAAGTCTTCGGATGTAGCCATATATGGTATGGATGCTGCAGCGGAATATTTAGAACATGACAATAAATTTGCAACAGAAATACAATGTAACATGTGGTCCGTGGAAGATGAGAGGATATGGCTGACTTCAGTCGGGCCTGGAGTTAGCTGTGGCTACTTTTATAGGTGAGAACTTGACGATAGACAGATACAAGGTTGAGACATTCTTTAGCGTCAGAATTAAGTTTTGAAAATCGTACATTTGAAACTCTGAAAACCTTGAAAAAGTCCCTTTCTCTTAGCTTCCATTTGATTGGTTAGAACTATTTGTTCGACAAGTACGTGCTTCTGAAAAAAAATATGTCCTTGAAATAAACCGGATTGTGCCATTTCTCACGTGACCTTTTCAGCTAAACTGCATGTAACATAATAATTTTGGAACCGATGTTTTGCTCAGGCATTCAACTTTGTATGCATACTAAAACTTTGACGTATATTTATGGAATGCCAAGCCATTTTTCCCGACGCTATAGCTTGACATGGCCATGATCGCACCTACTTAATATGCAAGTGCACCGCACAGAATGGAATGCTGTCTTCTCATTGGTTGACTGAAAATGAGGTACTGAACATAGGTAGAAACTGATTTTCAGTTGACTATAAAGAGGACAGTATTCCATTTTTTGCGTGGCGTGGGAAAATGGTTGGGCATTCCGTAAATTTATAAATACCACGTAAAAGTTTTAGTAGGAGTATGAAGTCGAATGCCTGTGCGAAACATCGATACCAAATTTATTATGCTGCGTGCAGTTTAGCTTAATGTATCAGCGTTGATTCTTCAATAGTTTGCGTGAGAAGGCAGAGAAGTGTTCTTCCTTGTAGTATTTTATAGTACATGTATGACTGATAATTAAAATGTAAGCAACAATGTGCACCCCTGTGACTCTTCGTTGAATGCATGCGATTCGGTCATACCAATCGTAACTTATTGACTATCGCCGTATCAACTAGGGAATATTGGCGATGTGATCCGAATGGTTGCATTATGTGACTTACAGAAGTTATGCTTGTGTACATTTTTCACAAATGGGTTTATTAATATTTACGACTGTGTGCCCATTTTTCTGTTGATTGGTACTGTCTGCAGGCTCCCTTCTTTTTTGGGGGGGGTCACTTATTAAAAGCCCCGACTTTTACATATTTATAATTTCTGTCCATTAGTACAGAATGAAAATACAGTGGAACCCCGCTATAACGCGATAATTGGGGTCCAAGAAATTGGATCATGTTAATAGCAGGGTCTTGTTAATGCGGGTTTTTCAGCAAACACTGCATTGGAATATGTGTACTCGTGTCGAATGTAAAAAATCGTAGTATTATCAGACGAATATTAAATGGAATGCAGTAATAAGACTTATTCAGAATAAAATATTTATAGGTTATTACTTTGCGTTAAATAGTTTTACTAATTTTTATTGTTTTTTTTTCCTCGAAAATACACTTTGATCAGTAATACCCCGAGTGATGTTATTTAATAACTAGGGTATAGCCCTGTTCAATAAGGGTTGTTACCTCCCTTGCATGAGTTATCCTTCTTTGTTAAATCTACTTCCGGTGAGTAAAAAATCAACCCCCCCCCCCCTTCCCCGAACACTTGACCATAATTGGCTCTGTTGAAACTGAGCTTCTATTCTGGTTATTAATAAAAATAAGTTTATCTGCAGGAAAAGAATTTAAATTTCAGTACACTATTGAATTCCACAAAAAGTTAATCATTATGCTATATATGTGTGGGTGTGTGTGTATATATATATATATATATATATATATATATATATATATATCTTATTTCCCCATGTGTTGTCAAAGTAGATATATATATATATATATATATATATGTATGTATGTATATATTCATATATATATATATATGTATGCATATATATAAATTCATATATATTTGCATATATATGTATTCATATATGCAGACAAATATATATATATGCAGACAAATATATATATATATATATATATATATATATATATATATATTCCTCTATATGTATACATATATATTCCTCTCTATGTATGTATATATTTTCTCTCTCTCTCGCTCTCTCTCTCTCTCTCTCTCTATGCATATATATATATATATATATATATATATATATATATATATATATATATATATATATTATTTCCCCATGTGTTGTCACAGTAGAGACATATATATATTCATATATACATAGATATGTGTATATATTCATATATATATATATATATGCGTATATATATTCATATATATTTGCATATATATGTATTCATATATATATATATATTATATATATATATATATATATTTAGATATATATTTAGATATATATATATATATAGATATATATATATATATATATATATTCCTCTATATGTATACATATATATTCCTCTCTATGTATATATATATTTTCTCTCTCTCTCTCACTCTCTCTCTCTCTCTCTCTCTCTCTCTCTCTCTCTATGTATGTATATATATATATATATATATATATATATATATATATATATATATCTTATTTCCCCATGTGTTGTCAAAGTAGACATATATATATATATATTCATATATACATAGATATGTGTGTATATATTCATATATATATATATATATGTATGCGTATATATATTCATATATATTTGCATATATATGTATTCATATATGTATATATATATATATATATATATATATATATATATATTCCTCTATATGTATACATATATATTCCTCTCTATGTATGTATATATTTTCTCTCTCTCTCTCTTGCTCTCTCTCTCTATGCATGTATATATATATATATATATATATATATATATATATATATATATCTTATTTCCCCATGTGTTGTCAAAGTAGAGACATATATATATATATTCATATATACATAGATATGTCTGTATATATTCATATATATATATATATATATATGTATGTATGTATGCGTATATATATTCATATATATTTGCATACATATATATGTATTTATATATATATATATATTCCTCTATATGTATACATATATATATTCCCCTATATGTATGTATATATTTTCTCTCTCTCTCTCTCTCTCTCTCTCTCTCTCTCTCTATATATATATATATATATATATATATATATATATATATATATATGGTCTCTGCTAACCATTGGTGTGCCATTTTTGCTCCCCAAAATTTTGGGAACAGGTCAATTTTATTTTTATTTGTGAAGAGCATGCAAAGGGAGGTTATAAATCAGGGGAGATAACAACCCTTATTGAACAGGGCTATAAACATAGTTTACCACCGTGCTGTCGTGGCATGCAGTTCATCCATAATGCATGCAATTCCTTTGTAAAATTGCACAGATTTAAAATATTCAATAATTTTGTCCTAGATCGTTTTGTCTGAATTTAATGTCCAATATATAGCATGAACAGAGTATTAGCACTATTTACTTACCGTATGATATAGTACCGGCATGGAATGCAGCTAATCCACAATACGTGTAATTCCATTGCATAAATTGCAAATGTATTTAAACTATTCAATATTTTTGTCATAAATCATTATGTGTCTGAATTAAATTGGAAAAATTAATTGAAAATTAGGTTAAGAAAGATGAAGCAAGTTTACATTTCATTACGTTCCAGGATGAACGGTGTCTATACAAATTGTAAACTTGATTTTCCATAACGGTAAAATACTTTTTTGATATTTTTATATTTAAAAATAAATTAGGAAATTAGTGAAAAGTTCATAAACAAACACCATACATATAAAATCCGAGAACTAAATGGAGTCTTAATGGTCACGTGCCATGGATGTTTTTTTTTTATAAAGCTGTACGCATTTACAATTTCAGACACTTTCAATTTCCAGCTAAATAACGATTTCGTAAGTGAACCCTGTACGCATGTAAAACCCAAGAACTAAGTGTAATAGGCCTGCAATGGTCACAAGTCACTTTTATAATTGGTTTTTAAGCTGAACGTATGTACGATTTCATACCCTCTCAATTTCAAGCTAGTAAAGCGGACATTATTTACTGGTCAACAGATTGTGTCTAATAACACCGCCATGCCCAGAAAACATGTTGGCAGCTTTCGGTTTTTTTTGTATGTTTATTAAACTGTGAGACACTTGTATCAGCCACCAGATTGTCTGCTTGGTTGTGTGTGCAGTTAAAGAAGAAACACACGTCAGCTATTGTTTGAGCAACGATTGTATACAGAACTAATTGAAGACAACTATAAAGACCACATTTATTTTGGCATAACACTTCAGAAACCTGGAGAAATTGTTAAATTTAAGAAGCTACGCCACAATCATATTATATTATAATTCACACGCGAACTCTTCCCCAAAATGACAGCAAACGTTTTACTCGCTATTTCTCATATTTAAAATTTAAAAAAAATGTCTTGGTACGAGAAAAATACACGTACATATATTTCAAATTTCAGGGACCAAGCCACGATTGTATTTTATTCGAATTCATATGCAATTTCTTCCAGAAAATGACGATAAATTCATAATATACTATTTCACGTGCTTTGAAAAAGAAAAAAAATCATGTGCTAATAAATATATGAAATTTCGGGAGCAACGCCGCAACTGTGTTATATCCGAATTTGCGTTAACGTGGGGTGCGTTATAAAGGGAATCCACCGCACATCATGTGGATATAATAGTACTAATATTAGTACCCTTACTCGTACCTCAACCACAACAAATCAAGTTGAGGCTACGACATCATAGTTAGTGGATATAAATGAAATATAGCTGTTTCTGTATATGCAGTTTCCTTTGCCCAATCTTTCATATTGACCTGATATCAAATGAGAGATATATAAAATTAGCTTGCTCATGCCCCAAGGTGTTGCTATGCCCAAATTTGTTGAGTTACTTTATTAAAAATCTCGTTTGTTGAGTTACTTTATGAAAAACCTCGACTTGTCACCATGGAAATAAAAGTAATTCAGGCATCTTGTTGTTTTAATATTTCTTTAATCCCTTCATATAAAAAATATATTACCTTTTCTAACTTGAAAATAACTTTTTAAACTTACATGTATGGCCCTGCTATCAAATTTCATATATAATTTCTGGGTGCTATTATTTAGGTGATTATAAACAGATTGATCTTAAACCATGTAAATATTGGGTATTTAATCCAAATAAACTGTCAAGGCAATGTTTCATCCTTAAACTTAAAAATCATAAATACCTGGTTGATAAAAAATGAACAACTCTTTTTATTATTACTATTCACAAAATGTTGTTTATTTATCATATTATCTTTCATTATAAATATTAATTGGAGCCATTATATTTTATTTCTGACTATTAAGTTTAATACTTCAAGTTACAAATAATATAAATTGATCAACATATAATTCACTTCTATTAAATTAATTTGTATGCACGGTAATAAATTTCGAAAATTTGCTTCTATGCATGGGCATGGGTGTCCAAAATTCACTGCTATGACTGGTGGTGGTAGAAAAAAATCGCTGCTATGGGTGGTCACCCATTTTTTAATGTGCCTTCCCCCACCTAGGTGTATGTTTAAATGGAATAGCCCTAAGGTACAGTAATTATGTATTAGAGAAAAGATTCTTGTACAATAAAGCACAACAAGTATTAGAGAAAATGCCTTTGTACAGTAAGGCACAGTAACTATGTAATAGAGAAAAAAGGCTTTGCAGATTAAGGTGTAGTAACTATGTATAGAGAAAAAAGGGTTTGTAGATTAAGGTGTAGTAACTATGTATTAGAAAAAAGGCTTTGTAGATTAAGGTGTAGTAACTATGTATTAGAAAAAAAGGCTTTGTAGATTAAGGTGTAGTAACTATTTATTAGAAAAAAAGGCTCTGTAGATTAAGGTGTAGTAACTATGTAGTAGAGAAAAAAGGCTTTGTAGATTAAGGTGTAGTAACTATGTATTAGAAAAAAAGGCTTTGTAGATTAAGGTGTAGTAACTATGTATTAGAAAAAAAGGCTTTGTAGATTAAGGTGTAGTAACTATGTATTAGAAAAAAGGCTTTGTAGATTAAGGTGTAGTAACTATTTTTTAGAAAAAAAGGCTTTGTAGATTAAGGTGTAGTAACTATGTATTGGAAAAAAAGGCTTTGTATGATAACGCTTATTAACTTCTGACACAGTAGAATGATGATTTCTTTGCTTGATTATGTTTGCAGAAATGTGAAAGAGATGTCATTAGTAATGTTCTTACATTTTCTTGTGCAAATTTATCCTTGTCATTAATAGGGAAACAAATGGGAGTTGCATTTTTTTTTAAAGTTATCTTACAAGGGGTTGTTTAAAAAAAAGAGATCCACAGATAATACCTGTTTTTCTAAAAAAAAAACCCTCCCCCAATGTCTGTTTTTGTGCCTTACCCACTCCCCTACCACCTTACGGATGTCTGCTTCTAGCATTATACATACTGCTCTATGATCTGACAGTGTAATAGCTGGTACTCTCAAAATACAATGCTCACTGATCTCATCATAACATGTAGTTCAAAACGAAGAATTTTGTAAAACTAGCTATAAACCCGACTTAATTACTCAACTGAAGTGCTGAAAGAAAGTCCAAAGTAATATATTTCATTTCTGTAGCCGGATAGATAAACTTTACATCTTTTCATAGCTGTGCGTAGAATAGGCCGACCTTTCGTGAGTTACGAAAACACGGGTGTGGTATCCAGTGTCCAAAATTAATATTAGAATGAAAAGAATATTCTGGTGACAATTGCCTCTTTTCAAATGGTAAGCATTGTGATATTTTATTTTCATCAATTAGTTGAATTCGGTATGGGTTTTACTTCAGTATTGGAGATGGAAACCTTAAGTGCACAGAAATGCCCAACATCATAGTATTTCATGGCATGAATTGTACAAATTGAAATCAACAAATAATTTATACTTAGTGATCACCCATTAAGAACATCCGAAAATATACTGGAATACATGCAGTAGGCCTAAAGCAGCTGTTCATGAAAAAATAAATACTAGCTTGCGGAAGTCTGCAGGGTTCATTACACCCCTTCCCCCACTAACTTGCATTTGAACACCCCCTCACCCCTTCTTTGCAGACATCCTTTATGGACAACCCCCAAACTGACAGTACGATAGGTGAAGTGCTATTTATAAGCAAATTAAGTTTATGATTGACTTTAATATTTTTACTGCCTCACTATAAGAGAGTTGGCCTTGTCTATATGTCCATCTGCCACACCTTGGTTATTTATGTCATTGCAGGCACAGTGGTGTGGCAACCAGTATGTTGTTTTTTTCTTAATTGTTGTGCATGTTCTCACTGACACAACTGATTCTTCCCTCTCCCTTTTTGTGGCACTACTTTTACATAAAATTTTCCTCTGTCTCTGCTGAATGTTGGACAACGTTCTTTTGCACACCAGAGCCTGGCGATGTGGAACGAATTGCTCATTGAAATTAGACACAAGACACAGTGGTCCCTTTTAAGAGTGCTCTTAAAACTCACCTTTTTCGACTGCAGGAACAAACTTAGAGACCTAATAATGTTTTGTATCAAATGTTTTCAGAATGTTTTTTTTTTTTATATTTTCCAATTTCATGGTTTTTGTTATTTGTTTTTCTGTAGTTTAGTCATATCAATATAGACGCTGTAAAGCCCTTAGAGCTTCTAAAGATTAGGCGCAATGCAAAATCCTCATTATTATTATTATTATTATTATTATCATCACTATCTTGAAATTATTTATGGAGTTACTAAACACATTTTCAAAGTTTGTCTTTTTCTCGTAATTTGTTGTCGTGTATGATGAAGTTATAAAAATATTTACATTGTCATTTTATATTTAAAAGAAACAATATTTCAAGAACCAGTCAATGATTTCTTGTTAACTTTTAGGTAATATTTTTAAAGTAACCCTGGTGGTTTTCTAAAATAAAGGTTTGTTCTTATGAATTCTGAATAATTGTGATATTTAAGATATAAAAGTGTTGTTCATCATTTTATGTATCGAACATTTTTTTAATAGGAAGAACTAGTATTCAAGATTCAGCAGGACTAGTACATTTCTGTCTACTGGTTTGTCTAGCTAATGAAAATTTCTGTCTACTGGTTTGTCTAGCTAATGAAAATTTCTGTCAAATTCTAGGCCTGCTTAAAATTCTTTATATGTTGTGTATTACAATATAACACCTCATGCAAGTCCTCCACTTCTGCCATCAATAGATGATCTTTAGATATATGATTTCTCAGACAGGGTCATCAGACACAAACAGAACAGATTCATGTATTAAGAATCAGGTCTCTCAAGACTAGTTGAACCTTTTAGCAACCAATTTTTGACTGTATATTCTGCATTTAATCGTTACAAATTTGTTATTAATGTATTAACACGAGTAATATTTCCATAGCTCTTGTCTTGCAATTTATGATAGTAACATGTATTTTCAGATTGTAGACAAGTGTCTGATGGATGGTGCGGATGAATATCTTCAAATCATGGCTCTTTGTACAACTATAATGCAACAAATCTGTCAAGCAGACAAGTAGCAAGTTTGTTTGGACAAGTATTTTATGAATGATCCAAAAAAATGTCTGCTGCCATCAATAATCATTATGACTACAATGCAACATATCGTCAAATGCCAGCAAGCGTGTGTAGGAAATATTTGTGCTGAAGAACACTGTACCAAGAATTTGAAGAAGTTACACATGAAAACAAGGCTTGACAAATGAGGTGAAAGAACAACCCATAGAAATAAACATTTCAAAATGAACAAACCAATTGATTTGAAGGCCAGTGCTATATGATGGGCTTCTATTTGATGGACATTTATATTGATGTAGATAAGGAATGCAGCTTCATGGGCAGTTGTGTACTTTTGGATGCAAGTGTGTTCATTTCAAAATCTTGTTTACAAAAAGTGATAGAATGTGCAGGAAACCTAGCCCTACTTTATCCATTGGTAATACAATCTTGTGAAAATAACTTATCCAGAAATCTTTAGCTGTACTAGTCCTACACCAGAAGAACTTGTGGAATGGCATGTTGTCATTTGTCTATTTAAGATCCATTAGTTATTTAAGATCCATTAGTTATTTAAGATCCATTAGTATAATTTATCACTACTCCTAAACAAACTACTTTAAAGAATTTTGGAAAACTTTAATGTACATTCATCCGAAGGTATAGTTGGTCTTAAATGAAAACGGTACTGCTCAGGCATCCAATATGGCTACCATTGCAGCCATATTGAAAATCTTAGAATGGTACTTCCTAATGACTGGCTAATGTAGGGTTGTTTTTTTTATATATTATTTATTACTAAAATAGCTGAAACAAAATTTCTGATATGAAATTAATTGAAATAGTTTATTAAGGACATTTTGTTTGAAAGTTGCATCTAACAAGAGAATTAAATGTCAGTGGGAGTTAGATCCAGTGAATTTATTAGAATTTGTAAGCCACCACTTATGAGATTAAGTTAGACCATGAATATAAAGTTGCAACAAAATATAGACCTGACTGCTATTTCAAGTGACCTGCCCATGTGATGGTAAAGCATAATGTTTTCTCGGCACCAATCATATTTATAATGTTGAGAAGTGTATATCCCAATATCTTTTTGAAAGGATATTGATTAAATATTTTGCATGCATGAAAGCTTAGAACTATTGCAATGACTGATATTTTAGTATTGTATATTACTTTCAGTCAATCATTTCCCAAGCACACGATAGATTCATGTATAATAATTATACTAACAAAAATTACAGTCCATTTAATTTTGCCAAAAGTCTGACAACAAACTTGACTGAACAGAAGTTATGAAAAAAATACATGTCATTTAAAGCCTGCACCTTTTTTTCAGCACATGTATTCTTGAATAATGTTAGACAGTATTTATTCATAATACTAACCACCCTAATGTATGGATCCTCAAAGCATGACGAGGTTCAGTATTGAATGGAGATGTATTACAGTCGACTCCGTTTAACTGCACACCCTCGGGCCCATCACGAGACCGTTCAGTTAACCGGAGTGTGCAGTTAACCGGAGTACAGCTCAGTACATTTTTAAGCATTGGGGAAAAATCGGGACTGGCATCATTACGTGCAGTTATCCGGAGTGTGCAGTTAACCGATGTGCAGTTAAGTGGAGTCGACTGTAATGTGTAAGCTGTTAACATGTCCAATTCAAACAATAGCTGATTCATTAACAAATTTTAAAAATTTGAGTTTTTTAATTCTTTGATTACTACTATTCACTATACCACTTAGCAAATAAAACACAAGAGACCATCACAATGTATTACTAAATTAGCAAATGAAACACAAGAGACCATCACAATATATTACTAAATTAGCAAATGAAACACAAGAGACCATCACAATATATTACTAAATTAGCAAATGAAACACAAGAGACCATCATAATGTATTACTAAATTAGCAAATGAAACACAAGAGACCATCACAATGTATTACTAAATTAGCAAATAAAACGGCTTGTTATTGTTATTATAGGGCCTGACGCCATTTTTCAGCACAAGATAGGCTATATTTGGTGGCCAGTATAAATGGTGGAGACAGAAACCGGAAAAACCCTCAAAAGAACCACTGACCCACAAAAAGCTACTAGCAAACTGTCTCGCGTACCCACATTAGCGGACCCAAGACTATTATCCACGCAGACAGGTGAGATGGCAGTGATCCATAACGAAGAGACCACTCAGGCCCGAACTAAATCAGCAAATGAAACACAAGAGCACATCAGTTTTACTAAACCAGCAAATGAAACAAGTGCACGTGGATATTACAAAATCAGCAAATGAAACACAAGATCACATTAGTATTACCATTATCAGCAAATAAATAAAAGCACGTTGTTACTAAACAAGTTTTATACACAAACCAATTGCTGGATAAAGAATTAGCAAATGAAACATATGCACATTGTTATTACAAAACCAACAAATGGAACACGAGCACGTTATTACAAAACCAACAAATGAAACACTAGAGCACATTGTTATTACCAAAAAAGTTTCCTATACAAATTGCTGGATAAACAATCAGTACCTATTAACCATGACCATCCTATGTGGAGATCATCCACTTTTAATAATTGGCTTTAGAGTACCGGTAGATGTTTTTAGGTAGAGCAAGACCTTATACAAATTTATTTCCACTGTTCAGTTAACTTAGCAATCACCTGGGTTGTGACAGATAATCAGGTTTTGCAATTTAAATGTGCATATGGCTGACACAAATACCAGCAACTTTTCCCCCATGATGTGCTTTGGAAACATTGAGTGCTGCCACCCTCTGATCAGACTAAGGGGCAGGAAGATGCATACAGAGTTACCATGGTATCAGATTCCAAAAATAAAGATTTCTTTGGATAAGAAAGACTAGGGGAACAGCAACATACAAACAGAGTTCATTTGGTAGTAGATTTCCAGGCATCAGGCAAACTCAAAATAGTAAGAGAAGCTACTTCAGTTTTCTTTTCTGTGACAACTCTTTCAGCAACACTGTAATAGTTGAGAAGGTACAACTCGATTTTGACAAAACCACACGTGTGATTCAACCACTGGAAGGACAGATATAGCATTTTAAATGCCATACTGTTTTATAGCTGAACCTAACAATTTTCAAAAATTAAGTTTTTTGGTTTTACAAATTGCAAAACCAAAAAATATTTGTATGCACATTATCTGAACATAATCTCCGTCTAGATGCTTGATGTATTGGAAATATGATAAACACTAGTTACTAGTGGTGCAGCGATATTGTGGTTTGCTGTATCGGCAATACATACTGCAATGTTATTTTCTGTACACCTATTTTTTTAAGGTGTTGCTTTCATCTTACAAATCTGTGTATTCCTCATAATTTATCCAATTAATTAAAGATTGATATTTTATTTTTCTTATCGATACATGCTTGCCATGAGATTGCAAGGAAATAATTTGGTATTTGGACAAAGTTTAATGGGGTGTGTGTGTGAATAGTCTGTCAAGAACGGGATATTTTTCAGTTAAAAAAAATAATTGATAAACTTCGCTTTGCCTCATATGTTTATGTCCTGTTCCTAATGACACTAAGTGAACAGTATTCAATCGAGACACTTAACAGACAGAAGTCAGAGGTTGACTTGTTCAAGAATGAATCCCTGATAATGTTGGGTGAGTATCCTTTGAAATAATGCTCAGCAGTACAAGTTTCCACTCTTTGCACAAAGAGCCAGGAAAAAGGCTATGCATTCCTGCAACTTCTGTGTCACTGGCAAGAGTTTTATTACAGCATTTTAGCTCCGAGAAGTCAAGTAGAATCCTTTTCTTCCATGCCTTCATCTGGTGAAACATTCCGTCTGCCTTCAACGAAAAAAAATGTCTTCATGGCAGACATGGAACAAGTAATCAGGCTTCAAGTGTCTTTAGAAAATTTAGCAAATGCCCACCAAAGTTTAAATATGAAGACCTTGCAATTCTGTAGAATTTTGTCATAACAATGTATAGTAGATCCTCCACAGTTGCAAATGTAAATGATGCAAGACTTTACCTTTTTGCATGAACAAATCGATCCCGCCAACTGCCATCCTGCAACATTTGAAAAGGGCAAGACATATTTGGAGTGTGTCAACAGTGTACCTGCCAGTAATTCAATGCCCCTCTAATGTGTGTGTCTGATTTGGATTTTTCATGTAGATTTAACAAAAACATTCAGTCATACTGCTACGATGTCTGCAATATAGCAGTTTATAGTGATGTTCAGTACTGGGGCACAGACAGTAGCATCATGTTCCACCCAGTCACATCATCCTGACAACTGGCTAACCAATCTGAGCACTAACCTCTTAACGCTGAATGCAAAGTGTTTTATAAGTCTTTGTTATGACTAGGCCAGGATTCAAACCTGCCATCTCCCGCATCTGACCCTCTAACTGAAAATGGTCATAGAAAAGTGAGTCTGAACAACACTTTCACCTATTTTAAAAAGTTGTGAACTGACTGTCAAGGAAGATACAGATGATAATGAAGCACAACACTACGTAGCTATACATGCCAGGACTTGCTGAAATATAGTCATTTTCTAAAGCGGTGTATAAATGCCAGTGAAAACAAAGGCATGATTCTGTTCAACTATATTTGATAATTCAATTTATTATTGGCATAAAATGTGGCTCTCTTGGAAGCAGTTTATCATTTCAAAATTACTGACATTTTATTTTAAAAATATAAATTAATAAAAGCAAAACTTTATGAAACAACAATTTCAAAAAGCAGGCAAAAAGTCGACAAATGAGAATGTTCGGTGAAGTTAAACAAGAAAAAGAGGCAGAACTAATCGAGTAACATTTAGTATATCAAGTGCTTTCTTTACCATGTACGTGGTAATAAAAATGATTGAAATGGTACTTGTGCGAACACATGTTGAACAGTCATACTGTGGTGGCACTTGTGCCTGTATTTGTCTTTGTCAACTGTTTGCCTGCTTTTGGAAATGGCTATTTCATAAAGTTTGTTTTATATAATTTGCAGAAAATCTGCATTTATGCTCTTGATCTAATATATAATTTTTTTAAAAAATTAAATGCCAATAACGGATCGCACTGGGCTTCACTAATGTCGCAAATTAAGATTTTTTTCCTAATTAGCGACAAAATATACCATTACAACTAACCAGCTACAATTGATCACCTCTGAATGCAAGAATTGGAAATGACTACAGTCGACCAGAGAACAGCAATTTTATTTTAAAAAATGAATAGACAAAAAATAGTTTTCCTGCAACTTCCAAGAAAACTGATTACCTTTGAAGCACCAATATATACCAAGCACACAAAAAATCTATCAACGTTCTACAACTATTTAATGTCTCCAAATCAATAACAAATGGGCATTTGTTTGGTCCTTCAAATAGTCTTTAGCTGCACCTTCAACATCACATGCACCTTCATCAAAACAAGCCAATGACCTTTGATTAAAGGAAATCAGCAGCAAACTCCATAAAAATTATTGTTTCATTTTTCATAGTGATTAGATCATATTTATTGTGCCACAAAACATTCCTGCGTGGGCAATTTTCTGCATCCCAGATCAACAGTTTGTGTCCAAATATGCATAATTAAGCATTCTCTGAGATGTATATCATTTATTTTATATTCCTCCACCACATGTTGGACTTGTACATTGTTATACTTTGGATTTGATAAACAATAACCACGAATCAGAACTGAATGTATCATATTTCATTGTGTAATACAAAATTAGTGTAGCTGTTTTATGCAATAGTAGCAAAACTGAAATAAATTGATAATTAAATAATCACTAAAGTACTTATAACATGGTCAACAAATCTGGAATCATGTTTTCTTTATGTATAGGGTAAGCATCCTTTGGTAATGATTCTTTGCCTATTATAATTTATATTAACATGGAAAAAAATATATAAATATATAGATTATTCATTTCCCCCTTGTCAACTGTTTATTTAGTTCCTCATATTCCACAGTCTTGCAGAACACATGGAATTATTTCTAAAACAGACAACTCCATGTTGGCAAGGTATCGAAATGTATTTTGTCTTATTCTTCTTTGAATTGGTGGATTAGAAATTGCTGTCCATTGCCTTCTTAACTGTAAAGAAACTGTCTTCTCCAGACCATATAATTGGGCTGGGGTCAGTTTTACAACATAATCTGTTGCCATACATTCTCTGACTATATCAGCTCTGGATATATTAAGCTCAAGAAGCTTATATGAGAAATCTGTAGCTATTGCTAAAACATCCTTGTCTGTAATATGAACTCCACTAATGCTGAGTCTCCTCAAATTCTTCAGTGAATTTTGTAGAAATGCCCCAACATTTTGAGGAGGTATGGTAGGCTCATTTAAAATTTCTCCCATACTATGTACTCCAAAAGTTTCTAGACAGTGGCTATACCAACTGAAATACTGAACTACATTATCAATAAAAAGCTGACTCTGGAACACAATGGTGAGCGACTTCAGCACCATTGTTGGGCAGAAGATTTCTGGAAACAAGGCAGTCTGATCAGTTTCAACAAGTATTAGATGAAGCTGAAGATTTGGCACTGATTTTCCAATACTCTCCCACATCTTTGGATTTATTCTGACAATGCTGTTTGGGTTCATATTAAGAGCTACAAGAGTCAGAACCTGTAGGTGTCCGGGATTAACACAAATCACATCTAGAAGATTACTTAAATTTTGATCCCAGTTTGTACATAACCAATGTAGATTTGAAAACAATAAAATATTAGTAAGCATTTCTATGTATCCTGGCCCAATCTCACATGAACATGATGCTAAAGAAAGACCGCATAATGACTTGAAATTAGCTTGTGTTGAGTGGCTTAACAGCTTCTCGTGAACTGCTGACATAACTGTGACACTAATGCATGGATCAAAGCCACATGATACTAAACGAAGGTGACATGACTTTGACACTATTAATTTGAGAACATCTGCAACTTTATCAGAATCCTTGACTGACATTCCTGTATTTTCAGTATCAAAATAGTTACATCTTCTTTTACAAAGTACTCTCCCTCTAGGCTTCAAACTTATCTCCCTAATATGATTAAACTGTATGGTAAGGCCTTGCAAAATTTCAAAAATATCATTTTCGCAACAAATGCTCCATTCGAATATAGTTTTTTCTGATTGCCGCAAGAACTTTTTGATGAGGTCGATGTTTCTGTTCCTCTGAGAGCAAATAAAGTCAATGTGAATAGATTTCAGCAGAAAACATCTGGGGTTTTCCAACACGGATCTCCAATTTCTGCAAGTACTTGATGCTAACAGCTTCTCTCTTAACGACAGATATTTGAATATATTTAACAGTATTATCGGTGCTACACTATCCCACATTTTCTTTGCATCATGCAGACAACTGTTACCGAAAACGGTTCTAACCACAACAAAAGCAGCTTACAAATTTATAAACTTTTTAAGATTTTTATTGAAATTATGTGAAAACAGTTTACTGTTAAGAAAATGGTTTGATATTGAAAAAATATTAGGAGCAATCATGTCGTAAAATTCAAGTTAATTTACCGTAAGCATGGCGGACAAGCGTGAATCTGGTAGGATGTGAAAGCATTTATTTGTTTTGTAACAGTAGCATTTTGATTCTTTTTTCACTAACATAATGTATTTAGAACGACTTTTTCAGGCAAACAGTTGGTTTTTTTTTTCTCTTTAAAGTGCTGACTTTACTTAGCGAAATGCATGCATATTTCTTACTGGCCAGTTTTAGGGACGCCTAATTTCGATCGTAACCTTTTTTCGCTGGAAGTGTTCAAGCCCGTCACAGGTGCTTGTATCGAATCTCGTAATGTTTCTTCAGATAATGCACTTACTTAATATAATAACACGGGGTGGTGGCACTTATGTATTTGATGTCACCTATTTATGATGTGACACATATCTTAAGAACTATTGGCAATTAATTAGCAACATGGAATGAAATTCAGGATTTTAGAATAAGTAATTTTTTTAATGTTTTCTGCATAATTCGAATGTGCTGAATTTAAATAATGAACTCATCTGTAATGTTATTTATTATTGAAGAATAACCGGAGAAGGCGTTATGTAGAATTTTATTCAATACAATACATCTATACAGCTTGGAAGGGGAGTAAAGTCTGCCCTGAGGCTGAGAATATATTTCCCTTGGAACTTAAACCCTAGTGAATGTATAACACAAACCAGCTGTTGGTGTGTATCAGTTCTAGTCCAGTGTGAGATTACTGATTACATTTACTGTCAGTTAATATTTCAAAGCTAATTAGATTAAGGCTTACACTACATCTACCCATCTGACAAGTTTACCATTAACACGAAACTTGATCTGATGACCGCATTTCTAAACAAGCTCTATTAGCTTATTTTGTTTTCTACAAGTTCAGTTTCTCAGGTGGTTTCGATAACCTTCCCGAACGTGTGAAATATCCTTTTTGAGTGGCTGGCATTGCTTTGCTTTCATCTGAGTCAGTCAATATGTCAGGGTTTGAAGCAGTCACTCTGAGAGGCTCTGATATTGTGGTAGGCATTGGAATTAAATTTCTCCTATTACGCTGTATCTCTCTCTCTCCCTCGTCAGTTACTACCATGTATGAACGAGGTGTAGATGCCTCAGATTTAATTATCCCTGATGAAAATTGATCTTTAATCCATACTTTATTCCCTACCTGAAGTTTTTTCATATTTCGGGCGCGGTGTCGGCGATCATAATTTCTCTTTTGAGTTTTCTTTTGATAGTTTTCCGATTTCTTCAGTTTTATTAAATCTGGCCATTTCAGCTCCAAGTTGTTTGGTGCCATTGGCAAAGTAGTTTGTAATTTTCTTCCCATCAATAATTCGGCAGGGCTATATCCATTTGGTAATGGTGTTGCGCGATGTCAAAAGAGCTATGTAAGGGTCGTTTGCTTTTTTCAGCATTCTTTTAATTGTTTGAACAGCTCTTTCGGCTAGACCATTGCTCTGTGGATATTTCGGACTACTTGTAATATGCCTGAATCCATAACTTTTCGCAAAATCTTTGAGTATTGCGGACCATTATCTGAAACTAATACTTGTGGTATACCATGTCGCGCAAATATTGATTTTAGATGATTGACAATTGCTTTAAAACCTGTGCCGTACAATTTTGCTATTTCAATGTATCGTGAGAAATAATCAATCACCAAGAGATATATTTGACCATTCAGTTCAAACAAGTCTGAAGCGACTCTTTGCCAAGGTCGACTTGGAAATTCATTTGGTATCATTGGTTCAGCTTGATCTCTTGAGTTTTCTATGCAATTTTGGCAAGATTTCACCAAGTGTTCTAGCTGAGTACTTAGTCCTTTCCATCAAACTGACATTTTGGCGCGTTCTTGGCATTTCACTATGCCTTGGTGACCATCGTGAACTCTCTCAAGGATTTCTTTTTGAAGTGATTGTGGTACTACCAGGAGTGTACCTTTCATTAAAAGACCATTTTGAATTGTAAAATCACCTCTATCTGCCCAGTACGATTGTAGTTTTCCGTCCATAGCGGATTTCTCTGGCCACCCCGTTTCACAGAATTGGACAAGTTGTTTGCAAATCGAATCATTTCAATATTCAGACTTTATTTGTTCAAGTCGAGTATTTGATGCAGGCAAATTACTAACTATGAAATCAACGTAGGCGTTAGTTTCAGCCTGAAAGTCTCTGTCACTCTCAGAGTAATAAGTTAAAGGTGCTCTGGACAGAGCATCAGCAGTTAATAAATTCTTGCCAGCAACATGAACTATGTAAAAGTTGAATCTCATCAAACGCATTCTAAAGCGTTGAATTCTAGGGGGTAAATCTCCCAAGATTTTTGTGTTCTAATGGCTTGTGGTCAGTTTCAAGTTTGAATTGTGACCCAATTAAATAGCTACTAAAGCGTTCACAAGCCCAAGTAATTGCAAGGGCCTCTTTTTCTATTTGAGCATAGCGTTGCTCAGTTTCTGACATACTTCGTGATGCGAACGCCACCAGTCTCAGAGTGCTACCGTACTGTTGCTGTAGGACAGCACCTAGTCCAAATGAAGATGCATCTGCAGATACAACTATTTTTCTGTTTGGATCATAATGTGCTAAAGTAGGTGAAGATATAATTTTTTGCTTGATATCTCTAAAAGCTTGTTCTTGATCTGGACCCCAAGTCCATGAGTTTTTACCTTTCAAAAGCTCATGTAATGGTTTTGATTTTTCTGCCAAATTTGGACTAAATTTGCCAAGCTGATTTGCCATACCGAGAAATCGTCGTATCTCTGTTACGCATTTCAGTGTTTCCATTTCAGTTATAGCTTTAACTTTTTCTGGATCAGGTCGGCAACCATTTTCGTCAACAATATGCCCAAGAAACCTTATGGATGGTCTCGAAAATTCACACTTTTCAGCGTTCAAAGTGACGCCGGCCTTTTCAATTGATTTCATGACCATTTCTAGTCTTTCGTCATGCATTTTCTGCATTTCCCCAAAAACAAGAACATCGTCCATGTGACAGTGTTCCGTCAAGTCGTTCCAGAGTTTCTGACATCCTTTTTTGAAGAACTAACTGATCCCAAATGGAAGGCAATTAAAATATAACCTACCAAAAAGAGTAATGAAAGTTGTAAGGCGGCATGATTCTTCTGACAGGTTTATCTGCCAAAAGCCTGAGTTTGCATCAAGTTTGGTGAAAAACTTTGCACCTGCTAGTTTTGCAAAGGATTCTTCAACTGATGGTAGTGGTTGGTTTTCTCTTTTAACCGATTCATTCAGTTTAGTTAGATCCACGCAAATTCTTACCTTACCGTTGGCACTTCTGTATTTGATGTCACCTATTTATGATGTGACACATATCTTAAGAACTATTGGCATTTAATTAGCAACATGGAATGAAATTCAGGATTTTAGAATAAGTAATTTTTTAATGTTTTCTGCATAATTCGAATATGCTGAATTTAAATAATGAACTCATCTTCATGGTATTTTTTCAGATAAATTCTCAGCATTCATTAAGATGTATTTACCGTCCACCATTTTTAATATTGGTCTTTGTCACTTTTTGCAAAATCTTGACCTGATATTATTTCAAGGTGACATTTGCATATTTTTTACATATGTTTATATATAAATGTTGGGTGTACTTTCAGTAATAAGAATAATTAGACTTTTCTTTGTTCCTGCCACTTCTGAAACCTTTCAGTGACTTTTTATATAAAAAAAAAAACACCTAGGGGATTACGCTATTCAAAGAAACCGAAAACAAGTGAGCAAATTAAAATGTTGAAGAAACATCTTTGCAAGATATGCCATCTTCATTTACCTTGAAGCTAAGAGGTCTATGGTTTTCAAAGATTGGAAATTTATTTGTGTCTTATGTCACCGTTGCTATTGACCATATGCCTTTTTAAAAAAAAATCCTGTCAAAATGAAACGTTCACATAGTTAATGAAAGAAAAAACATTCAGATATGAAAAAAATGCATGTATATGAACTTTCAGGATCCAGGCCAAATTCATGTTATAACAGCATTCAATAGCAATGTCACACTGAATCTTGAATGAAACAAAGCTATCTGAACACTATTCAATTTTAATGTTTTACTTCATTTTGTTAAAGAAACAAATTTCAACTTTATTCGATTTTACCATTCTCTGCATCCATCATATTCAAGCCAACTGAAATATAAACCAATAGAACTTGAACACATGTCTATATGCTTTTGTGAGAATTTTAATTTATTATAAAAAATACGTTAGAGTAATTAAAATTTGATTAAAACATTATGACTTTGCTTTTTCAAAAAGTGTTGATATGGGCTGCCAAATGTGCTACACGGCACATATTTAAGCAAAAAGACCTCGACCACAAAGCATAAATATCAGGGTTCATGTCTTACATTTTTGGACTAACTATTTCTTAGGGAAGAGCTATGGATTAGTCATGCCATCATGGCAGAAATTTGAGAAAGAGAGAGACAGAGATGTCATAGCAGAAATTGAGATAGAGTGAATGACAAATTATAAAACAATCTCTCCCTTAGATTTCAGCCATGATGGCATAACTTATTAGGTACAGTTCATTAAGTATACATAACTTCCATAATTTGTAATGACGTAAATAATTCCAAATAGGTTTGCTCAGTAATGAGCAAAAATCTTACCATTACTTGCCATGAAATCATGGCATCAGTGGGGAAATTGTTCAGTTTCTTTTATCCATAATGTGTTAGTGAAAGAAATCAGAATTTAAATTTATTATTCACATATTGTTCTGGAAAAGGTGTCATTTGTAGATTTCTTTATGCTTTCCCTTTCTTACTGTCTTGTTTCTTCATGTGGTATGTTTTTGCTTACTAGTGAAATATATTGAATGTAGATTTATTCATATTTGGCACATGGGTATATTTTGAGTCAGATTTAGTTATCTTTCTATGATATTTGGTTAAAGTCAAATGATGTGACAAATTTATTTTTACTATGCTTACATGTACACGTCTCTTGTGAACATGCTAACTCTTACATGGAAGAAAATATTTTAGTGACTGAGCTTGGTATATTTGAGTTTAAGAAGAGTATCGGAGATAGTCTTAGTAGTCAGATAATGTTTAAGTACTCTGATAGTTTCAGTACTCAGATAGTATTTAGTACAGTACTTGGTTTTAGTACTCAGTTTCAGTACTCAGTGATAGTTTTTCTACTCAGAGATAGTTTTATTACTCAGATTGTCTCAAATACTCAGAGATAGATTTAGTAGTGAGATGATCATTAGTACATGTGAGATGATCATTAGTACATGCTTTTAGTACTCAAATAGTCTCAGTACTCAGAGATAGTTTTTATACTCAGGGATAGTTTAAATACCCAGCAGTTTATTGAAAAGAAAATGGCAGAAGAAACACTTTTTTCTTATTGTGAATTCCTGGAAATACATTTTTACTAAATTGTATGTCAATGAGGTCATGTAGGTACATTTAATTAGACTAAATATTAATTGTTGTTGAGAAATTTCATACAAAAATAGTTTGAGTGAAGTCTGTTGGCCCTAATTCTTGAATGCTCTCTGCCTTAAATGTAATTTAAAAAACTTTTAAAAAATCATTGATCACTATCATGGACTTGTACAATTATGACCAGGTACTAAACTTAGTCAAGAAAAGAGAATATCAGATCTATTGTCATAAAGAATAGTACAAATTTGTTTTTGACACATACTTCTTTTATTATGACCTCTCAGTGCAGCATTCAGTCTGGTTTCTACTGGATCACACCTTTAGGCTGACCACTTCCAAAGATGTCATAATTTAAAATTGATTTAGCCAGATGTATTTCTTTGGTTGTGTAAATAATGACATTCCAATGGAATATGGCTGTATGAAGATCAAATTAAGGTAAATTATTGCCATTTAAAGGTAGATATAATCAAATTCTAAAAATATGTCACCCATTTTTGAAACAGTTCTGAATGCTTACATGAACTATATGCCTTTTACTATTGTAGGGCAGCAGTCCCTTTGAGGGATTCTAATTATCTTTACCCAAAAAGTCATTTCAGTGTGATTTTACCTGTTTCAGGAAGAGTAAAAGAACTTCAGCAGCGGCGTATTTTAGATGAGCCTGCCCGGCGAAGGAGACAGAGGAAAGCGCTAGAAGCTTTGGAACAGGATAATTTTCAGGATGATCCACATGCAGATTTGAAAATGAGCAAGAAAGCTCCCAAATTTGAGGAGTCCATTGAGATAGGGAATATAGGTATACAATTTTAGACTGGAAAGCAGTGTATACCTTATGATATCCCTAACACAGTGTACCATGTCATAGACAGGGTAGTTAGGCCTTAACAAAATAGCATCTTTGTTTGGTTGATTCCTAACACAGTGTACGATGTCATTGACAGGGGAGTTAGACCTTCTCAAAGTGCATTATTGCTTGGTTTATCCTTAATACAGTGTACCCTCAGAACCTTTTTATTTTCATGTGAAGGAATAAGACTGTTCTAAATGCAAAACGATAAGGCATGTTCTAAGGGCAACAGGATAAGGCATGCTGTAATAATGGCAAAATGATAAGGCATATTCTAAGGGCAAAATGATAAGGCATGCTGTAATAGCAAAATGATAAGGCATGTTCTAAGGCCAAAAGGATAAGGCATGCTCTAAGGCCAAAAGGATAAGGCATGTTCTAAGGCCAAAAGAAATGGGAATGTTCTAAGGGCAAAATGATAAGGCATGCTGTAATAGCAAAATGATAAGGCATGCTCTAAGGCCAAAATGATAAGGAATGTTCTAAGGGCAAAATGAAAAGGCATGTTCTAAGGGCAAAATGATAAGGCATGTTCTAAGGCCAAAATTATAAGGCATGTTCTAAGGCCAAAAGGATAAGGCATGTTCTAAGGCCAAAAGGATAAGGCATGGTCTAAGGCCAAAAGAAATAGGAATGTTCTAAGGGCAAAATGATAAGGCATGCTGTAATAGCAAAATGATAACGCATGCTCTAAGGCCAAAATGATAAAAAATGTTCTAAGGGCAAAATGAAAAGGCATGTTCTAAGGGCAAAATGATAAGGCATGTTCTAAGGCCAAAATGATAAGGTATGTTCTAAGGCCAAAAGGATAAGACATGCTCTAAGGGCAAAAGGATACTTTGCAGTTAGACAGAATTTGTGAGAATACATGGTACATTAATTTGCAGCCAGACACAATTTGTGAGAATACATGGTACATTAATTTGCAGCCAGACACAATTTGTGAGAATACATGGTACATTAATTTGCAGCCAGACACAATTTGTGAGAATACATGGTACATTACTTTGCAGCCAGACATAATTTGTGAGAATACATAGTACATTTATTAAATTAGATGTAGATCAAGTGTGTGGGGCTTTTTTATTTATGCATCATTTCAGCAATAGTATTCAAATTAGCTTGTATTGCTTGTTTCGTTTTTCTATACGTTTAAAATGTTTTGTTTGTTGATATTTGTATAGTTTACATATTGCATTCATTATTGCTTTGTAGTATCAATCTGCACTTTACTTTCACATTTCAAAAATAGGAGTGCAAAATATTTGTCATAAAATATACAATTAATAGAATTACAAGACTTGTCAAGTGAATAATGAGTGTGTAAGATAAAAATAGAATTACAAATATATATGATTCAAATAGAATTACAAGACTTGTCATGTGAATAACGAGCTTGTAAGATAAAAATAGAATTTCAAGACCTGTCAAGTGAATAATGAGTGTTAAGATAAAAATAGAATTTCAAGACCTGTCAAGTGAATAATGAGTGTGTAAGATAAAAATAAAACTACAAGACCTGTCAAGTGAATAATGAGTGTATGATAAAATTAGAATTATATGACTTGTTAAGTGAATAATGAGTGTGTAAGTTAAAACAAGAACTATAAGACCTGTCAAGTGAATAATGAGTATGTAAGATAAAAATAGAATTTTGAGACCTGTCAAGTGAATAATGTGTGTGTAAGATAAAAATAGAATTTCAAGACTTGTCAAGTGAATAATGAGTGTGTGTAAGATAAAAATAGAATTTTCAAGACTTGTCAAGTGAATAATGAGTGTGTTAGATAAAAATAGAATTTCAAGACTTGTCAAGTGAATAATGGATGTATGTATGATAAAAATAAAATTACATTATTTTCCAGCCAGAAAGTTGATTCTTTTTTACTTGAAAGTTTGATCGTCGTCTTTTATGCCGCATCGATATATATATATGGATTATGTTATTGAAATAGTATCGACTTGTATATAGATTACTGTACCCAGTATGCTTTTCAAATAGCTTTATAATCGGCATAATCCAAAACAGGTCACATAGAAGTACAAATTCTTTTTAAATTACTGTCAAAAAATTATAAACTAATATGACTGTTTATATTGATGAGTTTATTCATTATTTAGTTTGCAATCTATCGTGTATTTTCTTAGTTCACAAAATTGAAATAGAAGACAAAATCACCAGGCCGCATAGCACACTTCAGGTCTTTACTCTTTGTTGTACTATGCTTATTAAAAACAAGTTTCTAAAAAGATATAAAATTATTTTGTTTTATTCATTCCTTTTATAACTATATCTCAATCTTCCTGATCATATTTTAGCAACTGGTCCATTATTATTTGATTTTTCAGTATACTGTTGGACATAAGGGAGCAATTACTGGCAAAGACAAAATTTCTCAAATACATACGGTTTAAACTAAACTAAACTATATATATATATATATATATATATATATATATATATATATATATATATATATAGTGAGCACGTATATTTGGGTGAGAGAGGGTGATGAAAAATTTATCCATGTACAAGACTGGTTTTTATTCAGGGTGGTTTTTATTTTCATGTATTACAACCATACTATAATCCATTATCTAAATCAACAATTCATTCTTCTTTTAATTACAGTGTACCTTGTCACAATATCCACATGGCTATCCAGTGTTATTTACATGGTAATTAAACATTGCTTAGTGCTATGGTTATTATTGAAATCAGATTAATTTTGGCAAGAATCGACAGAAATGGTCAAATCAGTGAGGCTGCCAGTTGGGAAATGAGGCTTTCTTTAGGGAAATGAAAATCTGCCGATGTTCTAGGAAGACGTCCGTACATAATTTATTATAAGGACAAGAAATCATACGCATTATTTGTTATTCAAACTTGCCAATAAAGAAAATAGAGGGGTATATCATTCAATAGATTTGTAATAAACTGTTAATTATATCCAAGTCAAGAACAAACACATAAACGATAGTATGTGTGTGTGTGTGTGTGTGTGTGTGTGTGTGTAAGTATATATATATATATATATATATATATATATATCGTCGGCATCCGTCCGTCTTCGAGAGACGATGGTGTAGCTTCCGATTTGGGTGTCCTATCTGCACCTTTGCGAGTGGCTGAAGAGTCCGACCCTTGAGTGACAGTCTCTGTTGCACTTGCTGAAGGTGTATGCTGATGCTTGCTGAGGATGTTTTTGGTTCGCCTTCCTCCTGGCTCTCTTTGCAGCGAGGTTTGTGTTTCTCATCTCCTCAGCTTTCTGAGTGCCCTGTCTGACAGCAAGACGCTACGCGGAGCGGTCGTCAGCACAGCTCTCCCAATTGTTTCTGTTGATGTTGGCTGTCTTCATGTCCTTTTTGCAGACATCTTTGTATCACAGACGTGGCCTTCCAGTCGTTCGTGCACCTTCTACTAGCTCGCCGTACAGCAGGTCCTTGGGTATGTGGCCTGGGTCCATTCTCCTAACATGGCCTAGCCAGCGAAGGTGCCTCTCACTGAGAATGGAGAACATGCTGTTCATGCCAGTGCGTTTCAGAACCTCTGTGTTGGGAACTTTGTCCTGCCACTGGATACGCAGAATGCGCCGCAAGCATCTCAGGTGGAAGCTGTTGAGTTTCCTCACGTGACTCGCATAGGTGGTCCATGCCTCGCTGCTGTAAAGGAGTGTGCTGAGCACGCATGCCTGGTAGACGCACAGTTTGGTCTTCTCGGTGAGGTTGTGATTGTCCCAGACCCTCTGGTTCAGTCTCGCCATAACTGCTGATGCCTTGGCAATCCATCCATTTACATCAGTATCAACGGAGAGCGAGTTGGAGATGGTGGACCCAAGGTATGTGTAGTCCTCAACAACTTCCAGGTTGTACCCATCAATGGCGATGGTGGGAGAGGAGTCTGCGTCCTGCACCATTACATTCGTCTTCTTCAGACTGATGGTCAGTCCGAACTCCTTGCAGGCGTGGGAGAGGCGGCATACTAGCTGCTGCAGTCCATCTTCCGTGTTTGTATATATATATATATATATATATATATATATATATATATATATATATATGATTCAATTTAACAAGAGTCTGTTACCTTCCAACTTACGATAGAAAATGACAAGGTTTTTATATTTTACATTTATATGACTATATTGAAGCAAATAGACTAGTTGAGCAAGGGTATGTGGTATGTACTGAGATGTAACTTTTGTTGTATATGAAAACATCAAAGGGTATCAAAACTCGTTTTAAAATGCAGGTGGTGTTTTGTTATGGTGACAGACATTAAAAGGAGAACCAATTAACATTAATATTTAATGTTATGTTCTTTGAAGTCCTTTGTCCATTTGTTAATAAATGCCTGCCCAATAGATATTGTAATGACAACTGAATAAGAGATCTTATGCATCAATCATTGTATTTTGTCACCAACAGTTAATTATTAATTTTTGTAAAAAACAAAATGGCAATATGGTAGTATCAATCTTTTTTGCATTTTTCCTTAATTAGAAGTCTCCTTATTATGGATTATATACATGCACACATCAGTGCAGAGACAAAAGGTGAAGATTGAAACCACGAAGACATCGATAGGCCTCATCTCGAAGACATCGATAGGCATCATCTCGAAGACATCGATAGGCATCATCTCGAAGACATCGATAGGCATCATCTCGAAGACATCGATAGGCATCATCTCGAAGACATCGATAGGCATCATCTTGAAGACATCGATAGGCATCATCTCGAAGACATCGATAGGCATCATCTCGGGTGGTATGGCAAGTTAATACAATCATTAGACATTTCAGTTAATCACTGTGTCACAGCAGAGCTTCGAAAGTGAAGGAACATTGGATGATGGCAGACGAGCACAGCTTTACAAGCACGGGACAGGTGTGGCGAGCTACATATTCACAAGGGACCCCGAACAACAGCAGAGTGGTCTAAAGGGCTCTCCATTACTGATCACTGCCATCTCATCTCTGGGTGGGTTTGAGTCTCGGATTCTGCCAGTATGGGTATATGAGAAAGCTTCTTGTTGTAATTTGTATAGCCATTATTCAGCAGACAATAGGCTAAATATGGCGGTAGTATTAATGGTGGAGGAAGAACCCGAGAAAACCCCTGGAAAGAACCACCAATCCACAAGAAGGTACTGGCAAGCTTTCTCACATACCCACATTGGCTGAATCCAAGACTCAAACCCATGCAGACAGAGGTGAGATGGCAGTGATCTATAACAGAGAGTGCTATAGACCACCAAGCCATTGAATTGGCTTGTAATTCCATGGATGTGTTGCCTGCTGTGTGTTTTGTAATTAAAGTATGCAGAAATAACAAGAGGAAGAAAATATGATTGTTTGTGATTAGAAACTCTGTGTTTAATTATATAATTTATAATTTAATTATTTTTAATTTTATTATGATTAATAAATCATTTTTGACTATAGGCCAAGTCAGCAGTGCCAAAAAGAAGAAAAAAAACAGGACTGAGTATTTTAAATATCGACTAAAGAAGAGTTTTGCTGCTCTCATTGAGGAAGAGGTAAATAGCTATTTTGTTATCTCCTCCTCTGTATAGTTATTATGCTTGTCTGTCTTTCAGTCCATAGGCATAGTCATCTCTGGAACACAACTCTCAAACAGTTGACAATTTTATGGTATTTCAACCATGTTTGATTAGACATGTCGAACAAGTTGCCTGAAAGTGCCAATGAGACACATGTCAGGCATGTTGTTTGGAAGATCCAGCGAGACACACATCAAGTAAGTTGCTTGAATGTGCCATTGAGAAGTTTGCATACATACCAACCATTAGACAGTAGGCATAATCATTATCCTTTTTTCTACAAATTATGCATTATGCTTGACTGTACATGAAGTACGACTTTTGTGTCACATTCAATAAATAAATACAAATAAGACAATAAAAAGTTGGTTTTTTGGTCCATTTTTTATTAACTTTGCCTCACAGCTTCATGTCATTAATAAATTAAGTTGTGAATCAGTCTGCACTTTCAAAGAAAATGATGCCAGATGTTAAGGAAAATGTTTTATGGTACGAGTTGTGGATGCTGAATGATGGAAAATGTAAGCGTAGATGGATCTTTTCAGACTTCAAAACATGTCAGATCAGATAAAACAACAAATCAACACTGCTTTACAAACTTTAAAAGAAGTATACACAAGTAATATACAGCAGCAAATAGAGCATCTGTCATCATTGAGATTTCCAGTTCATGATATTGAATTTACGTGTGGAATAGTTAATGAGTGCTGAATGTAAATCATTTTTCATTACCTTAAATTTGTGTTTGTATTCTGATTCTACTCCTTGTGGATTTTGCCTTTTGCGACAAGAATTTTGACCAGCTACAGAACCAGGTTAGTGGTAAAAATGTATCTTATATACATATGCGCTGTAACTCAGGCATGTAATATAGAGATTATGATATTTACACCAGGATTGCATTTTATTGCCACTCATAAAAGCAAATATTATGCTTCTACCTCATGGGGGTGGGGTGTTGGTATGTATGCCTATGTCATCCAAGTTGCCTGAAAGTGTCAATGTGACATGTCCAGCAAGTTACCTGGAAGTGCCAGTTATTACTTAGCATGTTATATGTGATTCCTCTTTTTCTGCCTGGATTCTGCTTTTTGACCACTTGGATTACGCTTTTTTCCTCGTCAAGGGTTGGCATGTATGATTACTGAAAGATGAATATTTTCCACACAATAATTGTTTTTTGTTTTTTTTATGGTTTAATGCCATTTTTCAGCACAAGATGGGCTATACATGGTGGCCAGTATTAATGTTGGAGGACGAACCCGGAAGATCCACCGACCCACGAGAAGCTACTGGCAAGCTTTCTCACATAAACACATTGGCCTTATCCAAGACTCGAACCCATACAGATAGGGGCCCCACACAATAATATAATATTTAGGTGTGTGTGTGTGCATGTGTGTGTTGTGTGTGTGTGTGTTGCATTCACAAAATAACTTAAAAAAATATACTTAGTTCCACACCAATAAGGTAAAATACCAGATCAAATATTAAAATATTGATGTAGTGAATATCAAATTTCAGATGAAAAGATAAAAGGTCAAAGTCACTGTGACTTGAAGGATACAACTTTTATTGCATTAGATCTACATCATATACAATTGTATTAAGGACAAAGCTTGCTAATATTGGGATCATAGGTCAGGGTCATTGACTGAAAAAATAAAAATGGTTTCTACACATCTTTTATTAGTTTTTGACCTTCATCATATTTTGTACATAACTTAATAGTTGGATAAGAAAGGTGATTATTGATTTTGGGATTAAACGTCAAGGTCATAAATGTTACTGAAAGAAGAAAAATGATTTTTGCATAATAACACTAGGTCCAGATTCACCAAAATGTTTGAAGGGTTTGTATCTTGTCATTGTGACTAAAAATAATAATTAGTTTTGCAGAATAACCCATTAGAGATATCCCAGTTGGTGTTTTTTCAGCGTCTGTGTCAGCTATGTAGCCCATCACAGGAGTTATCACAGTTGGTTTATAATGTAGATTACCCTAATAGTTAGTGCCTTCACAGAGCACTATTAAACAAGGGACACGTTTTTAATGTACATTACCCTGCTAGTGTCTCATAGAGCACTATTAAACATGGGACAGGTTTATAATGTATATTACCCTACTATTGTCTCATAGAGCACTATTAAACATTATATAGGTTTATAATGTAAATTAATCTAATACTGTCTCAGAGAGCACAATTAAACATTATACAGGTTTATAATGTAAATTAACCTACTATTGTCTCATAGAGCACTATTAAACATGAGACAGGTTTATAATGTAAATTAACCTAATAGTGTCTCGTAGGGCACTATTAAACATGGGACAGGTTTATAATGTATATTACCCTACTATTGTCTCATAGAGCACTATTAAACATGAGACAGGTTTATAATGTAAATTAACCTAATAGTGTCTCGTAGGGCACTATTAAACATGGGACAGGTTTATAATGTACATTACCCTACTATTGTCTCATAGAGCACTATTAAACATGAGACAGGTTTATAATGTACATTACCCTACTATTGTCTCATAGAGCACTATTAAACATTAGACAGGTTTATAATGTACCATTCATAATACTTTTATTCAATAAGACATTTTTGTTGAATAGCAAAGACTTGTATATGCTTGGAATTTGAAACTCCCAACTCACTGATCATGCCACATTCATTGTATGTCTCATATGAAGTTACCAGTTGCTTTTTGTTGCAAGTTTTATGCATGAAGCTAAGGATTGACATGTATTTGGCCAACTTTAATAACAATTTAAATTTTATAAAAGCCTGGTATTTTTTGAAATTTCAACTAATCAAGAGGCACTTGTGTTTATACACATCAGATAAACATTATATAAATTAAATTCTTTAATATATTGTATCTCATTGGGGCATTGTTATGTCAATATACATTATCTCATTGGGCTTTGTTATTGTCAACAAATGTTATCTCCTTGGGGCATTTCTATGTGAATATACACATTATCTCATTGAGGCATTATTATGTCAGTATACATTATCTCATTGGGGCACTGTTGTGTCAATACACATTATTGCATTGGGGTACTGTTGTGTCAATACACATTATTGCATTGGGATACTGTTGTGTCAGATCACATTATGTGATTGGAGCATTTTTATGTCAGTACACATCTCACTGAGGCATTATGTTAGTACACATAATAATAATAATAATAATAATAATAATAAAAAAAAAATAATAATAATAATAATAATGAGGACTTTGTATAGCGCCTAATCTTTCGAAGCTCTAAGCACTTTACACCATCAATAATGATATGACTACACTACAGAAAAAGAAATGACAAAAACAATGAAATTGGAAAACATAAAAACATGCTGAAAACATATAAGATACAAAACATGAATTAGGTCTCTAATCTTATTAATTAATTTCATTATCTCTTTAGGGTACTATTGTGTCAATACACGGTATCTTTTTGGGGCATTGATATGTCAGTACACATTATCTCATTGGGGCATTGTATGTCAGTACACATTATCTCATTGGGGCATTGATATGTCAGTACACATTATCTCATTGGGGCATTGTTATTGCAGTACACATTATCTAATTAGGGCATTGCTATGTCAGTACACATTATTATGTCAATACGCATTATCTCATTGGGGCATTGTATGTCAGTACACATCTCCTTGGGGCGTTGTTATGTCAGTACACTATCTCAGTTGGGCCTTGTTATGTCAGTATTCATTATCTCATTGTGTCAATTCACATTATCCTATTGTCACATTATGTCAGTACACATTATCTCATTGGGGCAATCATTATGTCAACACACATTATCATATTGAGCCATTTTTATTTCAATACACATTATCTCATTGATGCATTGTTATGTCAATGCACATTATCTTGTTGGGGCATTGTTTTGTCAAAACAACATCACATTGGAGCATTGTTATTTCAGTACACATCTCATTTGGGGCATCATTATGTCAATACACATTATCATCTTTGGGTCATTGTTATGTCAATACACATTTCATTGGGGCAATACACATTATCTCATTGGGGCATTGTTATATACAGTTCCTAATCCCTCATGTACAAGTCTTTACAAATACTAATCCCAGACTGTATTCTATTGTATTGCAGCAAATGTTAAGCGCAGAGCCACCCAATTACTTCAGTGCCTCCACTCCTCCCTCAAAGTTACCAGAGAGACATTTCTGTGCAGTGTGTGGATATCCTTTATAATTATTTATACATGCATGTAGTACTCTATGATAATGCTGTGTATGGCACCCATAGAGTACATTGTCTTTTAATTGGTTACGGTTTATGTGTATGACAGCCATAGAGTACATTGCCTTTTAATTGGTTACGGTTTATGTGTATGACACCCATAGAGTACATTGCCTTTTAATTGGTTACATTTTATGTTTTTGACAGCCATAGAGTACATTGTCTTTTAATTAGTTATGGTTTATGTGTATGACACCCATAGAGTACATTGTCTTTTAATTAGTTATGGTTTATGTGTATGACACCCATAGAGTACATTGCCTTTTAATTGGTTACATTTTATGTTTTTGACAGCCATAGAGTACATTGCCTTTTAATTGGTTACGGTTTATGTGTATGACACCCATAGAGTACATTGCCTTTTAATTGGTTACATTTTATGTTTTTGACAGCCATAGAGTACATTGTCTTTTAATTGGTTACGGTTTATGTGTATGACAGCCATAGAGTACATTGCATTTTAATTGGTTACATTTTATGTTTTTGACAGCCATAGAGTACATTGTCTTTTAATTAGTTATGGTTTATGTGTATGACACCCATAGAGTACATTGTCTTTTAATTGGTTATGGTTTATGTGTATGACACCCATAGAGTACATTGTCTTTTAATTGGTTATGGTTTATGTGTATGACAGCCATAGAGTACATTGTCTTTTAATTGGTTATGGTTTATGTGTATGACACCCATAGAGTACATTGTCTTTTAATTGGTTACGGTTTATGTGTATGACACCCATAGAGTACATTGCATTTTAATTGGTTACATTTTATGTTTTTGACAGCCATAGAGTACATTGTCTTTTAATAGGTTATTATTTATGTGTATGACACCCATAGAGTACATTGTCTTTTAATTAGTTATGGTTTATGTGTATGACACCCATAGAGTACATTGTCTTTTAATTGGTTACGGTTTATGTGTATGACACCCATAGAGTACATTGCATTTTAATTGGTTACATTTTATGTTTTTGACAGCCATAGAGTACATTGTCTTTTAATAGGTTATTATTTATGTGTATGACACCCATAGAGTACATTGCATTTTAATTAGTTATGGTTTATGTGTATGACACCCATAGAATACATTGCCTTTTAATTGGTTATGGTTTATGTGTATGACACCCATAGAATACATTGCCTTTTAATTGGTTATGGTTTATGTGTATGACACCCATAGAGTACATTGTCTTTTAATTGGTTATGGTTTATGTGTATGACAGCCATAGAATACATTGCCTTTTAATTGGTTATGGTTTATGTGTATGACACCCATAGAGTACATTGTCTTTTAATTGGTTATGGTTTATGTGTATGACAGCCATAGAGTACATTGCCTTTTCATGGGTTATGGTTTATGTGTATGACAGCCATAGGGTCATTGCCATTAATTGGTTACAGTTCATGTGTATGACAGCCATAGAGTACATTGCCTTTTCATTGGTTGTGGTTTATGTGAATGACAGCCATAGAGTACATTGCCTTTTAATTGGTTACGGTTTATGTGAATGACAGCCATAGAGTACATTGTCTTTTAATTGGTTATGGTTTATGTGAATGATAGCCATAGTGTACATTGCCTTTAATTGGTTACAGTTCATGTGTATGACAGCCATAGAGTACATTGCCTTTTCATTGGTTACATTTTATGTGAATGACAGCCATAGAGTACATTGCCTTTTCATTGGTTACATTTTATGTGAATGACAGCCATAGAGTACATTGCCTTTTAATTGGTTACAGTTCATGTGTATGATAGACATAGAGTACATTGCCTTTTAATTGGTTACGGTTTATGTGTATGACAGCCATAGAGTACATTGCCTTTTAATTGGTTACGGTTTATGTGTATGACAGCCATAGAGTACATTGTCTTTTAATTGGTTATGGTTTATGTGTATGATAGACATAGAGTACATTGCCTTTTAATTGGTTACGGTTTATGTGTATGATAGACATAGAGTACATTGCCTTTTAATTGGTTACGGTTTATGTGAATGACAGCCATAGAGTACATTGCCTTTTAATTGGTTACAGTTCATGTGTATGATAGACATAGAGTACATTGCCTTTTAATTGGTTACGGTTTATGTGTATGACAGCCATAGAGTACATTGTCTTTTAATTGGTTATGGTTTATGTGTATGACACCCATAGAGTACATTGCCTTTTAATTGGTTACGGTTTATGTGTATGACAGCCATAGAGTACATTGCCTTTTAATTGGTTACGGTTTATGTGTATGATAGACATAGAGTACATTGCCTTTTAATTGGTTATGGTTTATGTGTATGACAGCCATAGAGTACATTGCCTTTTAATTGGTTACAGTTCATGTGTATGATAGACATAGAGTACATTGCCTTTTAATTGGTTACGGTTTATGTGTATGACAGCCATAGAGTACATTGCCTTTTAATTGGTTACGGTTTATGTGTATGACAGCCATAGAGTACATTGCCTTTTAATTGGTTACGGTTTATGTGTATGACAGCCATAGAGTACATTGCCTTTTAATTGGTTACAGTTCATGTGTATGATAGACATAGAGTACATTGCCTTTTAATTGGTTACGGTTTATGTGTATGACAGCCATAGAGTACATTGCCTTTTAATTGGTTACAGTTCATGTGTATAACAGACATAGAGTACATTGCCTTTTCATTGGTTACATTTTATGTGAATGACAGCCATAGAGTACATTGCCTTTTCATTGGTTACATTTTATGTGAATGACAGCCATAGAGTACATTGCCTTTTAATTGGTTACGGTTTATGTGTATGACAGCCATAGAGTACATTGCCTTTTAATTGGTTACAGTTCATGTGTATAACAGACATAGAGTACATTGCCTTTTCATTGGTTACATTTTATGTGTATGACAGCCATAGAGTACATTGCCTTTTAATTGGTTACAGTTCATGTGTATAACAGACATAGAGTACATTGCCTTTTCATTGGTTACATTTTATGTGTATGACAGCCATAGGGTACATTGCCTTTTAATTGGTTACAGTTCATGTGTATGATAGACATAGAGTACATTGCATTTTATTTTGGTTACAATCTCTCTTCTCTTCTCTTCTCTTCTCTTCTCTTCTCTTCTCTTCTCTTCTCTTCTCTTCTCTTCTCTTCTCTTCTCTTCTCTTCTCTTCTCTTCTCTTCTCTTCTCTTCTCTTCTCTTCTCTTCTCTTCTCTTCTCTTCTCTTCTCTTCTCTTCTCTTCTCTTCTCTTCTCTTCTCTTCTCTTCTCTTCTCTCTCTCTCTCTCTCTCTCTCTCTCTCTCTCTCTCTCTCTCTCTCTCTCTCTTTACAACATCTCAAATATATATTATTACTTATCATAACATCATAGTAAACAAGAAAGAGACAATACAGTATGTGAATTTATATGTTGCGAGTGCATAATCTGAGATGATTTAATTCAAAAAATTACACATTACATACAACATATCTCAGTTGTGCGATATTACAGTACTATACCTACATGAAAAGAACACATTTTGATTACTATTTCATAAATATATCTGTCTAGTCAGCAGTTCAGTTCCATGACTATTTATGCTGGAAGAATTTATTTCAGAAAAATATAGTGACAATGGTCATTCAGTTAAAAAAAAACTGGTTGTATCACTCAAAATATATACTGATGTTGTTGAACACAAAGAATAAGAATCAGTTTTTACAATTGACTCTACTGATCTTGTTGAACACACGAGTCCAATATTGTTTTGAACACAAACTATTGAGTATGTTAAACACAGGAATCCATTCAAGTTTTACATACAAACCTCAATTGAATACAATGTGGTTCAAAGCTCACATGAACTAAACTGATCGAGTTTGACACAAAAGTGTGAATCAGACATTTTCACATAAGCTATAAGATCGTGTTAAAGAAAGAATCCCTTGAATCAAATGAAGGGTTATTTGATCCTAATACAAAGAAGCTGTTGTTTTCTTAACATATCCACATTTCCATCCTAAAATGTATGATATGCTGTTTCCATAACCATATCTACAATTCCATCCTAAAATGTGTGAGATGTTGTTTTTCCATCCTAAAATATATGAGATGCTGTTTCCTTAACTATATCAACATTTCCATCCGAAAACAAAGAAGCTGTTGTTTCCTTAACATATCCACATTTCCATCCTAAAATGTATTAGATGCTGTTTCCTTAACATATCCACATTTCTATCATAAAATATGAGATGTTGTTAACTTAACATATCCACATTTCTATCATAAAATATGAGATGTTGTTTCCTTAATATATCCACATTTCCATCCAGCTACATCTGTGTATCCTGTGGGTCTCGCTATTGCAGTGTAAAATGTCTGGGAACCCATCAAGACACAAGGTTTGTATCTCATTCCCCATCTTGTAATTGCAGTGTAAAATGTCTGGGAACCCATCAAGACACAAGGTTTGTATCTCATTCCCCATCATGTAATTGCAGTGTAAAATGTCTGGGAACCAATCAAGACACAATGTTTATATCTCGTTCCCAGGGTTCTTTGCATCTACACTTAGCTTGTTTTGTTGTACTTATCATTGGCGAATAGTTGTACTTTCTGATTATGGCTGCAGATACATGGACCTGTTATCATGGTCAACTTTAAACTTAATTACAAAAGGCATAGTCATGCTAGTGGATTTCAATTTTGACAGCTGATGCATCTAAAGTCCCAGGAGGCTAAATTCTGCTGAGTAATACCATTGAAATATTTACTCCCTAGATGGATGTTCACAGACATTATATTTAGACTTTCTAAATTGCTGAGACTGTTCGAGGTTGTAAACAAGACTGCTCACCTTGTTCATTATCTTGATTCATTGATCATCAGAACTATGATCATTACAGTGCTGATCTTTGCCATAGCGTTTGTTTCTTGTTCTTTGTCTCATCGACACTTCTAACATATTAATGACAATATCATGCAGGGGAAAGGAGAGCTAAGCGATTCTCGCAAGGATATACAGCAACAGCCAGTGCTTGGTGGAACCTGCAACAAGTCCCAATAAAAACTAATTTCTTGTTGGTTTCTCCAGAATTAGTTTAGCTTATCAACATGTGGGATTGTTTATCTTAAAATTCCCAAAACATCACAAGCCTTTGCAGGAAGCTAAATTGGGCACATGCAGTAGATATTGTTTTTAAACCTTCAGGCATTAAAATTCAGTTTAGCTATGTCATTGAGTATTAAGAGTGCTTTTTGTCCCTGGTTATGAGAGAGCGCTACAGTGTTTGACTCTTTGTCCATGGTTATTGAACAAGGTCTGCAAGTATTTGCCAGTGTCCCTGGTTATTGGAAGAACTCCACAACTGTGTCTGTGTTATATATATATATATAATTTAATTGTTTGTTTGTTTGTTAGTTTTAATGTTTTAAAATTTCATTACATGTTATTGTAACGCAACTTTATTAACTGGATTTGACATTTACTAGAAAGTCAGTTCAGTTCTGTTTGACCTGTTTTTCATAAACAACTAATAATATAAACTTTGTATCTAATGCTGTGGGGGGTGCAAGATTTGGGCCTGACATCCCGCTTGCCAAAGGAAGTGAAGCGTCTCTCATAGCCTCTCCTTTCCAGGTGTAGTGATCGCTGCAGGACCACTGTCTTGCTCTGATGGACAGGAGTTTACTTGCATATAGCCTCTCCTACACTATTGTGTCCACAACAGCACCTTCACGCGTGGCCCCTTGTTTTCACAGAGCCTGTTGTGTGGTGCGACCGAATGCTCGGCGGTATAACTAGGAGGGCAGACTGGGCTCATTAGCCTTGGCAGGCAGCCAGTCTAAGAGAAGGGAAACTCTGACTCCAAACCCGAGTAGATGAAGCTCGTTAGTCTGGTCAAGGCAATTTTTCTAGGATATCTTCGGGAGAAGGAAAGGCTGCGGGAGTAAACCCAGACAGAAAATCTGGAGTGGAGCCCCCAAGGCGGCTGGATGTCGACTACAACTTCCTTCCAGCAGCTCCTGCATCCAAACTGGTGCCAAATGTCATGCTCAGCATTCGTTTGGACCCAACCAGCAAGGATGAGAGGGGAATCATGATGCCTGGGCAACCCAGAATCTCCATATTCCATGCCCAGGCTTGCACCCTATAGAGGTCACTCCAGTCTCGCTACTAAGTGAGGAAGGAACACGGAAGCTGACAGTTTACAGGTTATAAGTCCCACCCAATTGACGTAGGGAAAGGGCACCATGGGTCAGCTTTGATGGTGGGAGGGATCATCGTGTCCCAATGGCCAACTACCGCCCGCCTCAAGCCGGATAGCCCCTGGTCCTGGTCAGTAAGGTGTTGACCCGCCATCGTCTGCCTGCTCCAGTGGGTGTCTGGTGCTCAGTGTGTTGCTCAACATGACAAGCAGACGAAAATTCCACACCAGACAAAAAGAAAAAGAAACCAATAAAGAAGACTCCAGCTCTTCGATTTGCAAGCTGGAATGTGCGCACTATGTGTACAGGCATCTCCGATGACCTCAGAGAAGTGGATGACACCAGGAAAACGGCCATCATCTATAGAGAACTCACCAGGCTAAATATCAGCATAGGTGCCCTGCAGGAAACTAGACTGGCCTTTAGTGGCTCCCTTAGAGAGGAAAACTACACTTTCTTCTGGAAGGGTCACGAACCTGAGGAGCCCCGTCAGCACGGAGTGGGCTTTGCCATCAAAAACAATTTTCTGGGCTTGGTTGAACCTCCCACAGGGGGCACTGAGCGTATCTTGTCCATCCGCCTCACCACTGCTGCAGGTCCTGTCAACATCATCAGTGTCTACACCCCCCACTCTCTCGTCTTCAAAAGACAAAGGATCAGTTTTATGGGCAGCTGGATGAACAGATTAAAGGATGCCCAAACACGAATCATTTTTCTCCTTGGCGACTTCAATGCCTGAGTAGGTGAGGATCATGAGTCATGGACTACCTGCCTCATATTTCATGGTACTCTAAAGACCAACGAAAACGGTCAGAGACTGCTGGAGCTGTGCACCTACCATGGCCTGTGCATAACAAACACTTTTTTCAAGGGTAAGCCACAACACAAAGTATCATGGAAACCCCCCCAGATCCCATCACTGGCACCAACTTGACTTGGTCATCACCAGGCGCTCTGCCCTTAACAGCGTCCTCTCCACCAGAACCTACCACAGGGCAGACTGCGACTCTGACCATTCCCTCGTGAGCAGCAGGGTGCAACTACAGCCAGACACTACACCGCTCAAAACCAAAAGGACACCCGCGCATAAACACTGCACAGATGTCTGTCCCCTCAATGGTGCAGGAGTATGTGTCCGCCCTGGACAAGGCTCTCCAGGACCTACCAGAGCACGACACCACAGCCAAGTGGAATGCCATGAAAGGTGCCATCTACAAAACAGACATGTCCACGTTTGGCAAAAAGGAATGACCCAGTCAGGACTGGTTCAATGCACACCTAACAAGGATGGAAGTACTAATCGAGGAGAAACGAAAAGCCTTTATAGCGTACACAAAAATGCCCCAATGAACAGACACATACTGCTCTTAAAAGTGCTCAAAGCAACATCCAATGCATCGCTAGACAGTGCGCGAACGAGTACTGGCAACAACTGTGTGAATGAATCCAGCGCAGTGCCGAGTCCGGAACATAAAAGGTATGTACAGTGGCATCAAGAAGGCTCTAGGCCCTACAGTAAAAAGGGTCGCTTCCCTGAAATCTATGATGGGAGAGAAGATCACAGACCATGGGCAACAGATGGCCAGATGGGTGGAGCACTACTCAGAGCTATACTCCCGTGAAATGTTAGTCACTGAAGCAGCCCTCAGCAGCATAAACAATATTCCCATCATGGAGGAGCTCGACAAAGTGCCAACCTTAGAAGAGCTCAGCAAAGCAATTGACTCTCTTCCAAATGACAAAGCACCAGGTAGTGACAGCATCCCGCCCAAAGATATCAAATGTGGGAAACCAACACTGCTCCAACCACTGCACAAACTACTTTGACTCTGCTGGGAGGAAGGGGCAGTCCCCCAAGACATGCGTGATGCCACAATTGTGACCCTTTACAAAAACAAGAGCGACCACAGTGACTGCAATAATTACAGATGGATCTCGCTTCTGAGCATCATTGGTAAAGTGTATGCCTGCATCATACTAAACAGGCTGCAGTTGCTGGCAGACCGTGTGTACCCAGAATCCCAGTGCGGCTTCAGAGCAGGCAGGTCGACAACAGACATGATCTTCTCTTTACGATAACTCCAAGAGAAGAGCAGAGAGCAAGGTCAACCACTCTACCAAGGCCTTTGACTTAGTCAGCAGGAAGGGCCTTTTTGAAGTTCTCAGTAAGATCGGTTGCCCCTCAAAACTCCGCAGCATGATAATTTCTTTCCATGCAGATATGAAGGGAACAGCCCTATATGATGGATCTTCCTCAACCTCCTTCCCAGTTAACAGCGGTGTGAAGCAGGGCTGCATTCTGGCACCAACCTTATTCTGGATCTTCTCCTTGCTTCTTTCCTACGTCTTTGACTCGTCCACTGATGGCATATATATATACACACCAGGTCCAATGGGAGGCTGTTCAACCTGGCATGACTGCGCTTGAAGACGAAAGTGAGGACTCTGCTCATCAATGAGATGCTTTTTGCAGATGACGCGGCTCTTGTGGCACACACTGAGGAAGCCCTTCAGAGACTGGGAGACCGTTTTGCTGATGCCTGCATGCAGTTTGGACTCACTCTCAGCCTGGAAAAGACAAAGGTCAGCGTGCAAGATACCACCATTGCCCCTACAATGAAAATAAACGGCGTAACCTTGGAAGCAGTCAACAACTTTACCTACCTTGTGTCAACCATCAGCAACACTCTCTTGCTTGATAAGGAGCTGGACAGAAGGCTTGGAAAGGCAAACACCATCATGTCACGACTGACGAAGAGGGTATGGGAAAACAATGCACTGACAGTGCAAACCAAAGTCAAAGTTTACCAAGCCTGCATTTTCAGCACCCTTCTATATGGAAGTGAGACCTGGAGTACCTACATGAGGCAAGAGCGCCGGCTCAATTCCTTCCATATACGATGCCTTAAATGCATCTTGAAAATCAGCTGGCAAGACCGTGTCCCAATCAGTGAAATCCTGCAGCGTGCAAATACCCACAGCATGTTCTCCCTGCTGAGGAAACGTTGCCTTCGATGGCTGGGAAACGTCCGGCGCATGGTGGATGGGGGGCTGCCAAAGGACAGCCTATATGGACAGCTGACCACTGGCATGAGAAGAGTCGGCCGCTCCTCACTCTGTTTCAAGGATGTGGGCAAGAGGGACCTGAAGCATGTGACATCGTACCTGATGGCTGGGAAGTGCTAGCCAAGTACCGAGGCACCTGGAGACTGACAGTAAGTAAAGGTATATCAGTCACTGATACGAGGAGAGGCCAGTTGGTGGCAGAGAAACATGTAAGAAAGGGCCACGTGACAGCAACCACAGCAACTCAGGCTACCCAGCACGTCTGCACAAACTGCAAGAGGGACTGCCACTCGCGCATAGGCCTCCACAGCCACAACAGACGATGCCAACAACCCAGAGATAGACAACACCCCAAGGGCGCTATCTGCATGGTCTCCCGAGACTAAAGCTCCAGTGATGATGATGAATGATAATCTAATGCTGACCTAGTTCCTGACCTTGATTTAGAACCAGTAACAATTGAAGTAAATAACTTTTATAATATATTTACAATTCTCCGAGTAAGATTCATAAAGTGACAACAAACTCATACTTAGAGTTTGTGACAAATAACAAAAATCAGTAGTTTTCCAGATAATTGACCCACATCCAGACATCTGTTTTGCAGTGTAGCTAGATTAATTATTGCTGTTTTGAAAAAGAATGGCCATTACTTGCCGTAACACTTGAAAAGTTAAAGTGCTTTATGTTGTGACCAGTTTTGGGGCTACTTATTTTGTTTTCCTCAAATTATTTAGATTCCAAGAGATTATATTTCCCTGGGTATACTGGTACTCTAAACTAATTCTTGGACAAGGACAGTTTTTTAAATTTACTAAGAAATCAAACGCTGGAATATTATTTTCTGTGATTTAACAAACCGTTGACACATCAGTAGAACAACGACCACAGTATACATCTTCACCTTCCACTTTGGATATCATCAGGATTTATGACTTTTTATTACCAGAACTTCTATTTTTTATATCTGGGATTATTTTTGGATTTTATTCATAAAACCGCATGTTGTTTATCTCATTTTTACCTTTTTTATCTAGAAAAATAAATTATTTGGTAAATTATATATTGCTTGTTGTCTTCACTTTTTTCTTGTTACATTTTTGTCAGAGCCTAAACATGTAACAGCAGTCAACAGCATCAATATTTTTGTGATATTAATTAAATTATTAACGATATATATATATATATATATATATATATATATATCAGACATAACACATTTATCAACAGGACAATAATTTCTGTTGTTTATGCTTTTTCATACTAATATTTTCATATTTACTTATGTGCTTATGTATTTTTATACACTCAAAATTTTCATACACAGCACTCATATTTTGCATACATAACACTCAAATTTTGCATACACAACACTCAAAATTTGCATACGTAGCACTCATATTTTGCATACACAACACTCAAAATTTGCATACATAACACTCAAATTTTGCATATACAGCACTCATATTTTGCATACGTAGCACTCAAATTTTGTATACACAACACTCGAATTTTGCATACACAACACTCAAATTTTGCATATACAGCACTCATATTTTGCATACACAACACTCAAAATTTGCATACGTAGCACTCAAATTTTGTATACACAACACTCAAATTTTGCATACACAACACTCAAAATTTGCATACATAGCACTAATATTTTGCATACACAACACTCAAATTTTGCATACACAGCACTCAGATTTTGCATACACAGCACTAAAATTTTGCATACGTAGCACTCAAATTTTGCATACACAGCACTCAAATTTTGCATTGTCTCACATTGTCCATATACTATAATATTCATACTGTAACAGTATATTTCAAACTGAGTTTTTGTACACTAATTTCTTATAGTCTAAATTTTCACACTTTAATATTTCATATTCTGATTTGTCTTGATCACTTTTCATGTGCTAATATTTAATATACTCCAAATTTTTCATGTATTTTGATTTTCACTCTTTTATTTTTCATATACCATCAATCATTACAAATTACTAATTACAAATTACTAGCACTATTTGTCATTTATTTTTGGTTTGGAGAACCTTTTCCTTATTTGTATTTTAGGATGCCTTTGAAAATGAAATATTTATCAACTTTTAGATATTTATACACATGGAAAAACAACAAAAATGTGAACAAAATGAAACTGCTGTCAAAATTGTGTTTTATATTCTGTATTTTACAAATTCAGAAAGTAGTCACTAGATAATTTCATATCTTTCATCTTCATTTCAGATGCTTGAAATGGACAGCCTAGAAACCAGTTAACCTTGATGCAAATCACTTTGACGAAATTGTTTTGCAAAAATAACTGTCCGTGACAAAATTGATTAATTCTATGGATTAAATCAGGTTCCTGTGAAAAGGCGAAGTTGAGAAATCAATCCACGAGTTATGCCTAATTTTTGTGGTGTTGATAGTGATGCTTGACTGGTGTGAAGGCATTAAGACATACAGCCTGTGTGTAAACAGTTCAGTAGTGTGGAGTGGATTGTTAGAAACGTCTACAGGGGTCAACCTGTAATTTACTGGGAGAGGAAAATACTGTGCTGTCCACACAAAAATACTATTCAGAAGAAAGAAGGTTGTAATGGATCTGACAATAAAATAAATCTCTGTGTACACTGAACTGTGTCATGAAAAATTATTCTACCTGCAAGAAAATAGATCACTTTGTGAAAATCTTTGATGCTTTTTACAGTGTCAGGCCTTTGCCATGGTCTACTTGATTTTAGTGTCAGGCATGTCTCACAGTCCACAAGATTTTAGTGTCAGGCACGTCTCACAATCCACAAGATTTTAGTGTCAGGCATGTCTCACAGTCCACAAGGTTTCAGTGTCAGGTCTGTCCCATGATCTACTTTATTTTTGTGTCAGGCATGTCTCACAGTCCACAAGATTTTAGTGTCAGGCACGTCTCACAATCCACAAGATTTTAGTGTCAGGCATGTCTCACAGTCCACAAGGTTTCAGTGTCAGGTCTGTCCCATGATCTACTTTATTTTTGTGTCAGGCATGTCTCACAGTCCACAAGGTTTCAGTGTTAGGTCTGTCCCATGATCTACTTTATTTTAGTGTCAGGAATGTCTCACAGTCCACAAGGTTTCAGTGTCAGACCTGTCCCATGATCTAAAATGTTTCAGTGCAAGACTCCTATTTTTTACATACCCACATAATTGATCTGTTCATGCTGTATTTCAATCTCACATGGTTGATCTGTTTATGCTGTATTTCAATCTCACATGGTTGATCTGTTCATGCTGTATTTCAATCTCACAAACCCAAATTAAAACTACTGGATTTTTTTCAGACAACCTTGCATCAATATTTTTAGACACAGCAAAATGAACTCTGTAAATATCAATTTGTTTTCTATTTCATTTGCACTGTAAAGCTAACAATATTTTGTAAGTGCGAAAAGATGAGGTCTGTTGCAGTAAATAAAAAAACTGTATTAGTATTTTGTATTTCATTTACACTTTTAAGTTTAAAATATCTTTAAAGCGCAAAAAGAGAGGGGGTCTGTGGAAAACACAAAACTCTTTGTTTTGGATTTCGTTTACACTCTAAAAGCTAAACATATCTTTAAAGTGCAAAAAGAAAGGAATCTGACCTACATCCCAGCTCTAATATTGTCTTAGTTACTTATTCATACCCTTAATTTCAGAAGTGGAGTCAGTATTATTATTTTGTTCAGTTTTTAATTTGGGTGAATTTATTTAAATTATTCACTGCAATTACAAAGTGATTATTAATACTTCTCAGACATAATCATTCATTTGTAATTATAGTGAATTTAGTCAAGGACATTTTGGATTATATTATTGGGATAAATCAAAAGATTGTTGAAACATTGTTACATTCCAGTCCATTGGCACATTAGCACATTCAAGACTACAGGCACATCATCACATTCAATATTGGAAATTATTTGGAACACCAATGGAATTCAGTTGGAGCTTCATAAATTTGGACTTGTAATAGAACCTTTAGGTCTGTTTGAGATTTAGTTCACAATACTGTAAGTTCTTTTCAAATTTCTCTTTTGTATTATGGGTAAATAAATTGTTAAATTTTACAAAACTTTATGGTTTTCAATCTTTTATGTTACTTAGTTACTGTACTCACCATAGGTAAAAATCTTAAGATTATGGAATGTTATACTTGAAGGACTTGAACACCTTCAGTTGTAGAGCTATTAATTTCTTACGTATAAGTTATAACTATTGTACTACCACGTTTATCTTTGTATATTTTCTATGTAAATTCTGTCTATGTGGTATAATGCAAATATTTTTATTCTTGTTTGTGACTTAGCAATAGATTTATATTGGCAATACAAAGCTGCATTTTAAGAAATGTTTATTACTGTAGGATTCTTATCAGGCACAGTTCAGTTCACTTCTGAATTTGTGTATTGTTTTGTAATTATTGTGCCCATAATGTAATCTGCATAGCTTACCATATGTAACGTCATTGCATTTATCAAATATGCCCATGTCATGTAAGTACACGGCATTAGATATATTTTCATCTGAACAGAGTGATCAGAGTCGATGTGGTATCAGCTGGAGAGCAAACTAAGAAGTCAACCATATCAGCTGTAAAGTGGAATAATAGCATCCATAGAGCTGAATAGTGTTGGTGGTCGAGTAGCAGGTAATTAGGTATTGCTGACCAAGATTGGTGGGTGCAGATTGCTTGATTGACCAACCTGGAATACTGATGGCTTGATTGGCCAATATGACTGGTAGCCAAGTGTGCTGTTGATGGAGTGTACAACTCCATACATGTATCTTTTAGCTGTGGACTAATTTTTGGGGTTCATAAAACCCAGTGTGTTTTGGGGACTGTAGAAATAATTTGTATATCTGTTCCTTAATGTTTACATAATTTCACTATTTGAGTGAATACATTTTACATTTTTACTATATGAGTAAAATACATTTTTTACTGTTTGAGTAAAATACATTTTTTACTGTATGAGAAAAATGCATTATTGTTTTCATTGTGAAATCACTGTGAATCATTCACTGTTGTCTTTGTACTGTGTAGGTTCATTTATTTTTATTTTCAATATTTAACTCATTGCTTTTTATGTTAATTGATCCAATATTTGAATCATTTGCACATACATATTAATGTTATATTTTTCTATCTAAAATCGAGTCTTTGATTAGAAAGATTGACTAAATTAAGTGGGCAAAAAGTTTTTTTTTGTATTAATAAATTATGTCCTACATGTTTTAGTGTCTTAAGGTGTTTTATTAATATCAGTAAAACAAATTACTAGAGATCTTTATAGGTGACAATAAACTAAATGAGAGAACAAAAACTGGCAAGAGATGAAAGTTGTGGGATGACTATGGCATGTAAGTTAAAGGTATTTCTCGTATAAATTTCATTATCACACCAAACGAGAAACCATTTGAACCACAGCCATATTCTCCTGACGTGTTAGTTGTGTATAGGGCATGTAGTAAACACAGGAACTCACTGGAATACAAAAGACATGGATAGACAATGTGCCTGTGGTGCCCTCTATCCCTCTATATGTCTCAATTATGGAATATGTTGGCTTAATTCATGGGAGGACGATTCCCAGAAATGTCAAGGTTGTCCAGAAACATTAAACACAGATCAGAAAGACAAGAACGACAACCCTTCATAGACACTAGCAACAGAAATCTTGCAGATTGCATTATAAATGTAAAAAGTAAAGTGTATTCTCCACATCCTTTTATTACTATTGTTTTACACATTGATTTCGGTCCATCCATCATACTGTACACTGTCAAATGGAAAAAGATGTGAAACATTTTTGTTGCACGTAGATAACTACCCTACTGTATTATGTGTGGACAAAACATTTAATTTTGCCTTAATATAATTCAACAGTTTTCAAAAATGTAGCACTTATGTGAACCAGTACAAGAGAGTCTTCTTTTTTTGGCCTGTCTTTTCTACATGATAAATCTGATTTTGAAATTTCCAATGCTTTCTTCTCACAGATTTGCCAGATGAAGAATGAGAAAACTTGATTTCAGTTAGATGATGAAAAAGCTATTTGTAAAAGTATAAATCAGACATTCCCTAAATTGACAGTTTGTACACTGCAGTTGAAGAAAAATGTCATGATTACTTTAAATATATTGTGTCAACATACAAGACAGAAAGACAAATGCCCACACTATTTAAAAAATGTTACCAATTCTGAAAGAGATGTTAACTTTCTAGCAAGGGTACAAAATGTGGACATGCACTAAGCAAATAATAATGCAGTCTGTCAATAATATTTTGATGACTGGAAAGCAGAATGATAATCAGATCTTAGATGTACTACAGTGAATTCTCACTTCCCAGTATACTCACACCGAAAGATCATTGAGTGGAGTTTCAAGCTGGCATCCGATTATATTCACCACAAGGCTTATATTGACGTGTAATGCCAAAGAACAGAAAATGAACAAGAAGTATTATTTCAAGAGAGAGATAAACATTCAGGTTTGTAATATTTTCATTGAAACATGTTCTGAACATTAATAAAAGCATGTTTTTTGTATTATGTCCATACAATACAATTATAATATTCAATGGCCATTACAGTAATTTTTTTTTATTTCAACACATTATTGAAAATAACAATTTTAAATCATACTTAGAAGAAAAAAACAATGACTTCTGACTGGATACATGTGTATGTATGTACATACAGACATACAAACATACATACAAACATACGTATGTATGTACGTACATACATACATTTAAAGCGCTTAGAGCTTCGTAAGATTAGGCGCTATACAAAGTCCTCATTATTATTATTATTATACATACATACCAATGTACGTACACACATGTTGTTTGTCCATCTATTCTAGAAGGACCTCTCTAGTAAACCGAGGGTTTGAGGAGCTGGTTCTGTTCTGTGTGTGCGTAGGTGGCTGAAGACGACAACCCTTGCACAGAATGTTTGCATAAGGAACAGGGGTAGAGTGGAACATCTCCAGAAGGGTTGATGGCACATTCTTCTCTGGCTTGCCTCTTCAGCTTTGCTGCTGCTCTACTGCTAGATTCACACAACTTGAAGCCTTTGTGCACAGAGGAACTGCTAAGTGACTCGATCACTTGCAGTTTGCTAACAGGAATCTGGTTTTATGTTGAATGCTTTCAGTGCAGCTTTCAGATTGTTTTTGAAGCATTTCATCTGACCTCCGTGGGATCACTGTCTTTGCTGTAGCTTGCCATAGAAGAGTGTATTAGGCAGCAGGTAGTCTGACATGCATACAATGTGTCCTGCCCAGCAAAGCTGGCACTGCATCAGGATGGTGTGAATGCTGGGGAGACCTGCTTGGGCAAGTACCTCAATGTATGTAACCTTGTCCTGCCACTTGATGTTGAGGATTTTCTTGAGACTTGTGACGTGAAATTGGTTCAGCTTCCTGGCATGGCGTAGCTACACCGTCCACGTTTTGCATATGTAAAGTAGTGTGGGGAGCACAACGTCCCTGTAGATCTTGAATTTGGTCTGGATGCTGATGCCTCTTCTATTCTAAACACTGGCATACAATATGCCAAAAGTTGTGCTGAGTCTGGCAATGTGAAGGTTCACCTTATTGTCTGTGACAGTGTGCTGCCATGGTCAGTGAAGCAGTTCACTACGTTTAGATTTTGGCTATTGATGGTGATGTTGGGCTCAACATAGAAATTTCCAGAGGCCAGCAGATGCAGGGCTTCAGTTTTCTTGGTACTGATGGTGAGACCAAAGCTTGTGTAGGAGCTTAAGAGCTTATCAATGCTGCATTGCAGGTTGGCTTCTGAGCCAGCGTTAAAGGTGCATTCATCAGAAAATAAGAAATCCCTGATAGTGTCTATCATGACCTTGGTTTCTGCTTGAAGCCTCCTGGGATAGTTTTCAATCTGTATGGTACCTGATGCCGACACCAACCTCTCCATCTCTGAAAGCATTAGCAAAACAGAGAACAATGGACTGAACAGTGTCAGTGCTACAGCGCTGCTTGATGCCATTGGTTAGTGGGAATGGCTCAGATGTCTCTCCATTGTCCTGGACTGGTGACTGCATGCCATCATGGAAATGCTGCACCATGGATATGAATTTTTTTGGGCATCCATACTTTGCCTTTACCTTCCACAAGCCTACTCTGCTGACAGTATCAAAGGCCTTTGTCAAGCCGACATAGATGGAGAAAAGGTCGGTGTTTTGCTCTAGACATTTCTCTTGTAGCTGCCTCACAGCAAACGCCATGTCAATAGTACCTTGTTCTTTTCGGAATCCACACTGGCTTTCTGGCAGTAGTCCCTGGTCAAGGTGCATAGTGAGGCGGTTCAGTCTGATTCTGGCGAGTATCTTTCCTGCAATTGCGAGTAAGGATATACCATGGTGGTTGTCGCAGGCCCCCCGGCGGTTCCCTTTGCACTTTTACATGTGGATTATGGAGGCATCTTTGAATTTGTGGGAGATCATCTCTTGCTGCCACATCAGTAAAACCAGTTGGTGGAGCCTTTCTATTAGGGTTGTGCCCCCTTCCTAGCAGACTTAAGCTGGGATGGATGGAATCTGAATCAGTTGCTTAGCCATTGAAGATCAGACATATCGTGTTTGTGTGTCTCCAGCAAGGTAGGAGAGTCATCCAGTGCTACGTTGATGGGTAATTGGGGGAGACAGTTGATGGCTTCATCAATGATGGATGAAGGACGATTCAGGATGCTGTCAAAGTTTTCAACCCATTGTTGAAGAATCTTCTCTTTCTCAGTAATTAGTATGTTCCCGTCGGTGCTGAGAAGGGGGGATGATCTAGAGGATGTAGGTCCATACACTTCTTTCTTGGCATTGTAGAAGTTCTTCATGTCATGCTGGTCTGCATAGCACTGGATCTTGGCTTTGTTACTCAGCCATGTATATCGCATCTGATGGAGCTTCTGCTGTGCAGTTCTGCATTTATTGGTGTACACATCTTTCCTAGAGGTGGACTTTGGGCTGTTGAGGTAGATTTGAAGAAGGCGGTGTTTCTCATCCAGCAACTGATTGATCTTATCACAGTTCTCATTAAACCAGTCTTGATGCTTTCTGGTTGAAGGTCCTAGGATTTCTGAAGCTGTGCTATAGACCAGCTTTCTGAATGTCGCCCAGTTGGTCTCCACATTCTGATTGTCAAGAGGTGTCGATTTCAGACATTCTTCCAAGGCATCCACGAGAGACTGTTTGGTACTGGTGCATTTCAGCGTGGTGATGTTCTATCATTAAAGGCCTTCTTTCCATGTGAGAGTCTTTTGGGCTGAATGCGGGTGATGACCTTGGTGATGATGAGGTAGTGGTCTGTTCATCAGTAATCACTGCACAAGGACTTGGTCATATGCACTTCTTGCTTGCTGACAATGACGTAGTTGATGAGGTGCCAGTGCTTATAGCATGGGGGCATCCATAGGTAGGGAGGTGGAAGACTGTATCAGCAATTCATGTTCGGTACAAGTATGGAGCAAAAGAAGACCATTGCTGTTAGTGTCAAACTCTGGGCGAGTCATCCCAAAGGGTTAACAATATGGTACTAACACCTGCATTGTGTGGTGCCTAGCATTGAGAGGTTAGTGTTAGGATTGTTTGACCTGGTGCCAAGAGAATGTGACTGGGTGGGACATCATGCTACATTTCTGCAGCATGATATCCCTGTGGTAGACATCATTTATAAACTGGCACACCGCAGACATCGTAGTGATATGACTGAACAATTGTTGGAGCTACCCATTGTACATTTATACTGTGTTTAGAGAGACATATTTAAAGTGGAGAATTTTCTTTTAAATCATACTAAGGAAGGTTTAGAGAAAAAGAAAATTGCTTCAGCTTCAAGTAATGTCATCTTTTGGAAGCGTAGGCATATTTATTGAAGCTGGAAATAGAAAATATTTCAGTCTACTGTTTGGTGGAAAACGTTTGTGGGATAAAAGTGCTCAAGGTTTGGTGAGAAAGTCTCTATCAGGCTCTGAAATAAAAATAATAGAATCAAAGTCAAAACACCAGATGGAAAGAATTAAGAATGTAACAACTTCAGAGAAAGAAACAAGAAAGACATGCAGTTGCAGAATGAGAAAGAAGAGAGACGAACACAATTGCAGAAAGGGGAAAGAGAGAGACAAATGCACAAGAGAAAAGGGAGGTAGATGCAAATTCACCTTAAACTAAAAGAATTAGAATTGGCAAGTTGGAAACACCCCCAGCATTTACATACAAGTTAAAGTTTTGATGTTACCAAAATATTTGGTTAGTACTCCCTGTTAAAGAAGTAGTTTAATATTTTCCTCATTTTTAAGAAAACAAATCTGACATTTTAAAATGGCCAAGAGAGCATTGAACTCCATTATTACAAAGTGTACTTACTGGCAAAGTTTGTAGAATATACACTTCACTGCCAGTACAAAAAATGCTTATTACGATGTGGTTAAGGAATGTATCACGAATAGGTATGAGTTGGTACCTGAGGCATAACAAATGTTTAGAAAGTAAATTATAAACTAGACATACGCATGTCAAATTTGCAAGACAAAAGAAAAAAAGATTATTTGATTGGTAGTGCTCAGACAAGAAAGCTGGTGAAGACTATGTAAACCTCAGACAGCTTATATTAATTGAAGAGCTCAATAAATGCGTCAATGATGAGCAAAAGGTCAAAACATTAGAAAAGCTGATGATTACTAAGTTTCTTTGTCAATAAGTATTCCACTTAGTATTTATTTATCTCGGACTCATATGAGCACAACCCAATCTCAATCTGGCCCTACTTTGAGAAATCAAATTTCTGATAGGTCTGATCAGAATTCCTTATTTCTCCTTATATGTAATATTACAAGAAAAAAAGAAAAAATTATTTCTGATTGCTACAGATTGAAAAATAAGCAGCAGAGTAAAGACAGATGTGTTTATAATTTTCTCTTTTTTGTAAAAGGTCCAGGTCACAGCCAATTATTATAAGTAATACATTTGTTGGGTCAAGCAAACCACAATCTAGTTTGATTATGGAGAATTATGAATCATTCATCTCAAAAGGTCTTGCATCACTTGGTGCCAAGACTATCCTTATTTAAATTGTAAGGGACATAGGACCATCTCAGAGTCTTTTAATGTCAGGCACTTTGTCTTTATCAGAGTAGTCTTCTTGTGAAAGTGTTCTTGTTCAGGGCGTAGAGTATGGCTTTGTTAATGTTCATCTCCATTGTATGTATGTGCTGTCATTCGTTTGTTACTGGTCAACGACATAGCCAGAAATATGTATGTTGTTATTCCACTTGAAACTGATAAGCCTTGTTTAAATCAGTCAGTTGAAAATGTAATCATTGATTTATGCCCAGACTGTGCAGCTACTAGAGCCATGACAAAAGGAGCTCTTGAGAATGATGTTGATCAGGAAAGAATTCCTTTATGTGACGCATTTATTGGTCAGTATTTTGATTCACCTTTTGCTCTTCATTTGCATCAATCAAAAGGTATTTTATCAGAGCGATCCTCTCTTTACTACTCATTCTCTTTATTCTAATCAGGATGACAAAGAACAGTCACTCATAGTTGAACAGTAACAAGACCTTGAGATTTCATGTTTCTTTCAGAGGTTGATTAGCAAAACTGAAGCCACAAAAGTACATGTTTGTTAATTTGTTAACAATGGCATCCTTTTGAAAAAATGTATCTGCTCCTGACAAATGATCAGTAAACTTTCCAGTTGTTATTCCAAAGTTTTATAGACATGAAATTCTCATTCTAGCCCATGAAACTCCTCCAGCTTGTCTTTTCTGGGTAAGTAAGACTGATCATAAGATTATGAATCATTTTTATGGACTGAAAATTAAAAGTGATATCTATAGATACTGTTGATATTAGCATTTGTCAGATGGTAGGAGAACCAACCAGAAAACTCCTAAGACTTATCTGCAACCTATTCCTGCATTAGACTAACCATTCAGTAGAATTATGGTAGATTGTGTTGGTCCATTACCTAAGTCCATGCAAGACAACAAAAATGTTTGATCATAATGTGTGTATGTACTAGATTTTTAGACACATTTCATTTGAGGAATGTTAAAACTAAAACTCTAGTAAAAATTTTCATAATGCCATTTAGCCTTCCCAAATTTGCCCAATCTAATCAGGGTTCAAAGTTTTTGTTTGGAATTGTCCAATAAGTTATGCATCAATTAGGCATGCAGCAATTTAAGTATTCTGCCTATCATCCTCAAAGTCATATGGCTTTAAAAAAGATGTCATCAAACTGAAAAATATGATTTGGTCATCTTGCTGTGATACAGGGAAAGATTGGAATGTTATTTTACTTTGCTTAGTTGTTAGGTAATCATTAGGTTTAAATCCTTTTGATCTAGATTTTGAATGTACTGCCCATGGACCATTGAAAGAAAAACTTATTTTAACCAAAGATTCAGAATATAATCTTTCCGAGTACGTCACTAATTTCAGTTCTTAATTGTCACAATCATGTGAAGTAACAAGAACACAGCTCAGTAAAAAATGAAATTAGGTAGGACAAAATACAACGAAGCTTAAGCCCATGCTTGATGCTTGAGCTAAAAATTTGCACCTACGAATAAAACATTTTTCATAAATAAAACATTAATTATGCATGTATATAGGAAAATTATATGATAAATTTGGGTTTGATAACTTATAATATAGAAACAGTTTTAAAAAGACAAATTTACAAAAGCTCATTTCACTTTTTTGTCAGACACAAGAATTTTTTTGAGCATATTTTAAATCTTCCAAGAATTTTAAATGCAACATATTTCACAACTAGTCTCTCAGTTAAATACAGTACAAATATGATAGAATTATCAATCATTCTCTTGGCTAACCTAATAAACTGGAAATGAATTTTTAAATGTTTGAATACATCCTAATTCTAAGCTTTCTTGTCTTTATTTTCCTCATCCTTTTAACTTTAAACTAATGTTATTTCTGATCATGATTGCAAAGCCCCATTAGCTTTTCCAATTGACATTGATTATCCAATCTCATCATCATTAATCTCTAGTGTAGTCATCAAGACACTGCACTTCTGAACATCTGACCAGTTCCCTCCACTTGTCTCAATCATGTGCCAATGCCTGTGTATCTGCAAAACTTTTTCTGGTCCATTCTGTGATGTTCTCGGTCCAATCTGCTGGCAGGCAAAAGAATCATAAAAATTTTAACTTAAAATTTGATGACATAGAAAATGAAGTTTTAACAATATTCTAAAATAATTCTTCTTTAGTTTAATGTTATTGAGTATATCGTCGGCATCCGTCCGTCTTCGAGAGACGATGGTATAGCTTCCGATTTGGGTGTCCTATCTGCTCCTTCGCGAGTGGCTGAAGAGTCCGACCCTTGAGTGACAGTCTCTGTTGCACTTGCTGCAGGTGTATGTTGATGCTTGCTGAGGATGTTTTTGGTTCACCTTCCTCCTGGCTCTCTTTGCAGCGAGGTTTGTGTTTCTCATCTCCTCAGCTTTCTGAGTGCCCTGTCTGACAGCAAGACGCTACATGGAGCGGTCGTCAGCATAGCTCTCCCAATTGTTTATGTTGATGTTGGCTGTCTTCATGTTCTTTTTGCAGACATCTTTTTATCGCAGACGTGGCCTTCCAGTCATTCGTGCACCTTCTACTAGCTCGCCATACAGCAGGTCCTTGGGTATGCGGCCTGGGTCCATTCTCCTAACATGGCCTAGCCAGCGAAGGCACCTCTCGCTGAGAATGGAGAACATGCTGTTCATGCCGGTGCATTTCAGAACCTCTGTGTTGGGAACTTTGTCCTGCCACTGGATACGCAGAATGCGCCGCAAGCATCTCAAGTGGAAGCTGTTGAGTTTCCTCACATGACTCGCATAGGTGGTCCATGCCTCGCTGCTGTAAAGGAGTGTGCTGAGCACGCATGCCTGGTAAACGCACAGTTTGGTCTTCTCTGTGAGGTTGTGATTGTCCCAGACCCTCTGGTTCAGTCTCACCAAAACTGCTGATGCCTTGGCAATCCGGTCATTTACATCAGTATCAACGGAGAGCGAGTTGGAGATGGTGGACCCAAGGTATGTGTAGTCCTCAACAGCTTCCAGGTTGTACCCATCAATGGCGATGGTGGGAGAGGAGTCTGCATCCTGCACCATTACATTCGTCTTCTTCAGACTGATGGTCAGTCCGAACTCCTTGCAGGCGTGGGAGAGGCGGCATACTAGCTGCTGCAGTCCATCTTTCGTGTGTGATGTCAAGGCTGCATCGTCGGCGAAGAGCAATTCACGGATGAGAACCTTTGTAACTTTAGTCTTTGCACGGAGACGGGCGATGTTAAACAGCTTTCCGTCAGTCCTGGTGTGTATATACACACCCTCGCTGCAGTCCTTGAAGGCGTACTGGAAGAGAATGGAAAAGAAGATGGCAAAGAGAGTTGGCGCAAGGAGACAGCCTTGTTTCACTCCGCTGCTGACTGGGAAGGCCTCTGATGTTGCGCCATTGAAGCACACTGTGCTGTGTATGTTCTCGTGGAACGATGTTATGATAGCGAGCAGTCATGGGGGGCAGCCTATCTTCTTAAGGATCCTGAAGAGTCCACTCCGGCTGACCAGGTCAAATGCCTTGGTCAGGTCTATGAAGGCAATGTAGAGGGGCATCTGCTGCTCACGACACTTCTCCTGCAGCTGTCGTAGTGAGAAGATCATGTCTACAGTTGACCTGCCTGCTCGGAAGCCACACTGGGACTCGGGGTAGACTCCGGATGCTAGGGTCTGCAAGCGCGCCAGGATGACACGGGCAAACGCCTTTCCAACAATACTGAGAAGAGAGATGCCCCAGTAGTTGTTGCAGTCACTGCGGTCTCCTTTGTTCTTGTATAGAGTGACAATGTTTGCATCTCGCATGTCCTGGGGGATGTGTCCTTGTCCCCAGCAGAGGCAGAGGAGTTCATGCAGAGGATGGATTAGTGCTGGTTTCCCTATCTTTAGGACTTCAGGCAGAATGCCATCACTCCCAGGGGCCTTCCCAGGCAGTCTGCTGGGCATTTTTCCTGGCAGTCCTGAGGGCCTGTAATGTACCAAGGCTAGGCGCAGCCTTGTAAGCCAGGAGGGCTTTCCTCTTCGCCTCGGTCACGAGTTCCATCTCCTCCCAACTGGCCTCATACCAGTCTGTGTTTTTGTGCTCTTTCTTCCCATAGGCAGTAATGGCGGAGTTGTACACAGCGTCTCGTCTTGTTTATTGTTCAGTTTTTATCGCAATTTCTTGCATACTGGATGCAACTGTCTCTTGGAGCTCAAGTGATTTTCTAGTCATTGATTAATGATTCCTTTCAAGGGATTTTTTAGTAATTAATACTGCATACATTTGTGAGACTTCGAAGCTGAAATGGATCATATAGTTAAACATTTGTTAAGAAATATGAAGCAGTTTTTCAGGACAAAAGTTTAATTTTCAAGCATCACAATTATATGTATACAGTTTTGGAGAATATTGACTGTGTTGTGTAGAATATTGTGTAGACTTTTGAAACAAAATTCATATTTAATCATTAGACAAGAACTCTGAAATCATTGTTGTGTAAGTGAGGGACATTGCAGATATGGGTGTAGTCATTTCATGTTAATCAGTTGGTGAATTAGCAATCCCATTTGTTGAGTTTTCAGACTCCATGACTTCTCATGCTAAAGGAAGAAATGTTCTAATTTCATTCTTCTTCTTGTTTTCAAATTTGTCCCAAGCCTTCACACTACATTCATCTTCTGATGAAATATCCATATCTTTTCAACAAACAGATAACACTTGAAGACTTTTTGTTTTAATCCAACTTAATCGTAGCATTTCTTTCAAGTAAACATCATGATATTGTTAGTTTCAAATTAGACTGACAGAATTAATGAGCACATAAGCAAATGCCAGAATTATTGAACACATAAGCAACTGTCAGAATTATTCAACACATAAGCAACTGTCAGAATTAATAACATATAAGCAATTGTCAGAATTATTTAACACATAAGCAACTGTCAGAATTAATAACACATAAGCAACTGTCAGAATTAATAACATATAAGCAATTTTCAGAATTAATAAGACATAAGCAACTGTCAGAATTATTCAACACATAAGCAACTGTCAGAATTAATAACATATAAGCAATTGTCAGAATTATTTAACATAAGCAACTGTCAGAATTAAAAACATATAAGCAATCGTCAGAATTATTCAACACATAAGCAACTGTCAGAATTAATAACACATAAGCAACTGTCAGAAATAATAACACATAAGCAACTGTCAGAAATAATAACACATAAGCAACTGTCAGAAATAATAACACATAAGCAACTGTCAGAAATAATAACACATAAGCAACTGTTAGAAATAATAACACATAAGCAACTGTCAGAAATAATAACACATAAGCAACTGTCAGAATTATTGAACATATAACCAACTGTCAGAATTATTGAACACATAAGCAATTGTCAGAATTATTGAATACATAAGCAACTGTCAGAATTATTAAACATATAAGCAATTGTCAGAATTAATAAGACATAAGCAACTGTCAGAATTATTCAACACATAAGCAACTGTCAGAATTAATAACATATAAGCAATTGTCAGAATTATTTAACATAAGCAACTGTCAGAATTATTAAACACATAAGCAACTGTCAGAATTAATAACATATAAGCAATTGTCAGAATTATTTAACATAAGCAACTGTCAGAATTATTAAACACATAAGCAACTGTCAGAATTATTCAACACATAAGCAACTGTCAGAATTAATAACATATAAGCAATTGTCAGAATTATTCAACACATAAGCAACTGTCAGAATTAATAACATATAAGCAATTGTCAGAATTATTTAACACATAAGCAACTGTCAGAATTAATAACACATAAGCAACTGTCAGAATTAATAACATATAAGCAATTGTCAGAATTAATAAGACATAAGCAACTGTCAGAATTATTCAACACATAAGCAACTGTCAGAATTAATAACATATAAGCAATTGTCAGAATTATTTAACATAAGCAACTGTCAGAATTAAAAACATATAAGCAATTGTCAGAATTATTCAACACATAATCAACTGTCAGAATTAATAACACATAAGCAACTGTCAGAAATAATAACACATAAGCAACTGTCAGAAATAATAACACATAAGCAACTGTCAGAAATAATAACAAATAAGCAACTGTCAGAAATAATAACACATAAGCAACTGTCAGAATTATTGAACATATAACCAACTGTCAGAATTATTGAACACATAAGCAATTGTCAGAATTATTGAATACATAAGCAACTGTCAGAATTATTAAACATATAAGCAGTTGTCAGAATTAATAAGACATAAGCAACTGTCAGAATTATTCAACACATAAGCAACTGTCAGAATTAATAACATATAAGCAATTGTCAGAATTATTTAACATAAGCAACTGTCAGAATTATTAAACACATAAGCAACTGTCAGAATTAATAACATATAAGCAATTGTCAGAATTATTTAACATAAGCAACTGTCAGAATTATTAAACACATAAGCAACTGTCAGAATTATTCAACACATAAGCAACTGTCAGAATTAATAACATATAAGCAATTGTCAGAATTATTCAACACATAAGCAACTGTCAGAATTAATAACACATAAGTAACTGTCAAAATTAATAACACATAAGCAACTGTCAGAAATAATAACACATAAGCAACTGTCAGAAATAATAACACATAAGCAACTGTCAGAAATAATAACACATAAGCAACTGTCAGAAATAATAACACATAAGCAACTGTCAGAAATAATAACACATAAGCAACTGTCAGAAATAATAACACATAAGCAACTGTCAGAAATAATAACACATAAGCAACTGTCAGAAATAATAACACATAAGCAACTGTAAGAAATAATAACACATAAGCAACTGTCAGAAATAATAACACATAAGCAACTGTCAGAATTATTGAACATATAACCAACTGTCAGAATTATTGAATACATAAGCAATTGTCAGAATTATTGAATACATAAGCATCTGTCAGAATTATTCAACACATAAGCAACTGTCAGAATTTATAACATATAAGCAACTGTCAGAATTATTAAACATGTAAGCAACTGTCAGAATTATTCAACACGTAAGCCACTGTCAGAATTATTAAACACATAAGCAATTGTCAGAATTATTAAACACATAAGCAACTGTCAGAATTATTTAACATAAGCAATTGTCAGAATTATTAAACACATAAGCAATTGTCAGAATTATTTAACATAAGCAACTGTCAGAATTATTAAACACATAAGCAACTGTCAGAATTATTAAACACATAAGCAACTGTCAGAATTAATAACACATAAGCAATTGTCAGAATTGTTTAACATAAGCAACTGTCAGAATTATTAAACACATAAGCAACTGTCAGAATTATTAAAAACAATAGCAACTGTCAGAATTAATAACATGTAAGCAATTGTCAGAATTAATAACACATAAGCAACTGTCAGAATTATTAAACACATAAGCAACTGTCAGAATTATTAAACACATAAGTAATTGTCAGAATTAATAACATGTAAGCAACTGTCAGAATTATTAAACACATAAGCAACTGTCAGAATTATTAAACACATAAGCAACTGTCAGAATTAATAACATATAAGCAACTGTCAGAATTAATAACACATAAGCAACTGTCAGAATTAATAAACACATAAGCAACTGTTGAACACATAACTGTCAGAATTATTGAACACATAAGCAACTGTCAGAATTATTGAACACATAAGCAATTGTCAAAATTATTGAACACATAAGCAACTGTCAGAATTATTAAGCACATAAGCAACTGTCAGAATTATTAAGCACATAAGCAACTGTCAGAATTATTGAACACATAAGCAATTGTCAGAATTATTAAACACATAATCAACTGTCAGAATTATTGAACACATAAGCAACTGTCAGAATTATTTAACACATAAGCAATTGTCAGAATTATTAAGCACATAAGCAACTGTCAGAATTATTGAACACATAAGCAACTGTCAGAATTATTAAGCACATAAGCAACTGTCAGAGGTATTGAACACATAAGCAATTGTCAGAATTTGTGGACATATAAGCAACTGTCAGAATTATTAAACACATAAGCAACTGTCAGAATTATTTAACACATAAGCAATTGTCAGAATTATTAAGCACATAAGCAATTGTCAGAATTATTGAACACATAAGCAACTGTCAGAATTATTAAGCACATAAGCAACTGTCAGAGGTATTGAACACATAAGCAATTGTCAGAATTTGTGGACATATAAGCAACTGTCAGAATTATTAAACACATAAGCAACTGTCAGAATTATTTAACACATAAGCAATTGTCAGAATTATTAAGCACATAAGCAATTGTCAGAATTATTGAACACATAAGCAACTGTCAGAATTATTAAGCACATAAGCAACTGTCAGAGGTATTGAACACATAAGCAATTGTCAGAATTTGTGGACATATAAGCAACTGTCAGAATTATTAAACACATTAGCAACTGTCAGAATTAATAACACATAAGCAATTGTAAGAATTATTGAACACATTAGCAACTGGCATACATTAAATTGAATATTAGATTTAAGTGCTTCGGCCACTAAGGGTCATTTAGCACTATTTTACACTACCAATTAATATGGTAGTGATTTAATTTATCCCGTGGGGAAGGAATGGTGTCACATCCCCACGAGCATTTATGTGCACATAGTGCGCTATTTAATTGGGTCATCATGTCACGCCTCTAAATAGGGGCTATTGACATGAATGTAAGACCTGGGTGAGTGGGAATAGACCCAACACACACTCAACCCTAACAACTAATCAGAAGTACTGTACTAGGGGTGCAGTGGCACCAAATAATGATGAGAGAAAAATAGTTTTCTCATATCGTCATGTTGATGGAGTCCGATTGTGGAAAAGAAGGAAAAGGTCCCCGAAGGCAACGCATAGATGGTGACAGCCTTGAAACGCCCTAGCCGTTTATACTAATGGACAAAAAAGTACCAATATTGTGTAAGCCACCTGTACAATTGCATCAAATTTAATAAGGTGTACAATTTTCCTATCTCCTAGCATAACAATATTCTAGTACAAAGTGTACATAAAATAATTCCCTAACAAAATTTTGTTCTAGTATGTCTATGCGACATATAAAGTATTGTCACTGTTAGGTTGTATAGATTGTAACTTTGGAGCGGTGTTCAAAATTGATCAAGTCAGTTTCTCGAAAGAGCTTGTTTAAATAGGATTCTCGTACCAAATGAGAACCCTTTTATGAATGATGGCAATATAGTAGCCCTTAAAAGGGCTTGTAAGCAGCTCTGGTGAAGCTACCCCTTTTGTCTTCAGCTGCTACAATGTGGGCAGCAGTTTTTTCTTCTTCTCTATAGGCTCTCGGAAAGTAAATATCATGTAGAGAAGACAGGTGTCGCGCCGCATCGAAGAGGTGGGTGAGTGGCCTCTGCTCAAAAATGTTGTAGTAATACTGAGTTAGTATTGTTTTGGCGAAATTCCACTGCGCAGCTCTAGGAGGTGATGTTTGCAGTGAAACCCAATGTAAGTGACAGCATAGACGAAGTTTGTTGCTTTTTTCTCATCATCAAGTAAATTCTGGAAAGTTAATTCATGAGCTCCTTGTGGTTTTTTGGGGGGGCATTCTGGTTGGGTTATTTTGCAGGCTGAAATTCCTCTTCTGAAGATGATGAAACTTCAAGGTCTTTCTCCAAATTTATTGCCACTTTTGGAGATTGCTTAGGGGTAGAGGTTAATGGCTTACCTCTACCCTTAGCTGGAGTTTTAGCGGCTTTCCCCTTTGGTGGTGGTGGTGGTGACGCTTCAATTATAGCTGCTGACGTGGCCCCCAATACCAACATAGTTCCAAGTAGATGCTGAAGCTGGTTGACAACTTTTGTCAAGTGACCACTGATATCCATAGTTTCACCCTCTGTTACAGGTTCCCCCTTTTCAGGGAGAGGTTGAGTGTACGGTTTATCAATGGCACGTGGTGTTGAGGGTGGGGCGACTTCTTTATCAGGCTGGGTCTTCCTCCACTGCCTTCTTTTTATTCCCCTAGTTCTGCTGAAACTTAGATTTCCACTTTCTTCTTTATCTTCATTGTCCCATACGAGGAGAAGAGTGGTTCTTCTCTTCGCAGCCCTTAGGCTCCACCCAGTGGCTAATTTTAAACCAACACCCATAATGGCATTGAGTGCTTGGGGGGGGAGATGATTCCATTCGCTGGCATGTAATAATCCATGTTCTGCTTCTTACTCGATCGACGCAGACTCCTGGCATACATATTGAACACATAAACAACTGTTAGAATCAAGAAAGAGATAACGAACTCAAAATTAATTAATACACAAGCAGCTGTCATAATTAATGAACTGGTAGGTGTCCCAACTTTAGTCTTATAATAAGTAATCTAATATAGAAGTACAATTCAATAAAAATCATGTTTGTGATTTGTTAAGATATATTTTTTCTTCATACACGAGTCATAGATATCAATAGTTGTAATAAAAAAATAATTTTCACTGAGTATGTATACCAAACACCCTGTATCAAAACACAGTTTTACTCTTTTTGGGATATATAAGGTAATTCAATGGGGGGGGGGCATATCCATGGGTTGACCTTTTGGATAAATAAGGTAATCTAATAGGGGACAATATACATGGGTTGACATTTTTGGATACATACAGTAATTCAACAGAGGACCATATTTATGGGTTGCTCATATTTTTGCACTTGTACACAATATACACCTGGACTGAGTAACTAGAATCCACCTGCCAGGTTAGTGAGATGTTTTATTTTATGTGTATCCATATGTATTTTGTGAAAATTATTTCAGAATAAAGTACAGCCATTTAACATTTTAATTATGAAATGTATTTTGTTAATATTGATGTAATCTAATTTCAAATACCTATCTGAATATTTGATGGCCATTATTCATTAGGTTCTATCTAAGTTCCAATAAAGAAAAGAGAAACTTGATAATGTATGTAACTTGTATGTAATTACATATTTTGCTAGACCAGAATATTTTCAATTTGTAATTTTAGGGCTACCTATTTTTCTGTCTTTCTCTGATTACAAATAAATGCCATAAACCCTTAGCATTAGTTGATTTTATGATTTCCCCCTGAATATGGAAGGAAGAGAACCCCATTGCACATGTATTTACATCTGTGAATGTTCAATGAAATGCTACTGCTTTGAAATTCAAGCAATTTTTAAGGAGTACTTGGCAGCTTAAAGCACTTTTCCAGTACTTTCTGGAAATGATTTCAAATTCAAGCACGTTTCCAGTACTTTCTGGAACTGATCTCAAGTTAAAGCAGTTTTCATGTAAGCACCAAATTTCATGCACTTTTCAAGATTGTGCAAACCCTGGTTGAACAAAATATCATTCTGGATGCAAGTACATGTTTCCTGGCCTTATAATTCATTACTGTTACATAATAGTTGTATAGTTCATCATTGAACTTCATGTCTGTTTCTATTTATTATGTTCATACTGTACACATATACCATACATGTTAATACCATATGCCTAGTCATACTATACACATACCATACATGATAATACCATATGCCTAGTCATACTGTATGCATATGCCATACATGATAATACCATATGCCTAGTCATACTGTATGCATATGCCATACATGTTAATACCATATGCCTAGTCATCCAGTATGCATATGCCATACATGATAATACCATATGCCTAGTCATATAGTACACATACCATACATGATAATACCATTATGCCTAGTCATCCAGTATGCATATGCCATACATGATAATACCATATGCCTAGTCATATAGTACACATACCATACATGATAATACTATATGCCTAGTCATCCAGTATGCATATGCCATACATGTTAATACCATATGCCTAGTCATATAGTACACATACCATACATGATAATACCATATGCCTAGTCATACTGTATGCATATGCCATACATGATAATACCAAATGCCTAGTCATACAGTACAGATATACCATACATGATAATACCATATGCCTAGTCATACTGTACACATACCATACATGATAATACCATTATGTCTAGTCATACTGTATGCATATGCCATACATGATAATACCATATGCCTAGTCATCCAGTATGCATATGCCATACATGTTAATACCATATGCCTAGTCATACTATACACATACCATACATGATAATACCAAATGCCTAGTCATACTGTATGCATATACCATACATGATAATACCGAATGCCTAGTTATATAGTACACATACCATACATGATAATACCATATGCCTAGTCATACTGTATGCATATGCCATTCATTATAATACCAAATGCCTAGTCATACAGTACAGATATACCATACATGATAATACCATATGCCTAGTCATACTGTACACATACCATACATGATAATACCATTATGTCTAGTCATACTGTATGCATATGCCATATATGATAATACCATATGCCTAGTCATCCAGTATGCATATGCCATACATGTTAATACCATATGCCTAGTCATACTATACACATACCATACATGATAATACCAAATGCCTAGTCATACTGTATGCATATACCATACATGATAATACCGAATGCCGAGTCATACAGTACACATATACCATACATGATCATACCATATGCCTAGTCATACAGTACACATACCATACATGATAATACCAAATGCCTAGTCATACTGTACACATATACCATACATGATAATACCATATGCCTAGCACTTCAGGTGAGTGTTGCCATATCCGCCCTTCTACCTACCCCCCTCATTTCCTCCCCCCCCCCAGCTATTTATATTTGAAATGTACTGTTCTTATAATGTCTTTCTTTCAAGAGCAATCTACATTGAGGCCTTCAACTAATAACTAAACTATACTTTTAAAATAATGTTTAAAATATCTTAATGCACGTTGTTTTTTCTCCTGAGAAAAACTATTTACAAGTAATCATAACTTTCAATACATACTAAATTATATTATGAACGTTTGCAGATTTTACTGAATATAAAAAAATATTCATCACTCCAATAACTATTTCTAAAGGACTTTAAACAGGTATTCATAGCACTTAATGATTTTAAACAGGTATTCATAGCACTTAATGACATTAAACAGGTATTCATAGCACTTAATGACATTAAACAGGTATTCATAGCACTTAATGACATTAAACAGGTATTCATAGCACTTAATGACTTTAAACAGGTATTCATAGCACTTAATGACTTTAAACACATATTCATAGCACTTAATGACTTTAAACAGGTATTCATAGCACTTAATGACTTTAAACAGGTATTCATAGCACTTAATGGCTTTAAACAGGTATTCATAGCACTTAATAATTTTAAACAGGTATTCATAGCACTTAATGACATTAAACAGGTATTCATAGCACTTAATGATCACTTCTGTTTAGATATGCCTTTAGGATACTCTGCAAAAATGTGGCTTTCCTTCTGAAACATTTATAGTTGTCAGCAAGTTTAGGAATTCAAAGTGGAAAACTAATGTCCTAAACTCAGCTTCAAGTAAATGTTTACCTCCATCAATAATAATTTGAATATTTAATCTATAATCATAGAGAAATATTAACTATGTATTATATTGTTTACAAAATCAATGTCACTATTGAGGTAAACCATTAACTTTGCAAAGACCAGTTGCAATATACAGACAGACATAGCATTTAATCATTGATAAGAACCAACAAACAATACAAATTAAATATACATAACATCCCTCTCATAAAGATAGAGAAAGATTTACAAAATATAGATTTCTTTTACATATTCGTCAAATATACATATAATTAAAATTACATAAGATGTCTCATGAACGGCATAAATATACATGAAGCAACTATTTTCCCTTGACATGCTGGATGTCTCTGTTGTATTCCGTCATCATCAAACCCCACCTTAATAAACTCTTCTTTTTGTGTTTCATTTTGCCAATGAATGTATGGGGTTGTGACTACTGAATACAATAATCGGAGTATAGACTGTTCTAAATGAATTCCAATGGTGTTCCAAATTAATTCCAGCTGGTGCATCAATAGCCTGAATAGTGGTGGTATGCTAACAGTCTTGATGTATCACAATAACATAATCAAAAATGTATCTAAATAAATTCATTATCATCGCATTATCGTAATTTAATCAATACATATTATTAATGGGCACTTTGCAATTCCAGTAAATAATTTTAAAAAAATAAATCCTCTTAAATATTACCTAAAGGCAACTAAAACGGACCCCAAGACTGGCATTTAGATAGGAAAAAAGAATTTGTTTCTTTCTTCAATAAAAAAAAATCTAAGACAAAATAGCAGAAACAGGGATAAGGTCATTTCTAATCAAATTAATAAACAAGATAGATTTCTAGAAAGCCACATAAACATATTAACCTGCAAGTTATAATGCTCTTGATACATGCTCTAAACATACAGACCAAACATAGCTATGTAATATGTTGACCACTGGTGGATTCAGTGGTTAGAGCACTACTACTACTACTACTACTACTACTACTACTACTACTACTACTACTACTACTAATAATAATAATAATAATAATAATAATAATAATAATATTCACACAATACAAATTAGATATACATAACAACACCACGGTTAGGCTATCATGTGCTGAAAAATGGCATCAAACCCACAAAAAACGTAAGCCATCTGTCTTGTTTGTACACAATGTTCTTGTCTCTTTTAAAAACAAAGAAACACGCATGTTTCCATAGTGTTCCTCATTCTAACATTTTACCAAAGTAATATCAGGCTGCCTTGGGTCTCTTGTTATGATTTTAATGAGGCATTGTACATTGAATTCCTGATTTCTTTCTTTTAAAAAAATGCACATTTTTGGCAGGTGTTTGGCATTTTTGCTTGTATTATGATAGAAACTGTCAGGCACAGAGGATATTTTTGACCCAATTTCTTTACCATAATTAAACAAAATAAACATTCTTTCGTGACTCGAACCTATAACTAGGAAAGAAATGTATAAAACTTTTTATGCCGATGATTAAATACTTCTGTCATGCTGGCCTTAAGCTGTAGACACATTAATTATATTTTCAGTTATATTAATGTCAACATGTATTGCTTAAGGCAATACAAACTAAAACCTTTCTCCCATGCCCAACCAAGGCGATAGATGAAAAACCTTAAGGATTGTAAGTATCTCATAGAGAAAAGACTTAGGGCTTGCTGTACAGACCTAAATGATCTGAAGTATCTAATAGAGAAACGATTTAAGACTTGCTGTACAGACCTAAATGATATAAAGCATCTAATAGAGAAAAGATTAAGGACTTGCTGTTCAGACATAAATGAATTGAAGTGTCTAATAGAGAAAAGCATTGGGCTTACTGTACAGACCTACATGATTTGAAACATCTAATAGAGACAAGACTTAGGACTTGCTATTCAGACCTAAATGACTTGAAGTGTTTAATAGAGAAAAGCACTGGGCTTACTGTACAGACCTAAATGACTTGTAGTATCTAATAGAGAAAAAAACCAGTAGGATTACTGTACTGACTTATTGACTTGGAGTATGTAATACAGAAAAGGCTTTGGGCTTACAATACAGACCTAAATGATTTGAAGTATCTAATCGAGAACAAACATTAGGATTACTGTACAGATGTAATGGTTTGAAGTATGTAATACAGAAGAAGAAAAAAACATTGGGCTTACTGTATAAACCTTAATAATCTGAATTATCTAATAGAGAAAACACCCTGGCTGATTGTACAGGCATAAATAATATGAAGTATCTACCGTAATAAAGAAACAACATAGGGATTACAATACAGACCTTAATAATTTGAAGTAACGAATAAAGAAAAGACTTAGGGCTTACAGTACAGACCTAAATAGTTTGAAGTATCAAACAGAGAAAAGACTTTGGTTTATTATACAGACATAAAATATATGAAGTATCCAACACAGAAAATACATTGGGCTTAATGTACAGACCTAAAGGATATGAAGTATCCAACACAGAAAATACATTGGGCTTACTATGATACGGACCTAAAGGATACAAAGTATCTAACACACAAAGACATCAAGCTCACTATACAAATATAATTTAAGAATAATCCATAAAGAAAAGCTCACACACATATCAGAAACCTAATTTTCAACTAAAATTGTGTTTGCCATCCTGGAATCAGTTTTCACTTCCTTCGTAATGCAACAAATTCATAAATGTTCAGGTTTGGATCAACCAAACTTTAATCTAGACCTTAACATCATTCTTTAACTTGGCAATCGGATTTAAAATTGACCAATCAAATGCCTTACTCGTACACTTTAGTTTCTTTTTCTTGGTGAAATTCAATGCCAGGCCGATTTTAGCTGCTTTGACACCTGCATATCTGCAATGTTGTCAACAATACTAAAATATTTGGAGGGCATGTGCTTTTTCAGTTTAGGCTTATTAATGCATTATATATATATATATATATATATATATATATATATATATATATATATATCAATGGCTCACTTTGTACGTATTTGAGGTAAATATTAGGGTCAGGGTTAAGGTTATGTTTCCAAGAAAAATATTACGGCATAATAACCCTTCTCGATGCTATCACAGACGTGATTCAGTTTATTCCCAGTAGTACCTGCAAACTTTGACACATAAATAATCTGATCTCTGTAGTCATGATTTGAATGAATGATTAATTACATAGTTCGAAGCAATAGTAGTTTGTAAGTAGTATATGGGGACCATTCAGGGCAATGAGAGTCAGTGGCAATATGAAGAAATGAACATTGGGTTGAGACTGTCGAGGGCAATGAGACTATAGCAGGATTCGGCAAGAGGCGACAAGCGCCAACTGATGTACTGAAATTTGGCCAAGTTATTCCAATGGGCAATTTAAAATACCAATAATGTGTAAGCCAACCATGGAATTAGCCAAATCTAAGTGTAACAAATTTTCTTTAAATTTATTGACACATTTGAATTTGAATTGAACGTACAAAGTTTACCTCTAATTTCCAAAATAAACCCAATCGGTTGAGTCTAAACGACTCATAATTTTTGTATCACACAGAATAACAATAAGGACTAATTGTGTTGGCCGTAAGTAAAAGATTAAATCAGGTTTTTGATGAAAACATTATCAAAAGAGGTTTTAAATAATCAAAATGGTAAACGTCATACATTCAGGAAATCTTAGCCATATGTCATGTCTTATCACCCTCGAGTCCCTGACTTGGACCATCTTTCAGACGTTGACAATTTTCATCTGTATTAGCTCCATCTCAGCAATATCTATATTCCGGAGTTTCTTAGGTGGCTGCCTCTTCTCGTGGAATGGAGCCTCCCGTCCAAATACATGCATTCATGCTATTCTTTATTGCACATTCACATATTTTTTTTTTACAACTTACATTTTTAATATGTTCATTTTTTTTAAATATATTTTTCTTTCTCTTCTCCCCCAAACGCGGTAATATTAACTATTCGATCTTTATCCATAATAGTGGCAATACCTTCCTCAGTAAATTTATCTGTCGAAATAATTCTAACTTGAGGAGGTAGTTGAACAACTTCTGTTCTGGTGGAACAAGATATTCTGTATCAACAGTCTCAACTGGAAATAGTTCGACATCCGTGTGCTGCTGTAATGGTGGTTGGGCAGCAGCTATTTTAGCTGCAAGTTCTCGGAGAATCTTTTGGAGTTTTTTAAGTTTTATTTTGCTATTGTTTCTGTTGATTTAGCGATTTGTTTCAACGACGGAAGAATATCCTTACTGGCTTAGAGACTGGTTTAAATAACTGTTCTGTTCCCTCTGTAAATAACATATGAGCATCCTGGCAGCTGCTGTTTGACAGAATTAAAGACTGGAAAATATATGTTAATTGCATCAAGTCGTTGTAGAACTGATTTAGCTGTATGAGATTACAGAGTAAGCGTAGATAAACTCATTGTTATTATACGACAAGGATTTATCTATAGATCATTAAGAGAGCAAATATATAAGGTTTCACTGCATTGCAGTAACGTAACAATGAATTGACAGATTCTCAATCCTACTCACAATTGATTTAGACAGTGCCCTGGTCACGTGTTTGACTAAACTAAATAGACCCATGCTCTATTAATAACTCTCTGGCCATATAAAATTCGATAATTGTATATTTCACAACACACTCATAAGAGAAATCTGTTGTTGTAGTTGTAGAAGGGTTTAACGCCATTTTTCAGCACAATGCTGTAGGATGAACCCCGGAAAGAACCACCGACCCACGATAAGCTACTGGCAAGCTTTCTCACATACCCACAATGGCCTAATCCGAGACTCGAACCCACGCAGACAGAGATGAGATGGCAGTGATCTGTAAATGAGAGCGCTTTAGACCATTCGGCCACTCGGAGCCCCCAGAGAGATCTGTAGCTGTTGCGTTAAATATACATTTGAAAATTCTAGAATACTTGATAAATAATATACGTGTACGTTAAATGTCTATCTGTCTGTTCAATAAGTATTGATAGAGTTATGTATTTAATTTCAGCTGTATATTTGTAAGTGTCCGGTGGTTAAGGCGGACCGATTAGTGGAAACTACTTTATGGGTTCAAGTCCAAAACGTGGTAGACATATTGTCAGCGTCACCGACAAATGCCATTTCAGTATGGGTACCCGCGATGAAAAAAAGACAAAATATCGTTGGATGGATAGTTGTAAACTTATAAAACTAACCCAGGTGCATTTACCCGGGCCCATGTGAACACAAATAAGGTTGTCCATTTTAAAGCACCCGGGGTTCACTTAGTGTGTGTTCGTGCTTGATTACTAATTAACAAACTAAAAATCCTTTGAGTTTCTGAAATTTCGTTTCGCACATAGCGATTCAACTAATATAACAGGAAAAAAAGAATATAACAATTACAATAGAAAAAGAAAAAAATTAACAATGACCTAAAATTCAACAGATATCCAACGTCGTTCAAACTGGTCGCAAGCACTTTCTTTTGCTAATTTTGTTTTTTAGTGTCTGTGAATCTCGTTTAAATTTGGGTGGGTCGTTCACGAAAATTTATTTTGTTCATTGTTCATAAAAGCGTATGATTCCGCAATAGAGATTTTATTGATAGGTAACACAAATTTGTCTGCCACCATTTTTGGATCGGTCCACCCCCTTATACTACTTTTATTTATTTACATCACAATGGATATTTTTAAGAATCCAGGGACGGGCTCGTGATAATGCCCCCTTAGAAGACGCACACGACTGGTTATTTGGTGCTAATGTAAATGAAAATTTACAGGATCCTTGAATAATGATAAAGTATTACAAAGGGAAAATTTTAAGATTGGTTAATTGACAATACAGATCATTTGGCATTCCTGAAATTTAAAATGTTTGAAGAAAAATAATTTGTGATAAATAACAATCTTTGTAAAGGACTGATTGCCTAACAATTTTTTAAAAATGTCTTTTCTAAATTTTGACTGTAATCAATGAACCGATTGAGTAATGTTGAACAATGACATGAGAATTGGGCGTGAACGCAAAACACAGCTGAAGTCGATTTTAACTTCGATTGGAAAGCGGAAATCAATCCCAATCAGTTTTACATTGTGGAGAATGAAATTTCCTGATTACATAGCTATCAGTTATATACGTAATATTTACCTATTTTTAATGTCGAAACTTGTCAGTTCTTATTAATTCTTAATCTAAAATATAAGGTAGTATATGCAAGATGGAGATTAAGACTGGGATTGTAGCAAATCAGAATACGAGATTATAGACTAAGACAATTCAATAAATCTTTTTATTCAAAAAAATAAAAGATACGTAGTATATGCATTGTGTGGCAAAGGCAATATTTAGACAGAATTACATAAATAAGGTATCTTATTTCATTCCACATTACAAAGAATAAAAAAAATTCACCGTACAGATAAATAAATTACTACAACACGAGTCAAAGATTGGCGGTGTCCCTGGTGGCGGAGCGATATGATGCACACGCCATTACCGATCACTGCGATCTCAGCTCAGTCGGCGTGGGTTCGAGTCTCGGGATCGGTCAATATGGGTATGTAAGAGTAGCTTTCTGTGAGTCAGTGGTTCATAACGGGGTTTTCATGGGTTATTCCACCAGTTATACTAGCCGCTACTTATAGCCTGTCTTGCGTTGAGAAATGGCGCTAAACCCCAAAACAACAACGACAGACGTAGCCGCCAGTCCACATGTCAGCGAAAGGTGCACATACACAAACCTAAAATTAACTAATACAACTTAACAACTGGTTTGGCCCTGGGTGGTCGAGAGGTCTACGACGCTCTAATTTAAAGATCACAAGTGTCTTATCTCTGTCTGAGTGGGTTTGAGTCTCGGGATTGGCGAACGTGCCAGTAGCCCCCGTTGTTCAAAGGTTTTCCCTGGCTCTTTCTCAACTATATATACTGGCCTCCATATATAGCCTATCATGTGTTGACAAATATTAAAAAATACATTTTAAAAAAAAAGACATGAAGAAAAGAAACCCATGTTTTGTTGTTTTCGTTGTAGGGTTTAACGCTATTTTTCAGCACAAAACAGGCTATACAAGGTGGCCAAACAGAAAAAAGAACGAGAAGACCCCGGTAAGAACCACCAAACCACGATAAGCTTATCGGCAAGTTTTCTCACATACCCACATTGTCAGAACCCGAGGTGAGATGGCAATGATCCTTAACGGTAAGTGCATTAGAACACTTAGTTTCTCTAGGCCCCAACCCATGTAGCACCTTGCCTTTGTTCTGTGATTCAAGTTAATGACATTGATGGCTCAGGTAAGTTAACAAATTACCATTAAACATACATTGCGATATATACATTTACCATAATGAAACTCATTTTCATAAAACAAGCCATTAAACATTTCGATTACTATACTTAATACTTTGACTGGTGACTACAGATAGACAGAGACCAGGTCCCAGAGCAAGGCTAACCGCCTTGGGCCACACGCTTTCAGGAAATCAAATCTGCAATGTAATTTTGTTGTTTGAAGACTCACTCATCGCTTTTGCTGCCTTAGACCCCGCACGTCATAGGGACAGGCCTGGATAGATAAAGAAAATAGTGTGACGTAAGATTTTGGCAGAAAAATGAACTAAACGGGGCAATATGGTAATCATGTGGTTCAGTCATGTAGTTGCGAAATTTAATAGATAAATATTTAATACATCATTTAATATATAAATATGTAGATAATCATATCAGCATGCAATTTTAAGCTTAATTTTACATCCAGACATGAAACGTGCTGCCTCAATGTAAAATAGCATTACCTGGTGATGATGAATTCAAATCAAATAGCAACAGCACAAAGTTAGAAAAACATTTGTTGTGATGTGCAACAATTTTATAATTCCATCAGACCGTGAGAAGAGATATATAAAGGAAAAGAAAAGACAATGATTGATAATGCATCAGAGAAACATCATGAACGAACACCAATGTTTTGGCTAGCTACATATACGGTCCATCTTTCTGACATATTAACAAATGAAGGTATTTAATCAGAGTGTATGGCCTTAAGTTATTTGCATGTCGCATGCACAGCTGCAAAACAAAACACCTACTCGTACTACACCAAATCTTTTGACAGTATCAAACACTGGTAAAAGATAAGAAAGCTCTTTAGTTTAGAACAAACAGGTCAAAACCCAAATGAAGACATTATGAACATATTTCAGCAATATACACAAGCAGTAATTTCAGCGAATTTGGAAACAAATAACTCCTTGGGGGATAAGGGGGAATTTATCAAGAGAGAGCCTATCAACGGCAATGGACTTTTTAACATCTTAAAGCCTCTATATGGACAAAACGGTAACAGTTTTACAAGTGATTGATCTCAAGTAGGTGGCTTCGTAACAGTGTTACAAGTGACTGACTTCAAGTGGGTGGCTTCGTAACAGTGTTATAAGTGATTGACCTCAAGTGGATGGCTTCGTAACGTTATTGCAAGTGACTGACTTCAAGTGAGTGGCTTCGTAACAATGTTACAAGTGAGTGACCTCGAGTGGCTTCAAGTGACCTCGAATGGGTGGCTTAGTAAGGGTGTTACAAGTGACTGACATCAAGTACGTGTCTTCGTAACAGCAATTCAAGTGAGTGACCTCAAGTGGCTGTCCTCGTAACAGTGTTATAAGTGACTGACCTCAAGTGGATAGCTTCGTAACAATATTGCAAGTGACTGACCTCAAGTGGGTGGCTTTGTAAAAGTGTTTATAGTGATTGACCTTAGGTGGGTGGCTTCATAACAATTTTACAAGTGACTGACATCAAGTGGGTTGCTTTGTTAAAGTGTTACAAGCTACTGACCTCAATAGGGTGGCTTCGTAACAGTGTTGCAAGTGATTGATCTCAAGAGGTGGCTTCGTAACAGTGTTGCAAGTGATTCACTTCAAGTAGGTGGCTTCATAACAATGTTACGTGTGACTTACCTCAAATGGGTGGCTTGGTAACAGTGTTTCAAGTAATTGACCACAAGTGGGTGGTTTCGTAACAGAGTTACAGTTAACTTTAATAAGTGATATGCTACACACACACACACACACACACACACACACACACACACACACACACAATTTGGCAAGGGTGAAAGAGCATCATTTCGAGACATTGGAGGGGCTTTGACAAGGGCCGTTTGGGTTTTCTACTTTCTTCCTGACTTCCATTTATTCCACCGGCTCCTCAGTTTCTCAAGAATCTTAACTTTTTTCTTTCAATCCTCATTTATCAAGTCAGGATGACCCATGGCTCGGAAGTATTTCTTGGACAATGATCCACTTTTCATGATTCATTCGTTGGAAATCGTGTTCTTTACTCTCTTTCTCCTTTTACTTTCCACTTGAGATTATTGCAGTGATTATGCTAAATTATTCATGGGGACTACATTGAAACGGAATGGCTTTGGGTTCCTTTCAGAGTAATTTGGCTTCTTTGTCTGCCCTTTCGTTCTGTTGAATATCTGTGTGATGGAACCCATTTAATTTTTTACAAAAGCAAATTTTCTCTACTTGAGTTATTAAGTTTCAGCGAGCGCAACACGCTATGGGGCTCACTGCCTATCGAAGCTTTTCTAGTTTGGGTATATTTTATTTATATTACAGCTTGTTTGATTGCCTAAAATTCAGTCGAATAAATGGAGCAGTGATCTAGAAGTTCCCAAGGTGATGAAGTCAGCCGGGATCACCACAGCCACCGAGGTGCGATCTCGGTTCTGGGATTTCTATTCATCAGCGTAGATCGCCGTGTTTCCCTGATATCTGGACTCTCTGAGATTATTTTAACCTTTCAATGGTTAGTTATTTTTGAATCCATACTCTGATGTTTAAAAGTTAAAGATTAGGATTTGACATATCCATGGATGCAGGGTCAATGAAGTAGACCATATCTGTTTGGTTATTTGAAATGTTCAGTTCATTCTTTAGTTCCATGGATTATTTAGATGGAGTTGGTCCACTGTTTGAGGTTGTTAATCATTATAGGGTAAGATTGAGTAGACTGCCCTGTGGGGTTCCATTCTCGAGCTTGTGCTCTTCAGACAATTATTGGCTACTCTAACTTAGAGTTTACGACCGTTAAGAACCTTGCTATCCGTTTGTTTATGCTGCTCGTTATTCCGTAATGGCTGAGCTTGGCGATTAAGCCTTTCGTCCAGACCAAAAAAGGATTCTCTAAGTCAATGAAAATTCCGATAATTGGTAAGTGCGTCACATTATATGCATAAAGCATGGTCGTGAAGGAAAACAACCCTCACACAAATACACATTGCATACAACGCCCAATCGTCCAAAAGAAAAAGTATCGCGAGGACCTAAAGCAATCTCTGTTTCTCAAGACTTTTAAAAAAATGTATATATTCAAATACGCTATTACAAACAAACACACTATACTCCATATAGGCACGTACTGGAGAAGGAGAAAACCTTTTCAAAGACAATGCCATACGAAAGCAAACATGTACATACACCAAACATACCAAACAGACACAAACTGTGATAGCAAGTGTTTACTGACATATCATTAAAACCACTAATACAAACATACAGACACACACATACTATCACACACACCATAACCCTCTCTCTGATCCTCATACTGTATCTTTGGTTTTAATATAAATCCAAATAAACAAACTTATTTTATTCTTTTCTTAGCATCAGTCATTAGAGGGATATGTTCAGTTTAAATTTGAGAGGATCTATTTACTTAAATTATTTATTAGAATTACAACGTGTTTATTTACTCTAGAATTAAATATCTTTTTGGAGTTATTGTGAATTCATTTTTGAGACATTTTGAATTATAAGCTGTCAGCACATGAACAACATTCTAGGATATTGGTGCATCAGCACTTTTAAGGATGGAATTCATTTGGAACAACACTTGAATTTATTCAAAATGCTCCACACTTTTAGACGCTTTATATAACTTTTAAACTATTTGGAATTCAATTCACAATAAGGTAAAGTTTTGTTTATAATTTCAGCTTTGTGTATTCAAAAGAAATATATGTTTTGCTGAATTTTACAAAACTTATTTTTTGTGTTCTCTTTTATATTATTTGTTTTTAAGACGGTGGATTTGTAGCAACTGACCTAACTTGAACGCTAAAGGCGTAAAAGATAACACCTGAGCTAATGTAAACACGAGCTTGCTGATAAAACTTCTTTAATTATTATTATTATTATTATTATTATTATTATTATTATTATTATTATTATTATTATTATTATTATTATTATTATTATCAACTAAAAGGATCTGATTAAGGAACGCCAAATCATCGCTATTAGATATTCATCTTACTGTTTTGTATATTTAATTTGCATTGTTTGTTTTTTAAAGATTTTTTATTATTATTTCATGATAAGCTATGGACTATGTAAAGTTATATTTTGTAATAGATATTTCTTACATGTGACAAGTTAGTACGTATTGTTACCACTCTACGATCTTAAACTCATTTACAGAAAAGAGACTTAATTAAAATCAAATAGTTAGTAAAATTTAACAAGTAATTTATTTTCCTAGAACACAAAAGTGAAAAAGTAAAAATACCTTATACTTTTATAAATGAAAGCCTTAAAAGTCTTAAAACATCTGTCACAAGTCTAAAATATATCAGGTATACCAAATGAGTTCCATTGATGTTTTGAATGAAGTTTATTTAATCTATTGAGTTGATGCGTCAATAGTTTAGAATAGTTTTATATTCAGTCTTTACGTATCACAATAATATAATTGAAATTGTCTTTATATGAATTCACAGTAATTCCAAAAAGCTACTGATTCCAATTTTATTTTTAACACCTTGTAATTTCAATTGAACTAATTAAGTCAAGTACTCTCAAGTGCACGCTACTAAAGTTGTTTCGACTAAGCCTGACAATTAAGATATAACTTACCAATTCTCAGGTAAATATTTCTTAAGTAAAACAAACTAAAATTCAATTTTAGAAGCAGAACGAGGGTAAAATAATCATTTATAGAGCATTGTAACTGTCAGCAAGGTCAGGAAATTTGGCAGTTAACCAATCAGAAATTAGATTACCTTGCTATCATTGGGGGGAAACGCATAACCAGAACTCAGATCCGATTAAGTTTGTCAACAGGACAGCAATATGTATTCTACAGCTTCCAAGGTGAAAAAGCCACAATGAAATGTTTACTGAAACAGAATGACCTGAACCCAAAGTAGAAGCCCACTATCTTGAAACTATTTAAAATTTAAATTACAATTCGTAATCGTACAATTTAACACACATAATATAGATGCACATAACATTTGTTTAATTGTTTTTTCAAATTATTATTCACTAGTCTGAAGCGATCTTTCTCAAGGCATTTGTTGCTTTCTATCTAAAGTCATAAGTCAGTTCAACATTGCCCAATATACTCTGCCACGGCTGTTGATCAAATACTCTACTTCCACGTGTATTCGTTTTCAGTTTCAATCCCAATTGATTGTAAAGCTGCAAGTTTCTGATTAACAAATGTCCATAATAATAATAATAGTAATAAAATGTCTGCTCACTATGATATTGGTTGCATTTTAAAAACGAATTTGGAGAGTTCGTTAAACATGCGCAATCATTTAGAAAACGAACTATTAGCTTCAGAGAAATTAATCTGAATTTAATCTGACCTAGATCTCCTGCTAAGCGAACAGTACTAAAATGGATTTATTGGTCAAAAATGGGTCTATTGGGTCTATACACACACACACACATATATATATATATATATATATATATATATATATATATATATATATATATATATATATATATATATATATATATATATATATATATATATATATATATATATATATACATATATGACTTTGTTCGGGTGCCAGATCAGACTGATTAATCTGTAGTTTTGGCATAGCTATAGGTTTATAGGTTTCTATTCTTGGGAAGCACGATGACCAATGATTTAGTCCATGTGGTGGGCCATTCTCCTGTTTGCCATAGGTTGTTGTAGATTGTCAGGACTGTAACTATCTCTTCTCCTCCTGCTTGAATGAGCTCTACTGGTATTTTGTCATCGACAACTTGACTTCCCTTTCTTTAGTGACCTAAATACAGGTTTAACTTCTTTACAAAGAATGGAGTAATCACAAATTTCTTCTGCCTGAGCGAAATTTACTACTGCTGGGTCTTCTTGGGTCTTATCACTGAACAGCATTGTGTCCCTCACTTGAGCATCTCTTGATCGTCTGTGAGACACTTTCTTGACTTCTTTTGGATGGTGGTCAATGTTTTTTTTTCTTGTCTACTGTTATGACATCTTTCACCAGTTGATATGGCATTCTGCTATCATTTCTACTAAGGCTGTCTTCGATTGTGCCGCATTGTCTTTCTATCAATGATTCCATTGCCTTTTTCATGCTTTTCCTGATCATATTGTTTATCTCTATATTTTCTAGCTCCTTCATGGTCTCTTTTTTCCTTTTTCGTTTCTTTTCGTTTGTCGCATAATTCAAGGACATCTGTTGTCACCCAAGTTTTCTTTGTTCGATTATGTTTGCCAACGATTCCGCTAGCTGTTATAATCACAGCTGTTTTGAATGTAGTTGCTAAGAACTTGAGGTCGGTGTCATAGCTCTCCAGGGTTAACAAAGGTGCAAATGTACCATCTATCATTGCTTGGAAGGCTTCTGCGGCTTGTTGATCTTTTCAATTGTTCATGAACACATCTGATGGCTTGTTGATTACTTTCAGATGCAGGCGAAGCGTTGACATTAATAAAGCACGTCCAATATCTGCCCCTGGGAAACTTCGTGATTTTGCTATATTCAGTCCTGTGCAGAATCCTTGTATCACAAAGATGTAGTCAGTCTGGTTGGGATGTTGTCCATCTGGACTGTGCCAGATCCATCTTCCAGGTCCATTTTCTAAATGTTTTCTGAGGGCTGAATGTGTTGGCGAGCACAATATTCTTGTAGGCAGCAAGCTCCATTAGCCTGATTCCTCTTTCATTTGTTTCTGCATTGTAGAAGGGTCTACATGTGCTTTGCCATTTTGTCTGTGAATCAACCCCCACCTTTACATTCTAGTATCCTTGTACAAACAGAATCTCCTTGGATCATTTGTCAGTGACATCTTGCAGTTGATTGTAAAATTTCTCTCGTTGTCATCATAGTTAGATGTGTGTGCATAAGCCTGTGTGATTCTGATGTTGAAGGGAGTCACCCTCAGGCGGATGGTAATGAGCCTGTTTGAGACTGGGCAGTAACCCATTGTGCTGTTCACAATGCCCTTGTGAAAAAGGAATCCGACGCCATAACTGTGTATGTCCCCTCTTTCGCTAAAGTATAGTTTATGCCCTTCATCTGTTGTTATTTCATCAACGTTTGTTTTTCCCCGCGCACTTCACAGAGTCCAATACTGTTCTAATTGTATTTGTCCAACGCATGTGTAAGTTCTTTCAACGTAACCGCTGCCCTCAGTGTTCTAGCGTTCCATATACCGATGATGATGGTTGTCCCACGGATCTTGGTAGTGCCGGTAGCAGTAACATACTTGTCACCTCCATCCTGGTGTGCAGCCGAAGGAAAGGTCATTGTTGACCCGAGCTGTGATCGATCTAGTATAGAAGAATTGTTAATTGTCTTCATGTTGTGATGTCAAGGGCAAGATACAGCCTGGCACAGCCCATCCCTCTTCAAATTGAATGACCACATCTGAAATCCACTGATACTGTCTGGCACGCCCTGGCCTTGAGCACATGGTTGTTGAGTTCATCTTGGAGCCATTCCGCCCTGGTGGTTGACTTCATCGAGGAAGACTTAAGCCCAGTGGTGCAATACTATTATCACACTATTTTACCCATAGTTGGGTGACTCATTGTGTGGGAGAGGGGCGGGGGTGGGGTGGCGTCTTTTATTATATTCCGTACTTATCCAATAGACCTGTACCATTAAGACCATTGAGACGTAACAATTTATTTTTATAAGATTTAAAATCAGTTGTTTCAAAACTCGCCTCATTGGTGACGAAGCGTTAGATTTTAAAATTATTAATGAAAAAGTAAGTGAAAAACATTAACATGGAATAAAAAGTATATTTTGTGATTTCAAATGAATAAGTAGATAGTAAATATTTAATTTGTCATTGAAAAATGGCACCAATGAAATATCTAGCAAGCAAGTTTGTACAGAAGCAAGAGCTGTAAGGGAAAATATAACTTTAATTTACTTGGAAATTTCCCACTAGCTAAAATGTCCAGTTGGACAATGCTACTATCTACTGGTCCAGTATATTTTCATTTTCATGTATAGATGATTGAGAAAGAAATTATTTGTTTAGTGCATTGTTTATTTTTAATTTTAACTTTCTTAAAAAGGCAGTATTTTTGTTATGTTCGTTTTATGGTGAGAGTTTTTTAATGTAGAAGAAAGTGTTACAACAGTCTCCAAGTGCTGTGCAAGAGAGAGAGAGAGAGAGAGAGAGAGAGAGAGAGAGAGAGAGAGAGAGAGAGAGAGAGAGAGAGAGAGAGGAGAGAGAGAGAGAGAGACAGAGAGAGAGAGACAGAGAGAGACAGAAAGACAGAGAGAGAGAGAGAGACAGAGAGACAGAGACTGAAACAGAGAGACGGAAGGACAGAAAGAGAGTAAAGCAGTAGAAGTAAATTATTGATACAATAGTGATAGTAGTGAACGATCAGTATATTTTTATTTCAAAACCACATTTTACTATATGTAAACTGACAGGTATATGATTGTCTATATAAATGTAAATATAAACAGATAGTATAGGCTTTATAGAAATGTAAATAGTGACAGTATAGGCCAACTAAACGTAATTAGACAGTGATAGTAGAATTTATAGAAATATAAATAGTGATCTGATATGTTATAAAAATGTAAAAAGACAGTTATAGTATAAGCTATAGATATTTAAATAGTAATATTATAGGCTATATAAATAGGCAGTGATAAAATATAGATATTTAAGTCGATAGTGATAGTAATAATTATAGGCTATATAAATAGGCAGTGATAAAATATAGATATTTAAGTCGATAGTGATAGTAATAATTATAGGCTATATAAATAGGCAGTGATAAAATATAGATATTTAAGTCGATAGTGATAGTAATAATTATAGGCTATATAAATAGGCAGTGATAAAATATAGATATTTAAGTCGATAGTGATAGTAATAATTATAGGCTATATAAATAGGCAGTGATAAAATATAGATATTTAAGTCGATAGTGATAGTAATAATTATAGGCTATATAAATTGGCAGTGATAATATATATATATATATATATATATATATATATATATATATATATATATATATATATATATATATATATATATATATATTTAAGTCGATAGTGATAGTAATAATTATAGAAATATAAATAAGCAGTGATAATATATATATATATATATATATATATATATATATATATATATATATATTTAAGTCGATAGTGATAGTAATAATTATAGAAATGTAAATAGGCAGTGATAAAATATAGAAATATAAGTTGACATTGATAGTAATAATTATAGAAATGTAAATAGTCAGTGATAAAATATAGAAATTTAAGTCGACATTGATAGTAATAATTATAGAAATGTAAATAGTCAGTGATAAAATATAGAAATTAAATCGATAGTGATAGTAATAATTATAGAAATATAAATAGGCAGTGATAAAATATAGAAATTTAAGTCGATAGTGATAGTAATAATTATAGAAATGTAAAAAGGCAGTAATAAAATATAGAAATTTAAGTCGATAGTGATTGTAATAATTATAGAAATGTAAATAGGCAGCGATAAATTATAGAAATTTAAGTCGATAGTGATAGTAATAATTACAGAAATGTAAAAAGGCAGTAATAAAATATAGAAATTTAAGTCGATAGTGATAGTAATAATTATAGAAATATAAATAGGCAGTGATAAAATATAGAAATTTAAGTCGATAGTGATAGTAATAAATGTAAAAAGGCAGTAAAAAATATAGAAAATTAAGTCAATAGTGATAGTAATAATTATAGAAATGTAAAAAGGCAGTAATAAAATATAGAAATTTAAGTCGATAGTGATAGTAATAATTAAAGAAATGTAAATAGGCAGCGATATAATACAGAAATTTAAGCTGTTAGTGATAGTAATAATTATAGAAATGTAAATAGACAGTGATAAAATATAGAAATTTAAGTCGATAGTGATTGTAATAATTACAGAAATGTAAATAGGCAGCGATATAATATAGAAATTTAAGTCGATAGTGATAGTAATAATTACAGAAATGTAAAAAGGCAGTAATAAAATATAGAAATTTAAGTCGATAATGATAGTAATAATTATAGAAATATAAATAGGCAGTGATAAAATATAGAAATTTAAGTCGACAGTGATAGCAATAATTATAGAAATGTAAATAGGCAGTGATAAAATATAGAAATTTAAGTCGATAGTGATAGTAATAAATGTAAAAAGGCAGTAAAAATATAGAAAATTAAGTCGATAGTGATAGTAATAATTAAAGAAATGTAAATAGGCAGCGATATAATACAGAAATGTAAGTTGTTAGTGATAGTAATAATTATAGAAATGTAAATAGACAGTGATATAATATAGAAATTTAAATTGTGATATTATAGGCTCTATAAATATAAATAAACAGTGATAGTATGTGATATATATTTATATGTAAATAGACAGTGAGAGTATATGATATTAATATGTGAATTGACAGTGATAATATAGGTTATAGAAATGTGAATTGACAGTGAGAATATAGGCTTTAGAATGCACATAAACACGGATAGTGTAGGTTATATAAATTTATAAATACAGTGATAGTGTAGGTTATAGAAATGTAAATAGAAAGTGATAGTGTAGGCTATAGAAATGTAAATAGATAGTGATAGTGTTGGCTATATAAATTTAAAAATACAGTGATAGTGTAGGCTATAGAAATGTAAATAGTGATAGTGTTGGCTATATCCATTTATAAATACAGTGATAGTGTAGGCTATATAAATTTATAAATACAGTGATAGTGTAGGCTATAGAAATCTATAAATAAAGTGATAATGTAGGCTATAGAAATGTAAATGAAAAGTGATAGTGTAGGCTATAGAAATGTAAATAGTGATAGTATGGACTCTAGGTATAATATACTAATGGGAGATACAGCTGAGTAATTTCAAGGATGAAATAGTGCGTCGGGAATTTGATATTATGACATAATACAAAGCTTTTTCGTTGGCGTTCCGCACGCCTACAATGACAGATTGAGCACGAAATGATTTGAGGTTTGTTATGTGGGAATTATTGATGGTCCTTTTATAACCATTTGATAACGACTGAAATCCGCAAGAAAATTACAATTTTGTGGTAACCGTTAGCAGAAAAAAAAAAGTTTCGTGTTTTGTTTGAAGTGTATTTTTTAGCCGTATTTTGTGATTAGTTTTTACTTGAACAGAAAAAATATAGGTTTGTTTGGTGTACTCGCATGCAAAAGATAATGTTTAACATTATAAATACAATAGGAAATGTAACATATATGTACACGTTATTTGTTTACGAGTTTTAATAATTATTACCATACAACATTTCCTATAAGCTTGCCTTCTACGTTTAATTTTTTGTGCTTGTTTTTCTTTCCTTTTTAATTTTTTTTCTTTCCCTTAGTACTTTTCCCCACGACACACAATGTAAGTAGACCTGGACTATCCAGGTCGGGTATCTTACCCGTGTCAAATCGATTATGAATCAGATACATTACCAAGACAGCCATCGCGGCTCCTCCCCTCCCCACCCTCACAAAAGTAATAAATGTTAATGGAATAAACAGACATACTTTTAAAACATGGCTCGAAATCTCAGATAATGTCCAGTCTGCAACCAAAGGCTGTTCTTAGACCCGCTTTTATTATTTTTATTTTGTTTTATCTTCTTTCTTTCTTTTCTTTCTTTTTCATCCAGAATATAAGAAACGAAGAGAGAAGTTATGCGTTATAGTGCAGTTGTATAATTTATCAATACCAAGTCGTGGATAGGGTCTTTATGTATGTACAGTACCAAGTCGTGGATAGGGTCTTTATGTATGTACAGTACCAAGTCGTGGATAGGGTCTTTATGTATGTACAGTACCAAGTCGTGGATAGGGTCTTTATGTATTTACAGTACCAAGTCGTGGATAGGGTCTTTATGTATGTACAGTACCAAGTCGTGGATAGGGTCTTTATGTATGTACAGTACCAAGTCGTGGATAGGGTCTTTATGTATGTACAGTACCAAGTCGTGGATATGGTCTTTATGTATGTCCAGTACCAAGTCGTGGATACAGGCCATTTTGTATGTCCAGTACCAAGTCGTGGATACGGGCCATTTTTTATGTCCAGAGATGTGTACAGTTAGAAATGTTTAGAATTCTAAGATAATGTAATATTCAATTAACTTAAATATTCAGGCACAACACGCACATAAAATTTCATTGTAAACTGTTTTTTTTTTGTATATAAATATTTGTTGTTTTTTCAAATAAATTATTTTATACAATGTTTGTTACAAATGTAATTGGATGAGTGATGTTGACTCTGGTATCGTGCAATGGTTATACTGATTAAGACGGAGACTGCATATACAGTGTTGAGATTTGACGTTATATTGATTATGAATGAGACTGCATATACAGTGTTGAGATTTGACATTATATTGATTAAGACGGAGACTGCATATCCAGTGTTGAGATTTGACGTTATGTTGATTAAGATGGAGACTGCATATACAGTGTTAAGATTTGACGTTATATTGATTAAGACGGAGACTGCATATACAGTGTTGAGATTTGACGTTGTATTGATTAGGATGGAGACTGCATATACAGTGTTGAGATTTGACGTTATGTTGATTAAGATGGAGACTGCATATACAGTGTTGAAATTTGACATTATATTGATTAAGTCGGAGACTGCATATACAGTGTTTAAATTTGACGTTATATTGATTATGAAGGAGACTGCATATACAGTGTTGAGATTTGACGTTATATTGATTAAGACAGAGACTGTATATAGTGTTAAGATTTGACGTTATATTGATTAAGACGGAGACTGTATATGCAGTGTTGAGATTTGACGTTATGTTGATTAAGATGGAGACTGCATATACAGTGTTAAGTTTTGACGTTATATTGATTAAGATGGAGACTGCATATACAGTGTTGAGATTTGACGTTATGTTGATTAAGATGGAGACTGCATATCCAGTGTTGAGATTTGACGTTATGTTGATTAAGATGGAGACTGCATATACAGTGTTGAGATTTGACGTTATATTGATTAAGACGGAGACTGCATATACAGTGTTAAGATTTGACGTTATGTTGATTAAGATGGAGACTGCATATACAGTGTTGAGATTTGACGTTATATTGATTATGAATGAGACTGCATATACAGTGTTGAGATTTGACATTATATTGATTAAGACGGAGACTGCATATCCAGTGTTGAGATTTGACGTTATGTTGATTAAGATGGAGACTGCATATACAGTGTTAAGATTTGACGTTATATTGATTAAGACGGAGACTGCATATACAGTGTTGAGATTTGACGTTGTATTGATTAGGATGGAGACTGCATATACAGTGTTGAGATTTGACGTTATGTTGATTAAGATGGAGACTGCATATACAGTGTTGAAATTTGACATTATATTGATTAAGTCGGAGACTGCATATACAGTGTTTAAATTTGACGTTATATTGATTATGAAGGAGACTGCATATACAGTGTTGAGATTTGACGTTATATTGATTAAGACAGAGACTGTATATAGTGTTAAGATTTGACGTTATATTGATTAAGACGGAGACTGTATATGCAGTGTTGAGATTTGACGTTATGTTGATTAAGATGGAGACTGCATATACAGTGTTAAGTTTTGACGTTATATTGATTAAGATGGAGACTGCATATACAGTGTTGAGATTTGACGTTATGTTGATTAAGATGGAGACTGCATATCCAGTGTTGAGATTTGACGTTATGTTGATTAAGATGGAGACTGCATATACAGTGTTGAGATTTGACGTTATATTGATTAAGACGGAGACTGCATATACAGTGTTAAGATTTGACGTTATGTTGATTAAGATGGAGACTGCATATACAGTGTTGAGATTTGACGTTATATTGATTAAGACGGAGACTGCATTTACAGTGTTAAGATTTGACGTTGTATTGATTAGGATGAAGACTGCATATACAGTGTTGAGATTTGACGTTATATTGATGAAGACGGAGATTGCATATACAGTGTTGATTAGGATGAAGACTGCATATACAGTGTTGAGATTTGACGTTATATTGATGAAGACGGAGACTGCATATACAGTGTTGAGTATTGACATTATATTGATTATGAAGGAGACTGCATATATATTGTTGACATTTTACGTTATATTGATTAGGACGGAGACTGCATATACAGTGTTGAGAGTTTATGTTATAATAAGACGGAGATTGCATATACAGTGTTAAGATTTGACGTTATGTTGATTAATATGGAGACTGCATATACAGTGTTGAGATTTGACGTTATGTTGATTAAGATGGAGACTGCATATACAGTGTTGACTTTTTGCCGTTATATTGATTAAGACGGAGACTGCATTTACAGTGTTAAGATTTGACGTTATATTGATTAAGACGGAGACTGCATATACAGTGTTGAGATTTGACGTTATATTGATTAAGACGGTGATTGCATATACAGTGTTGAGATTTGACGTTGTATTTATTAGGATGAAGACTGCATATACAGTGTTGAGAGTTGACGTTATATTGATTAAGACGGAGACTGCATATACACTGATGAGATTTGACGTTATGTTGATTAGGATGGGGACTGCATATATAGAGGATCTCAAATGAGTAATATATTAATATTGAATTTATAAAACGAGTTGAATAATGTACAGCTTTTGCAAGACTTGGCCTTAATATTAAATCATTACCCATTTGAGAGGAATTTTTAATGACATTTTTATTTCAGCAGAAATTATTTAGATAAAAAGAAGAATGAATAATTTCGTTCATTCTGACAGAAGTTTTATCTTTCAATTGTTGTGCGTAACAAATAGTCCCCAACCAAAGCTGAAATAATAAAAGTACATGTACTTACATCTTTGGTAACAATAAATCAAAGAATAAACGTCCATTCAAATACACAGATCATTTTACAAAAGACAAAACATTTGTCAACACAAAAATGACCAATGCATATGACATCGTTTGATACGGTGCACGGTACCGGCGTGAGTTGGCCTACATAACATCTAAGCATTATATTCTTGCAATATTTTTGTGAAAAGTTTACTGGATGCAGAAACACACACACTTACTGTAATGTATTTGTGACCGGATATTTACAATATTTGGAACATTGTACATAAGACGTAAACAAATATCTTTTTGAGTCGGACTTGCATCATTTTTTTACCTTATACATTCTTCTGTGAACAAAGGTGAGTTTATTTACTTCAGTAACTTCACATTGAAACTTAGCTTGTACATAGGGTGGATTCCATATTATATCCCCAACCTCACCCTCAGCCTAAATCATTCAATAAAAACAAACAAATCCAGAAAGTTGGGTCAAAAAAGTTTTCCCACTATCGCATCCAATCAATTAAGAGAATACTGCACAATAATCATTTGGGCTTATTTGGACCAATCAGAATCACAGTAAGTGATATTTTCACATGTATAATATTAAAAGTAATAAACTACACACATTGTATTGATTAGAATAGACAGTAGCGTAGCGGGGGGGGGGGGGGGGGGAGGGGCAGGTACGGCAGTCGCCCTGGGCGCCGGTGGCTAGGGGGCGCCAAATGGGCGCCCAAATCGGCCCAAAGTATAGGGAATTTAGCCAATTAAATTGTAATAGTTTAATAATTATATTATGACTGATAATGATTTTGTTTCATTTTGGAAACAAGGTACATAACTGCGCAACAGGGGCAGCCGGGGGCGCAAATTTTGGTGTTTTGCCCTGGGCGCCAAATATCCTCGCTACGCCACTGAGAATAGAGACTGCATTTATCACACAGTAGGTATAGTTTTTCCTATAGTATGTGCAGTTTCATATTTTTTATATTACCACACGTTAAAATATCACTTTATGTGACTTTTTTTTGGTCTAAATAAGCCTGTTAAATTATTGTGCACTATCCTTTATTTTACTGATTGGCTGGGAGCGTAGGAAAACATTATTAAGACCGGTTGGAATGAATATTTTTGGCAGACATTTTTGAACTTGACTCGCGAAAGGAAATTGAGGAAATATTATCACGGCTGTCTGAATATAGATATGTTACACCTACAGGGGTTTATTATGTCATACATAACCATATCATAATGAGAATAAAGGCGTCAAACTACAAGACAAGAACAACAATAAGAAGTAAAACTAAGGTATTGCTTATTTGATATCGTGGTGGGTGGAAGGAGCAGTATATCTGTACATGTATATCTGTAACATAGATATAGAATCCACCGTTTGTACAAGCGTTTTTGAAATGTTAACTTATAGAAGTAAATAAACGCACCTCTTAACACAGAATAATTTGGGCATAAATTTATCTCCTAACTGCGAGAACTTTATCCAACCACAGCATCTTACGTAGTATATATATGGGATACAAATCCGACTCAAAAGAAATGTTTACGTCTCATGCACAGTCAATTCTTCCAGTCAAATACTTCAAATATTTGGTCACAAATGCATTGCAGTAAATTTGATGATTTATGCATCCAGTAATAGTATTCACATAAACATCGCATCAATGTGATGTTTAGTTCTGAAAGTGACATTTTTAGGTAAATGTGTACTTCTAGCCTACTTTGTACCGTATCAAACAATGTGGCATCACATCGCATTGGTCATTCTGTTTTGAAAAATGATTTTATCATTATACAATGTTCCGTTTATTCGGATGAAAGCCTTTTCTTTGATTTATAGTTTGTAAAAAGTACAACTTTGTTTGGGATTATATTCTATGCAAATCAAATGATAGGTGCACCGTCTGTAAGAATGAACGAAATTATTCGTTTTTCTTTCAATCAAAATAAATTCCTCTGAAGAAAAAAAACTGTGATATAAAGACTCTCAAATCGTTAATGATTTAATATTAAATTTATGAAACTTGTTGAATAATGTCTAGTTTTTGCTCGTCGAGGCTTGCAAAAGAGACATTATTCAACTCGTTTCATAAATTAAATATTAAATCTTTACCCATTTGAGATCGTCTATATACAGTGTAGATATATGAAGTTACATTAGCTTCTGAGACAGAGTCAGGAAATAAATTGTGAGACAGGGTCAGAAAAAGTTAGTTTGTGAAACAGGGTCAGTACATGTTAGTTTGTGAGACAGGTCAGGAAATATTAGTTTGTGAGACAGGGTCAGGAAACATTAGTTGGTCAGGAAATGTTAGTTTGTCAGACAGTGCCAGGAAATTTTAGTTTGTCAGACAGTGCCAGGAAATTTTAGTTTGTGAGACAGGGTCAGGAAAAGTTAGTTTGTCAGACAGGATCAAGAAACGTCAGTTTGTGAGAAAGGCTCAGGAAATGTTAGTTGGTCAGTAAATGTTAGTTTGTAAGACAGGGTCATGAAACGTTAGTTTGTGAAACAGGGTCAGAATATGTTATTTTGTCAGACAGTGTCAGGAAATGTTATTTTGTCAGACAGGGTCAGGAAATGTTATTTTGAAGCCTGAAAATACTTCTTAGGCTTCAACGTTTACTTGTTTCTTGACCGTTGGTTGATATGGCTTTTTGTGGGAGTTTTACTTTCTATACATAGTTATATTTTGCCTTAACTTAACATAGGAAGACACATGTGAAGAATACACAGAATTTACCGATTGTATTTTTTTTTGTGTGTGCGCGCGTTTGTTTTGTGGGAAATTAATGTCGTATAATTCTTGTAAAAATATCATATATGGATTACGTACAACGGGAACTACTGATGTATGTTATGATTTGACATTGAAATTGACCCACTTCTAATACGTATTGTTATGTATATTTAGTTTAATGGTTGTCCGTTAGTTTAATTTTTTTTTAAATTCCATTACATGTTATTGTAATATAGCATTATTTGCTGGACTTAACCTTGTCCAGAACTGAGTTTAGTTCTGATTGACCTGATTGATTTTTATTATCACTTTTACTATTTTATTGATGTAAACAATTAATAATAATTTCTTTCATAATGTTGTATGTGTATAAGCCAATTAACCGAGTTATATTCAGGTAAACATGTTGATTTGGGGCAGGGTTTTGGAGAATTCAAAGTGAATGTTATAGGTTTTCATGTTTTAATAAACAATACTAATTAAATCATGCTAGAAAGTATTTTTTTTCCCGTTAGGTAATGGTTGATTTTAGAAAATGTTTTTCTGTCACCTGGTGTCAAGCAGCCCACTATATTATCTTGTGACTGTAGGGATTTTATTAGTCGTACTTTCACGTCCATCTAGGACTTTCAGTTATATTTTGTTGCGTCCAGTTAGGTCTTAATTTTATTTTCTTCAAATTATTTAAGTCATGTGATTCTTTTCTCTTTAAATACAAAAGTAATACAATTCTTGGATTAATACATTCATTGAAATTTATACCGATTTCAAACTGGAATAATATTTCTGTGATTCAACAAGAGACTGTTGACACATCAGCACTTTACTGAACAAAACAGACACGTCATCGCCTTCCATTTTGGACCTCCACGGGACTTAAACTCAGTTTCATTCAGGACTTTTATTACTAGGACTTGTGTTTTTAATTCTTCGATTACAATTTGGATTTAATTCGCAATACCGTAAGTTCTTCTTACTTTGTATTCTAGGGAACTAAATTACGTTCAATTTTACAAAGCTTGTTGTCTTCACTCTTTTCTGCTACTAATTTAAGAGCATAGACTCGTAAGAGTATGGTCCATATGCTATCACTAACTCTAACCCTTCTAATGAAACTCATTGGCTATGACAACGTTAAAAAATACAAAACATTAAATTTAAAAAGATGCATTTTTTAATTGCCCATAAATTCCATTTATAAAAATATTTAGTATAAACAATCGTGCCATTTTAATCCTAAACTCCACTTAATACAAAATGTAATAGAGTGGGTCCGGGACCCAACTACACTTAAGACAAAATGCAATAGAATGAGTCCGAAACCAAATTCCACTTCAGACAAATGTAATAGATTGAGTCCGAAACCAAACTCTAATTTAGACAAATTAACAGAGTGATTCCGAAACCAAACTTCACTGTAGACAAATGTAACAGACTGCAGTCGGAAACCGAACTCTGCTTCAGACAAAGTGGGGCTCGAAACCAAACCCCACTCAGACAAAATGTAATAGAGTTGGGTATGAGACCAAACTCCACTTAATACAAAATATTATATAGAGTGGAGTCAGAAACCAAACTCCACCTTAAACAAAATGTAATAGAGGAAGGTGCAAGATCAAACTCATATTCCAGCTAACGTAAGATATCCTGTAGAAAATAATACGATTTAATAAACCTCGCGTATAAACAAACAAACGGAAGGTTGGGTAATCGCTTGATTGTTATCAAATAAAAACCATTATAGAAAGAGGAACATACAAAAACTTTTGAGACAGTGAGACGGGAACTGGAAATATCTATAGATTTTTGTAGGCTTCAGAATAATTGTCTTCCTCAGTTCTCGATCTTATGGTCTAAATGATGGTTCTATAAATGATGGCTCGAATTGAGGCACATATAAAGAAATAACAAGGTAACGACAATAAAAGCAAATAAAACAAGGCCCATATTGAACATATGTCAGTGATAACGACGCCATGAAAATATTATATATTATGTTCTCATTTGAGTTATGTGTACGTGTGTGTGTATGTGTGTGAGAGAGAAAGAGAGACATACAAACATACATACAGACGGACATCTATAATTACGATATAGTTATTGTTAATACATTAGATGGTATGGTTTTTATTACCATTCTCACATGATCAGGTCTCGATGGATGTTATCAGTCTCGTTTGACTTTAATTCATCCAGATAGTCTGTACTTCATTTCGTCAAGATCAGGTTGTACTTCATTTCGTCGAGATCAGTCTGTACTTCAATTGCCAAGATCAGTCTGTACTTCATTTCATTGAGATCAGGCTGTGTTATCAAATCATAAAGATCAGTCTGTATTTCATTTCATCAAAATCAGGCTGTTGTATCATTTCATCGAGATCAGGTTGTGCATCATTTTATCAAGATCAGTCTGTACATTATTTCTTCAAGACCAGTCTGTGCTTCATTTCATTGAGATCAGGTTGTACTTGATTCCATCGAGATCAGTCTGTACTTCATTTCATCGAGATCATTCTGTTTTATTATTTCATATAGATCAGACTACTTCATTTCATCGAGATCAGGCTGTTGTATAATTTCATCGTGATCAGGCTGTACTTTCTTTAATCGAGATCAGTCTGTACTTATCTCATCAGGCTGTTGTATGATTTCTTCGAGATCAGCAGTTGTATCATTTCATCGTTTAATAATATTTTCTAGGAAGTAATTATGAATTTTTGTGTATACCGCGTGTACGTAATCTGTAATAACAACCGTTCAAATGGAGATACTTTATTTTAAAAAAATAACATTCTAGAAAAGACAAGTACAGTGGTGCAAAACGAATACGGTCAAAATGAAAAAGAATAGAAGACTGATTTACAATAGAATTAAATATTGCACTTTGATCGTGCTTTTGTAATAGCATTGTTGTCACTCTACCAAGCACATCTATTTTTACTTTTATCTTATCGACACATGACAAATTATTTCGCCCAGTACAAAATTAGAACGAAATTATAATGGAACTAAAACAAAACCCGATATTAAAATTAAAGTATACATATAGACATTGTTTTCAAAATATCAAAATGTTTAGTTTTTAAAATATGATATGTAACTTTGTAAAACATAATAACTTTTCTACGGCCATTCATGCAGCGTGTAATCGATTCCAATATTCAAGCAGTAAGTGATTTCTAAGCTTCACGATTTCATATTTATTGAAAATATGGACTTCAAATCTCATAATTAAATGTTGATACAAAAATTTCAGAAGTAAATAATTATTTTAAAAACGATTTCCAAGCATTGTCAAAGCATATTAGAAGAGCACATAAATAAATAATAAATTCCTTTCAGGTGTATATAACAAATTATGCTAATAGTTTTCTGCGTTGCTCTTTGCGATTTTAATCATTCTCAATGCCTGTTGCAAAGGCTTGGTAAAAAAAAAATGAAGATTATGGTAAATTCAAGTGGCAATATTTATAATTAACACATTTTATTCTCTACTTTGAATCAAGCGTCGTTCAGCGTAGATAAAAGAGTTATAGGGCTATGCGAGATGACAACAGTTCATATTCATTAGTATTACAGTGGCATACCCTCCACAAGTCTAATGTAATTTATTTGCTGGCTTTTATTAAATGCTTTTGTTGCTTTTAAATTGGACATCTTTGTGAAATTTTAATAAGCGATAACCTCGATATATGTTGAAAGAAGATATTTGTTTAGCCATTAAAAATGAAACCATTTATACAGTCTAACTTTCTTAATAATGTTCCTCGAACAGTTGTCAGTGTCTTCCCATTTTACATCATTTATTTCTAAGAAATAAACAATATCCGATTCCCGAAATGGAAGAGATTAATTGGCACGTTCCAGTACACAATATCCCTATCTATGCGTTGCAAGCATTTAAAATTATTTGATGGCAACTGGCTCAGCATTTTCTTTTAATATAATTGTCACCATCTCATCGAAAACTGTCAAACTATCACAGGCATTTTCATCAGGCGTTTCAAATATGTTAATTATACAATCGCTGACGAAGGTAAAGCAACCAGTCTAAATAGATGGATTCTGACATTGAAGAATTTGACAGCGGCGACGCGGCTCTTGATTCTAGGTATTCCAAGATGGCCGGCACAAGGTAGGTTCTATCAAATTCCGCTTTCGTTGCTGGGGCGCTGAATTTGGGTATTTTCAACCCATCGCTTGGAGCAAGAATGCTTTCTTTCGTTTTAGGCATTGAACTCTGTGCTGTCATTTGACTGTTATTGTCTATTGGTTGGGTCGGCAACAAAATGCGATCGAAAGGAGTCACTGCAGGTGCATTTGAGATGTCAGTTGATTGCTTGGATTCCAATACTTGTTGAACTGGATCTGTCTGTTTCTTTACTGGCATTTGCTCTGGAATTCGTGCAGGTTCGACAACAGGGTTGACTATCGGTGCTATTTCTGGTAGTCCAGCACGATGCTGTGAAACTGATATTGGATCTGGTTTAACTACCGGGTCTGGTTTCACAACTGGTATTGATACAGGTAAGACGAGTCTTGGTACTGGATCTGGAATCGGTACTGGATTCTCAATCGGCTTCGGCACCTGGACAATAGGTCTAGAATCTGGTCTTCCTGCGGGCATTACAAATGGTCTCCGAACTGGCTGTTCGGTCGTGGTTTGGGTTGGTATATCCTTTCTTGTTGTCGTCTTAGAAGGATCTTCTGGAAACACTTTTTTGACCACGGTTCCAATGTTTTGGGATACTGACGTATCGAGCAAGGGCACCCTATCAGCGGGTCTGACGACAGGGCCACCACTGTTGGATAACTGGACCCCTAGAGCTGGTGCATTAACAATGGGAGAAGGGCCCGAGGATTTAACAGCAATGGGTCCAGGCTCTAAGTTGTTTGACGGAAAAAAGATATTCACGTCTTGTGGCTCATGTTTATCTACTTTGGCCGCAAATACAGGGTCGACGCTGAAAAGAGACTTCATGATGGCATCGCTGGGGGCTGGCTTCAGAATATCTCTTATTCTTGTAGGACCTTGTTCTTGAGGCACATCTGCAACGAAAGTGAATTTGAAATAAAATTATAATGCCTATTTTCGTCAATTTTAAATCGAAAGAGCAATTTTAGTGGTTTTAAAAAAAAAATCTTTATATACAATTCATCTGTATCTCATGAAAATACGTATAATTCAACTTGCTTGATGCTAGGAATGGTTAGTAGTCGGCTTGACCAGCTTCACTTTTCATAGGCAAGTCACAAATTTGAGAGAGAGAGAGAGAGAGAGAGAGAGAGAGAGAGAGAGAGAGAGAGAGAGAGAGAGAGAGAGAGAGAGATTCTGACTGTTATAAACTCTCGGCGGTTGTATTACTGTCTTCGGACATGTTGACTTTCATTACTGACAAAGCGTTGACATCAATACGACATCACAATAATTTTCCTGAGTTATTGAAGTGAGCCCGGGCTAGTTTATAAACCCTATATTATTACACAAAGCTGACTTGGAGCTGATTAAAGGTCATTCGGGTCTCGTATTATGTTCTGAGCGTGGAATAAGCTGCTTTGTTACTGTTAGGCTAAGGATTGTTAAGAAAAAGTACGTACAGAATAGAGTGGATCCTATTTGGTTCTTTAAATTCTGATTATGCGCTGTACGTAGCAAACATACCGGAAGCATACTAGATTTGATCCAGATTGTTTTTTTTAAATATTGATTACGCGTTGTACATTTTACAAATAAAGATACGTTTGTAATGTGTCAGTTAATTTCAGATTGTCGGTCTGGATAGTTATCTGCATAAATGCAACAACGTAATACAATTTGCATTTTTATTTAAAAAGAATTCTTTAAATTAAAAAAATGTCAGCTTTATGAAGGAACGAATAATATCTATCAGACTAAAAAATAGCTATAAGCTTTAAAATACTTAAAATAAGAAATCTGAAGAAAATAAAAATAAAAATCGCTTCGCAAATTATAGTAGATGTAAATGACAAAGGTGAACTATTTCAGCTTACTTTGTGCATTTGAAACTGCAACAAGGAACATCGAAATTAACACCGTCTTTGTATCCATTGTCTTCCTTCCTTATTCGACTGATTCTGAAAGTAAAAAAAGTAACGATAGTTGATGTGAAGGTTACGATGGTTCGATTTTATTCCTATCTTGTGATTGTGTGATGTATGTATTTAACTAATGACGCAACGCACATGTGTACATATGTAAGTAATAAATCTCAATAAAATCACCATTGGCGAGTTTGAATTTTTTTGAACCAGGTTTAATCATGAATGTCAAATGTTTATATCAAGTATAAGTTTCTATAAGCAAATTAAGATTACATAATTACCTATATCAAATGGCCTTCGCTCCCGTGTCTATATCTTTCCTGCAATCTTGACTTAGTCATTATGTGACGGGCGTATTTATATCGCATGCAGGTCACGCGTCGACTGGCAAAACATTAATTTGTCAGAATGCCTTCATGTTTGATGGATTTGCAGGCTTACGTCCCGAAAACTGAGGTAAATACAAAATTGGCCAATCAAATGATAGTGTCTCCAGGTACAACCAATGTGTGTAAACTTTCCTATTCTCGCCAACTGGTGTTGTCGTCTGTTATGGCATACTATTGCTATGATGATGTCAGAAGTGTGCAGAGGGATTGTACAAGTTCGTTTTCGACCACAGTGAGAATTATTTTGATACTTTAGCAGACATTAATTGATTATAATTTGTAAGACAAGATACATTTCATGACAACATGTTTCATTCGTGTGGTAATTAATCAAAATCAATCAGAGGCAAAACAGTACGAAGTAAGGGAAATTCTATCATACTACATTGACGATTATCAAATTACAGAGTCGGATTTTTGGAGAAACTAACGCAATATACTTTTTGTTTTGTTAGCGTCATTATGGGTCAAATGATGATTGAGTTTAAAGACGTACCTCATGACCTTAAACGTAAAGCGACTGTACTTGTAAAAATAGTTAATATATTAATTTACTTACTCTATATTCAGGCCCTTGAATGTTTGTTGTCTGAATTTTTATATTTGCAAGCAACATATTTTCTAATGCCGATTACATGTCAGAAAATAAGGAATCAGATGATGTAAATTGGCAACGGCCTATATATGAGGTTGTAAATATTTCGTTGTCATTACCTATCTGTGATGTTGTATATATTTCGTTGACAACGGCCTATATTTGAGGCTCTATACTTTTCGATGACAGCAGCCTAACTGTGACATTGAAAATAAATAATTATAACAGTGTGTTATATTTAATACGAGATGCTTTCGTATTTAAGATGAATATATATATATATATATATATATATATATATATATATATATATATATATATATATATATCAGTTGTCTGCACAGATTGGTGATAAATTTGTGAACTTGTTTTGTCTATGTGAGCGTGCTTTAATATTTCTTGTGTAGAAATACAAATACTTTCCGTACATATTTGAATATGTTTTCTTATAAGTACAGTCAATAGTTATTTTCCTTTACTATACCTACATTCTTTTGTTTTAGCTTCTTTTCTTTCGCCTCACCGCGACCAAAATAATTGTCTATCACTGCTTTTTTTCTTCTTCAAAATATGTTAAAATAATTTTCAAATTGTTAATGTATTACACACACACACACACACACACACACACACACACACACACACACATGGCGAATAGCAGTCCTTTGAAGTGCACTGGATTCATCAAAGGATCACGTATGTTAGGGATTGATTAAGATAAATGCAACACACATACAACGAACAGTGCAAAATTAATTTCTAACTCGCCTTAGCACTTTCGACTGTAAAGGAGTGTTTTTCAAAGGCAAATGCATACCAGAGACAAAGCAATCAAAACCCAGAAAAATCGTTGAGGTTACAAAACTTTAAATTGGTATTTTTACAGGAATAAAAGCTTGAATTTTATTCAACTAGTTCATTTTAACTTGATGCAGATGCTGAAAAATATTTTATATTTGACCTAGAAATCGATGAGCCTTATTGACATCTGTTATTTGCTTATTAGTCACCCAATGACCTATAAATACTACTATACCAATGAAATATCAGGCATATAATTTTACATAAATTTACATAAAATAACAAACAAATTCAGGTATTAATTTGTATACCTCGTCAATATGTGATAATGTATGTGTCCCATCAACACGTTTCATTTGTATACCTCATCAATATGTAATCATTTGTATACCTCATCAATATTAATCATTTGTATACCTCATCAATATGTAATCATTTGTATACCTCATCAATATTTAATCATTTGTATACCTCATCAGTATGTAATCATTTGTATACCTGATTCAAACTAAAGACCCACCGCAAGGAAAGGAAGTAACAACAAAATATATTCAGAGATAAAGTTTATTTTAAACAGATTAATGATCATGCATTTATATACATGGACATACGACCTAATATTTAAAAACTCGGAAAGTCAATGACTCATTGGTAGTTTGAGGAAATTTCGTGACCACATATCAGTTTCCATTTATTCATTTCAATAAGCATTCAATAAGTGTTTTTTCCAGATTTGGATTTCCAAGTCATCTGGAAAACAGCTGCTCGGTCGTTCATCCAATGGACAGATTGGAATTTTTAATTATGGGTTGCTAGAAAATTAATGAGCTGATAGAAAGGAGCATTAGTGGTTGTTAGATAAGAAATATTATGGGTTACACTGAGATTACAAAAGTAGCATTATGGGTTACACTGAGATTACAAAAGTAGCATTATGGGTTACACTGAGATTACAAAAGTAGCATTATGGGTTACACTGAGATTACAAAAGCAGCATTATGGGTTACACTGGGATTACAAAAGTAGCATTATGGGTTACACTGAGATTACAAAAGTAGCATTATGGGTTACACTGAGATTACAAAAGTAGCATTATGGGTTACACTGAGATTACAAAAGTAGCATTATGGGTTACACTGAGATTACAAAAGTAGCATTATGGGTTACACTGAGATTACAAAAGTAGCATTATGGGTTACACTGAGATTACAAAAGTAGCATTATGGGTTACACTGGGATTACAAAAGTAGCATTATGGGTTACACTGGGATTACAAAAGTAGCATTATGGGTTACACTGAGATTACAAAAGTAGCATTATGGGTTACACTGAGATTACAAAAGTAGCATTATGGGTTACACTGAGATTACAAAAGTAGCATTATGGGTTACACTGAGATTACAAAAGTCGCATTATGGGTTACACTGAGATTACAAAAGCAGCATTATGGGTTACACTGAGATTACAAAAGTAGCATTATGGGTTACACTGAGATTACAAAAGTAGCATTATGGGTTACACTGAGATTACAAAAGCAGCATTATGGGTTACACTGAGATTACAAAAGTAGCATTATGGGTTACACTGAGATTAGGAAGATAGTATTATGGGTTATTGTGTAAAAAGGATAAGTTTTGCTTCCACTGGATAATTGGACATGGGTTAAAAATGATATTTTAGAAAATTATGGTTACGCTGAGATCAGAAAATAAGCATTATGGGTTGCTTGAATAGTATCATTATGAGTTGCTAGAAAATGAATATTATGTGTTATACTGAAAGGAGCATTATGAGTTGCAAGAAAAGGAGTATTATGGGTTACACTGAGATTACAAAAGGAGCACTATGAGTTACACTGAGATTAAAGAGCTCTGAGTGGTCCAACGCGCATTCCGTTATCGATCACTGCTATCTCACCTCTGTCTGCGTGGGTTTGAGTCTAAATTAAGATTCGGCTAATGTAGTTATGTGGGAAAGCTTGCCAGTAACTTCTCGTGGGTCGGTGGTTCCTTCTGGGGTTTTCCCGGGTTCTTCCTCCACCAATAATACTGGCCGCCATGTATAGCCTATCGTGTGCTGAAAAATGGTGTTAAACTCTATAACAAACAACAACAACACTGAGATTACAAAATGAGTATTATGGGTTACACTGTGACTAGGAAAAGAATATTGGTTACACTGAGATTAAAAAAGGAATATTATGGGTTACACTGAGATTACAAAAGGAGTAGTATGGGATACACTGAGATTAGGAAAATAATATTATGGGTTACTGTGTGAAAATTATAGGTTTGGCTTCCACGAGATTACATGAATATTATTAGGTAAAAATGATTTTAGGAAATGAGCATTATGGTTACCCTGAGATTAGGAAAGTAGCATTATGGGTTGCTAGAAAAGAGTTATTGTTTGTGGGTTACACTGAGACTACAAAAGTAGCATTATGGATTACTGTGTGGAAAGGATAGGTCTGGTTCCCTAGAGATGATAAATAGGAAATTAGTATTATGGGTTACACTGAGATCAGCTTACATTGAGATTAGGAACTGAGTATTATGGGTTACTGTGTAAAAAGATATGCCTGGTTTCCAAGAGATAATATGAAATGAACAGTATGGGTTTAAGTGAGATTAGAAAAGTTGCATTATGGGTTATACTGAGATTAGACATTACGTATTATGGGTTACTGTGTTAACATAATGGGTTTGTTTTTCAAGAGATAATAGGAAATTAATAGCATGTGTTACACTGCGATTAAGAAATGAGCATGTGTTTGTTTGCCTTCTTCGTTGCCTACTTCTCAGTTTGTAATATGTATAGAGATGGTAGGAATTTATAAAGATGGTAGGAATTTATCTTTTGTTCATTTAAAACTTTCTTTTTAGTATATTTTTTTTCATTTTAGCCTCCTTCGTAAATACATGCATTCCCGTATGCACACACACACACACACACACACACACACACACACACACACACACACACACACATCGAATTAGAGAACAATTTCATTACCCCCCTTCCCCTTACCTTCTTTCTTATTAATAACCGCAAAATGTTCATTTTGAAACATGATGCAAGACTTCTGTTGTCATACAATGCCTTTCGATATATTCTTCGCTCACTGAGTGTAATCTGACTAGTGATTATGTACCAGATTTCATATAATGCCTTCTAGATAGACTCACTGAGTCTAATTTGATCAGTGATTATGTACCAGATTTGATATAATGCCTTCTAGATAGACTCACTGAGTCTAATTTGATCAGTGATTATGTACCAGATTTGATATAATGCCTTCTAGATAGACTCACTGAGTCTAATTTGATCAGTGATTATGTACCAGATTTCATATAATGCCTTCTAGATAGACTCACTGAGTCTAATTTGATCAGTGATTATGTACCAGATTTGATATAATGCCTTCTAGATAGACTCACTGAGTCTAATTTGATCAGTGATTATGTACCAGATTTGATATAATGCCTTCTAGATAGACTCACTGAGTCTAATTTGATCAGTGATTATGTACCAGATTTCATATAATGCCTTCTAGATAGACTCACTGAGTCTAATTTGATCAGTGATTATGTACCAGATTTGATATAATGCCTTCTAGATAGACTCACTGAGTCTAATTTGATCAGTGATTATGTACCAGATTTCATATAATGCCTTCTAGATAGACTCACTGAGTCTAATTTGACCAATGATTATGTACCAGATTTGTTAGATTGGTATTGAGTAATTGGCAAATTAGACATCTTTGATTTAATTGTTTAGATCCATCACGATAGTTCAAAGTTGTTTTCTTTTATACCAGATTTTTAAAAATAAATGACAGGAAACTTGAGATTTCATCTTTAGACTCAAACACCCATTCTACAACGGACTTTCCAATTAAATATGATATTTAGAATGAAATTATCAAATCAATACCACACCTCTACAACAGGCTTTTCAATTTAATATAATATTTGGAATGAAATTATCAATCTTCATGTAAAATATAAATTTAATTTTACCAGAGCTCTTAATGCATTAAACAAAATTTTGGAGAACTCAATTACAACCTCATAGATGTACATGTACTGGTACAGCTAATTTCTGTCAATGCTAGGACTCTTAGTTTAAAATTGACACACACACACACACACACACACACACACACACACACACACACACTATGAATGATCACGTGGCAAATTTGTCTGAATATTACGAAACAACGCATTCAAGAAGCGTTAATTTATGGATACTGTAACTCACAAGAGTTCATTAAAAATTGTACTGTAGTAGTTTCACTAATTAAAGATACCCTCAAGAGTCATTAAAATTGTATGTAGTAGTTGTACAATTTATAGATATTCTCAAGAGTCATTAAAATTGTATTGTAGTAGTTGTACAATTTATAGATATTCTCAAGAGTTCCTTAAAACTTGTACTGTAGTAGTTTTACTAATTAAGGAGACTCAAGAGTTCATTTATAATTGTGCTGTAGTAGCTGCACTAACTAGTTAGTATACATACTCCTATTGTATCATCCGTTATGTGGTATTGAGTTGATTTTCAACTACAATACTAGAGGAAAGTTGTATACGTACCTAATTTGTACCAACAAATATTAGAATTTGTTAATTAGGAATAAACTTTCTGTCATGACTATATCTATTGTGTTAGACAGCATTGATGTTAAAGTACGTCAACAATCAATATAACAAAACAGCCAAATTAGATGAAGACTACTTTTATTGGCGTCTAATCTGCAATGCCTTATCTTTTGATTTGCTGCTTTTGCATCAGCTTTCTTGTCTTCTTGAGGAAAGTGACGAATAAAGTGGCCAATCAGATTCGGGCCAAGCCCATGGACAACCCGAATCAGAGTGATTGTGATAAAGCTAGGCGAGAAATGCCACATAAGACTGAGACCACAATCTAGAACATAACAAAGCGGAAACAATGCAGGTAAAACAAACGCTTTGAACCTCGCTTTGCATAAGGGGCCGTCCATTTAATATGTACGCATGGCGGGGAGGGGGGGGGGCGGAGGTTAACCCAAATGCATATACTTGCGTATGGGCGGGGTGGGGGTGGTGTACTGATAATGTACGTACGCATATGAAACGTGGGTGGTGAAACCTTGATAATAATTTTTCTAATACCTAACCTGTTCAAATGGGTTCAGTCAACGTTTGAGTTTTAGCGGACTCTAGACAAATTTTTTCAAGTTAAACAGTTTATTTCTTTGATGCAGCCAGACATTCAACGTACGTCTGTGGATTATCTATTTTATTGTACACGTTAATATTATTATTCTTTGATCGTTTCTGAGTTGATTCAATATAGGCCATTTTATAGAATTCGGGATGGGGTGGGGTGGTGGTGGTGTGTGTCAAGCGTACGTACGCAGGTGTGTGTGTGTGTATGTGTGTGTAAAAAGTACGCATGTGCACAGGGAGGGATGGAGGGGTCAAGCTTTGCAAGTGTTTTGCTTACGTACTAAATGGACGGCTGATAATGTGGTTAATGAAAGCTAGTTAGTACCACGCTGAATTTTATTTTTTATTTTTACAGTGAGACGTTTTGGCACAAATAACGAAGGAACCTCGTAAGCATGCAAACAGGGACGTCATTTGGGAGTGGGGGTGGGGGAGAGCCCCTTGAATTTGCATGTGCTGTAAAATGCTGTAGCATATATACGAAAATTAACAAGCCCTCCAGGTTTTGACCCCCCCCCCACTCCCAAATTTTTTAGAATGAAGTATCTGCATGCAAAATTTTATTCGCCAGTGAAATTTATACGATCTAGCCTTTGCCGGGGGCAAGATCTAAAGATAGATGCAATTCATCCAGCATTGTACATTGAGTATGGCACGCCAAATCATTGGAGTGATCGTAGATCGATCTGGAAAATATCTTCGGTGAGCTGGAGAGGGTACATAGTTGAAGATGAGCTGGAGTAATCATTAATTAAATGTTGAGGTGAATGAAATAATGTATAGTTCTATCAGGAAACTGTAAAATAAGCTATCCCAAAATATGAAAATATTGCTCTTTCTGGACCCCAGTAAAATTAATGGACTTACTATTTTTCATATAAGTGTATTCAGAAGTCATAAAGAGGTGACCCATACATGTGTCATACAGGAAAATTAAAGTTTATAATCCCACGATTTACTATAAGGACCTGACGTGGGCCACTATGGGTTAAAGGGTGGGTGGGCTGGTGAACGGTGATTTGCTTTTGCTGTGTGGTTTATGGGAATTTAACATCATGAAGGTCACTATCTGGGTTTATGAAAATGTAACATTACAGTTTGGTATGAAAACACTTAGTTACGATTAAGATGGTGTTTTCTAGGGTACCACCTTGTATGTTTGAAGCTTCAAAACACTAAATTACGATTGAGATGGTGAGTTCCTGGGTATAACCATGTATGTTGGAAATTTAAAACACACCACTCAGTTACGATGGAGATTTTCAGTTCTAGGGTACCAGCTTGCATGTTGGAAGTTTCAAAAGTGGTTTAGTACAAGCAGAGCGAGTAGAAAACTTTGAAAGATATTGCAAAGACTTCGCTGCTATGCAGGTATCAAATAATCTAATAATATTAACATTGCTGTCTAAAGTACGTCATCACTGTTTTAAGTATGTTATTATGCTCTGTCTTAAATATATTTTTCATAATCTGTCTTAAGTATGTTATCACAATCTGTCTAAAGTATGTCATCAGTGTCTTAAGTATGTTATCACAATCTGTCTAAAGTATGTCATCAGTGTCTTAAGTATGTTATCACAATCTGTCTAAAGTATGTCATCAGTGTCTTAAGTATGTTATCACAATCTGTCTAAAGTATGTCATCAGTGTCTTAAGTATGTTATCACAATCTGTCTAAAGTATGTCATCAGTGTCTTAAGTATGTTATCACAATCTGTCTAAAGTATGTCATCAGTGTCTTAAGTATGTTATCACAATCTGTCTAAAGTATGTCATCAGTGTCTTAAGTATGTTATCACAATCTGTCTAAAGTATGTCATCAGTGTCTTAAGTATGTTATCACAATCTGTCTAAAGTATGTCATCAGTGTCTTAAGTATGTTATCACAATCTGTCTAAAGTATGTCATCAGTGTCTTAAGTATGTTATCACAATCTGTCTAAAGTATGTCATCAGTGTCTTAAGTATATTATCACAATCTGTCTAAAGTATGTCATCAGTGTCTTAAGTATGTTATCACAATCTGTTTCAAGCATGCCATCACTGTTTAAAATTATGTTATCGCGTTCGGTCTTAAATATATTATCATAATGTGTCTTAAGTATGTTATCACAATGTCTTAATTATGTCATCGCTGTTTTAAGTATGTTATCACAATCTGTGTTAAGTCAGTCAATCCAGAAAAATAGGCACTATTAGAAATAAAAAAATGGAAAAAAATTAAGTATCTAATTTCTTTAAACTGTTAGTACTGTTTGCATGTAGACTATCAACAGTATACAATTTCAGATTTTCACACACACAATTGTAATAGTTTTGAAATTATACTATGTTAAACTTGGGTACCCATTTTTTACGTTACGGAAGTTAGAGTATGCCTTTTGCTAGTGTCTAAAAATTTTCTGACTTTGGAAATCCATTTAATTTGTAGTATAAGTACTATGGGAAGTATCAATGATTGATGAGATATTAGATTACAATATACTAATTGGTTGTTTGCCGCGACAACAGGCATAAATATTGAATAATTAGGAATAAAACGAAAAAATTTTAATGAACGAACATCATACAACACAACGAAACAGCAATCATAATTAATCAACCGTTTTCAATCAAAATAAAGCTTTTACTATGTCTAGTGAAACATGTTCAGAGAAAAAACTATAAGAGAATCACGAATTAGAATTTTACAACATTTTATATGTGCTCATATTTTGTTACGGAAGTTAGAAATTTATTGCTAATATAGAATCTTTAACAATGTTTTAACTTGTCAAAATTTCAACATAATGTGAGTTAAAAGCTTTGGAATTTTCATTTTTAACCTTTTAGAATAATTTGTACATCTGAAAAAAATAATATTTCCTAAAACCACATAAAAAGAAAAAACACTCACATTTTTAGTCTAGATCTAATTGTCAACTTCAAATTGCTAATTTTTGCACCAAATTAGGTTTTTATCAGTTAAAGAAATATGTGTACTATCTTTTTACATCCATAAATACTAAAAATAAAAAATTAAAAAAAATTAATTTGCTTTTACATAAGATATTCATTTTGTTACGGAGATCAGAAAAAGTCTATTGATAAATGAACTTTTTTTCTGTAAATGCAGTAACCAATCGCCTTTTGTCTCTGATCAATCGAAGTGTTTAAATTAAACACTTATGTACATTATAACTGTACTTAGTAATTGTTACTTCTACTTCTTTGAAAAGATTTTCTGGATGTTTTCCAAATCTGAATTTGATATTTTCATGAACCGCTCACGAATTCCTATTTTTGCTGGTGGTTCGGATAATATGTACAAAACTTTCTCGGGTTCAATCCAAATTCTATCTTCTTGCTGTGGTCGCCTGAATCGGTTAGGGATCTTGCCTGTTTTTTCTTGATGTTGTTCTTTGTTCTTCTGTTTTTCTTTCACCGTCAGACAATGACTTGTGTATCCTTCACAACCAGTTTGACTTACGTCGTCCATACATTGCTGACAATAGCACGATACATTCCTTGTGTAAACTTGGTTTTCTTTGACAGGGACAGCGTAATGAACTTTAAAGGTTCCTTGGACGGCTTGTATAGGCGGCTTAGAATCTAAATTCGACTTAGCTTCATCGTAGTCGTTTTAAATGTAATTGATGTATTTGACTTTGCTACCTTCTTCCATGGTTTTTTGAGCATACACAGAAAAGTCAGATGCATTTTGTATATTGGCCTTCCCATGTTTGATTGCATTGTCAGCAGACCTTTTCACACTCGCCCCTAGGCCATCGCATGGGCCCTTCCCGTGTCCTGATTCCAAATAGTTCCATCTTGCCTGAACTCCAAAACTCTTCTTCATGTGTTGATACTAATCTAAAGATAGTTTTGTTTCTGTATTGACTAGTGGGCGAATCTGTCAGATAGTGAATAAAAAGTCCGATATTTCCGGGTCTTTTTCTTTAGAAAGATCTGTTATGGATGTCAGAGGTTACTGATGTCAGAAAAACTAATTATGTTTTGAAAAAAAATAAGATCAATCAGGATTTGTACAGAATAAATAAGTAGTTTTATTCTATAGAGGCCCCAATTAAAATGAATGATCTCCATTCATTCTTGCATTTTCCTATTTTTTAAAAAAAAATGTGTTATGGAGGTCAGAGCCTTTAATGTGACATTCAAAATATATTAATGTTTGACTCGTAGTTTGGAAATCGACCTCTATTATTATTAATTTAAGATAAATTCATATTCTTTTACCAATTTCAACTTATAAACGAGAGTATTACCTTCAGATTTTCGTTGATAAAGGCTTTTCATGGTGGTCTAGATTCTTGTTACGGATGTTGTATACATTTTGGCGACAACAATTTAAAATCTAGCACAAAGATATATTCTTGTTGATCTTTTCTATGCTAATGCTGATTGAATCTATATAGTTATCTGTAACATTTATCGCAAAAAACTTCCAAATTTCATATTAAAACTCTGTTTATTTCGCGAGCGTTTTTTTTCTGTTATTTCCAATGCGACACAGAACAATTGCATTTTCCGGTACATTTCCGGCACCATTAAGAAAAATGTCTATAAAGAAATGATAGGTTCTTTATTTTTTCTCTTCTTAGGATTATATTTAAAACAATGAAAACATAAAAACATTCTATTAAAGTATTGCAATTGCGCAATCAGCAAGCGACATTTAGACGAATTTGAATGAAAAAAGAAGGCCGTTTTTTTCTGGAATGACTGTAAGTATGTTATCACTATCTGTTGTAAGCATGTTATCACGATTTGTCTTAAGTATGTTATTGCGCTCTGTTGTAAGTATGTTATCACGATCAATCTTAATTATGTTATCACGATCTGTCTTAAGTATTGTAACATCTCCCTCTTAGTAAGAGAGTCACCCTCTCCCTCGGAAAACTGTTTCTTTCAAGGACAAAACTATCCACAAATCGCGATGCGTACCACCTTCTAAACGTACATAAAACTCCTTTACTTACGCTACTGAGAACACACTAGTATTCAGGCTTTGCGTAAAGCCTACCTACGGTAATACTTTACCATAAATTACTACGCTAGCTCTCTATCGAAAATTTATCGTATGCTACTACATGTCTGATTACTATTGCATACAATTCACAGATCCTTACTCACTTCCAGATTAATAAATGATACATAATATGGAAACTAGTCATAATACAAGCTGTATACATTAGAAAATACAAATAGAATATTACGCGAAGTTAAAATTGCGCACCTTAATGTTGTTAATTTTAGACCTTGTGCATCTAGCACTAAACCCTGTCTTTCTCACAAGATCCCTTTCTTGATTAAAGAGGAAAGTACTATTCTTTTTCTATGCTTCCTTGGAGGCAAACTTCTCTCTCTCTCTCCTCTCTCTCTCTCTCTCTCTCTCTCTCTCTCTCTCTCTCTCTCAGAAAATTTCGGACTAAATAAATTTGAGTTGTCACTTCAAATTCACCTTACATCCACAGAGTATGCCTTAACTTCACTCGGCCAATCATAAGCAGTGATTTCTGTTTAAAAAAACTCCCAAGACAATCATTTACTTCAGTAGCCAAAATATCTAAACTACGTTAGATAACTTTTCCCTTTGAAGAACGACTATTTGAAACGGATTGGAAGTTCATATGTCTCTTTCTCAAAATCGTGTTGAGCAATCCGTTCAATTTCATGGAATCGGAACACTGACTGCTTTGAAGTTTTAACACTGATATGTAAGAAATTAAGAATAAAGGTCTAAATGTTATAAAATCTTAATGCTCAGTGCATTCAACTTTAAGGTTCACGGCTTGTTCAAAATTCGATACTTCACAAGTATTTATCACCCTCTGTCTTAAACATATTATCACCATCACTCTTAAGTACATTATCCCGATCACTGTCGCATATAGTATTACATTCTGTCAACTGAAGCACATATCAAATAAAGTTTAAATAGACTTTGTACACACACGCTATATTATCAATTTAATATGTTATATGGCGAACAGAATACATGATAATATTGAGGACTTTTTATAGCGCCACATTTTGAGAAGATCTAAGCCCTTTATCCAATATCGTGTAGTGTATATGACACGGGCATGACGACTAAATCAAATAGCACATTATGTGTGCATAAACGCCCGTGGGGATGTGGCACTATTCCTTACCCCACTGGATTAATTAAATAGATAGCTTTGCTAGTATAAACCAGTGCTAAATGTATCTGAGTATACAAAGAACTTTAATTCAACATTCGTTCATTGTTAGTTTTCGTATATCAGGGTGCTTTCCTTCTCGTCCATGCATCAGACATATAAAGCGGAGAGTTCGTCAATGTAGCTGAGTAAGGTGAGTGTGTGTTGGGTCTATTTACACTTACCCAAAGGTCTTACATTCATGTCGATAGCCACTCGATAGGGGCGCGACATGACGACCAAATTAAATAGCACGCTATGTAAGCATAAACGCCCGTGGGTATCCGCCACCATTCCTTACCCCACGGGATTAATTAAATAACTGGCATTTGCCAGATAAAACAGTGCTAAATGTACTAGCTTACGATGCACTTTAATTTAACTATCGATCAGTGTAGCTGTCCATATGTATAACGCCTTCTTCCCGTAAACACCCATCTTGCCTTTCCACGACCGGACAATTTAAAGTTGCTGTGCGAGTGAGCGCGTGTGATTATGGTCCAAACACCACCTGTCCGTGAAACAATGCGTCCAGAAAACGGACAAAATCAATCAGCACACTATGTGTACATTAAAGCCTTGGGGGATGTGGCACTGTTCCACCCCACCCCCGTGGGGGCATTAACCGGTCGAGGATGCCCTAGTGGGCGAATGCGACCTAAATTCAACTAACGAATGAGTCTGGATACTAGCGACGTCAAGCCCATGGTGAGAACACCACCCTAGTGACAAGCACCACAGCCACTAACACCACCACCAATACCCTTTGTTCCCCATATAGAAAGGGCAAGAGTACAGAATAGACAGAGACAAGAACAAGTTCTCACTATTCATCAAACGGAGTAATTGGATATTGAAGCGAATCGAACCAACTCTGCGCTTCCAACTACAGCACTAAATTGGTACAAATTGTTGTCGGCATTGTGTCAGTACTGCCAGGCCTGGAGGTGACACCATTAACTAAGTGCATCTTGAGTTCAAAACAACAGCCCTTCCCAGGGCTAATTTGATCTCTAGAACAGAGATGAATCAAGTTGCGGAAAATAGTGTGTGTGTGTGTATGTGTGTGTGTTTGTGTGCGTGTGTGTTTGTTTTGTATGTATACGCGTATGTGTGGGTATTTTGCTTGTGTTTGTGTGCATGTGTATACGCGTGTGCATTTGTTTTGTGTTTGTGTGCGTACGTGTGTGTTTTTGTTTTTGTGTACGTGCGCGTAAAGGTGTGTGTATGAGTATGTGTGTCTTTTTCCCTTAGCAAAACCCTTTTCTCTAAATTAATGAGTGTTTGTTTTGTGTGGATGTGGAGTTTTGTGACTATAAATTCTATCTCATTTGCTGGTGTGATTGTAGGTGATGGTGTGTTTCGTAAATAAAACCTTTCCTTCTCTACTATGTGTTGATTGAAAGTATAATGAGTCGTGTAAGTATTAGTGTGTTGTTTTGTATAAAAATTGATTGTAGGTTAGCACTTAAATCACTCTGGGGTATGTGATATGGGTAGTTGGTAAGAGGGGATGTTTTCCTTCACGTCCATGTTTGAAACATATAAAGTGTAGCGTTCGTCTTCGCGCCATTCAATATTGAATAAACGAAGATGGATTCTAACCACATGGACAAGATGATTGTGTTGCAAGGGGTAGTAGATGATCTGGGAATGGTGGAGCAGATGCTTGTGAGAATGAGGTATGGCTCTTATAAAAAACAAGAAAAGGAGAAGATGGAGGACAAAGAGGAGTAAAAACAGATTAGAAGATGGAATAATAGAATAATGAAAGTGGAGGAAAAATGAAAAAAGAAAAAAGCGAAGAAGAAGAAGAAGAAGAAGAAGAAGAAGAAACACAAAAAGCTTTTTCCAGAGCCCCTCTCATATCTCGAAAAGATTCATTTCCTCTCTTGCCTAAAAATGTTTTTAGTCGACATTTGTGCGTGGTTGATTTTTGTCGAAAACTCTGTCTATATTTCTATTACATTTTGATTCTTTTGTATACGGGGATTCGAGTCATTCTGTTCTATATATCTGCTAAGATTTCTACTTATTCTACCTGTAAGTTTACTCTAACCCAGCGAATTATATCGAGGGCGGTCATCTCCTTGATATCGAGTACCGAAAGAGGTGGGAAATATAATAACATTATATACACCACCCCATAACAGTCCCATTGTCCAAATATCGTCCCCATTCACGAGCCTAAGTTCATGTTATCATGGAATCGAGGTTATTTGTTCATAAAGAATACTATTTAGAACAACAACTCTACAATTGTTAAAAAATATATTATATATCATCAATGCAGTTCTTGAAGAAAGCCTAATTCATGTCATTTCATTAGAATGTGAAATAAAAATTCCACATCCTCCAGACAACCGAAAAGCCAGGTGTGATATATGTAAGAATTAAATCTACTACATTTAGAATAACTGAAATCAATGTTGTTGATGAGTTTATGAACTGAATGTTTTTCAGTAGACTATATTTTTAAAACGTCGTCCATTAAGTCTGTACATAATATAGATTACTGATTGATATACAGTTGTCCATTAAGTCTGTACATAATATAGATTACTGATTGATATACAGTTGTCCATTAATTCTGTACATAATATAGATTGCTGATTGATATACAGTTGTCCATAATTATGTTCATAATATATAATACAATTTCGATATACAGTTGTTCATTAATTCTGTATATAATATAGAATACTGGTATATATATATATATATATATATATATATATATATATATATATATATATATATATATATATTGTTACGACCGTTTGCTAAGGTTCTTTCAGTCATAACATATTCTGGGTTCGTCTGGTACTGGCTTGAGGTGAAATAAATGTAACCAATTTATTGGGGTGTTTGCATTGATATTTCTGTACAATAAAAGATTAGAACGACAGAAGAGCTTATAGATACAAAATAAATTATGTTTTACTTTTTATTGTGTTTTCTCTCTTTTTTGCTTTTATGAAATATTCACAATATCACAAATACATTGACATACACAATTGTAATTATACTTTTTGACTATACATTTAATATATCCAACAATGTGGCTTGTTTAATACACAAGTTTGTAGCCATCTTTAAAAAAAACATCAATTTCAGAATCAAGGTTTTATGAACTAGATTTTATAAAATAAAAATTCTATAAAATAAAGTTAATGTTTTTTTAACATCAAAGATTAATCTTATTGGAGACAGGTATTAACCCTAATTACCTAAACTATATAAATAAATTGTAAAAATAATATCCGAAATTTGTGTAAAATCAAAATCTGGACAAATCCGAATTTTGGGGCTAATCCGAAATTTGGAAGAAATCAAAATCTGGACGAATCCGAGTTTTGGGGCTAATCCGAAATTTGGAAGAAATCAAAATCTGGACAAATCCGAATTTTGTCATTTCAATAATATATCACTTTTGTAGAGGGATTTTACCTGTATAAAATTATTCATGACTGAGGAAATTTAGAACAGTTCGATTTCAATGCAATCAGTCTCAATCTCTATCTAACCCCTTTTTCTCTATGTCTCTCTCGTCTGCGATGACAGGAGCCCTTTTTATACTCTCTATACCCTTGGAGAACCTCTAATGTTTACATAAACAAACAACGGAAACATTCGAGATTCTCCGATTTTGGTTAGAAACGAAAACGCTACCAGCTCGCGCTCAAGCAACTTGAAAAGACTGGGAACGACGTCATTACGAAGTAGCATAGCACGTTCTGGGAGGCACTATTTGATTAAAAATACACTGTAAACAGCTAAGACATCATAAAATATCGTCATATAGTAATACATAAGTTACTAACAGTTACTCGAAACATAAAGATGAGTTGAAATAATCATCAGAATGGATCAAATGAGAGTCGGTCGGTCGATCTCATTCAAAGCCGTGTGCTTTCAACGAGGGAAGCAGCAGAGAGGGTGAACCCTACAACGTTTTCAGACAAAATTTGATTGAAATCCTAAAACGAGCCGTCCTATAATCTCATTTTAACCAAAAAGAGGGCGAACCCTACAACGTTTTCAGACAAAAAAAATTGATTGAATCCTTAAAACGATCCGTAGGATTTCGTTGAAATCTACGAAATCTCATTTTAACTAAAAAAATGAAAACGAAGATTTTTACGATTTTTTAATTAATTTTGGTCGCAACTTGTTGTCATCCACCCTCTCTGCTGCTTAGTGATTTCATCACTGGGTTAACAAAAAATAATAAATGATTTGATCCAGTCTTTATGATGAAAGTCCTTAGGATGAAAATCATTTAGGATCTCACAAACAAACTAATCACTAACACCTCTTCTTGTAAATCAATCAGATTATTTGACTGGTCGGTGAGTTTGAAATTAATTCTGGTTAATGAATTATTATGGCATCGCATGTAGACAGGATTAATTGGGTTTTCAATAATTAGGTATCCTGGAGGAGCTGTTGGTGCAAATGAATAGAGAATATATCCTTGCTGAGCTTGATTTGATTGCTCTAGATTAATTTGATAGCTTCCTTCGATAACATCACATACTAAATTGAGCGCAATCACCGATGAAATATTCACGTTGAACGGAGCGATATGCCTGCCGCCACCATCTGGGTCATTATTGTGTTTGAGGATTTTTATTTCCCCTGATGCTGTTTTTTTCCATGCATCATGAATTATTTTAAAACCAACATCGATGGTGTCACTGAGAAGTTTTTTTAGTTCTGGTACGTTATATCCTGGTAGTTTGAATGTGGGGATATCTTCAACGCGGATTTTATAGTCTAATGCAAATTCTGTTCTCGATTTTGGGTTATCTTCATCTAATATATCCTGAATAATTTTTAGGTTAAATGTTTCCATATCGTCGATAATTTTATTGCATGTTTCTACGACGCTGATAAATTCATCTCGGGTGAGAGAACCGGATTTAAGAGATATTAACAACAGTGAAAAATCATTATTCATTGCTGTGAAATTTTTAACGATTTCAGGTTTTTTAGCAAAAGGATACTCTGACAATGATCTACCATCCGCCTTTTTTTCGAATATGAAACCAAAAAAATCTATAGTGAATTGGTGATCTTTATAACTCCTTATTGGATTATCAGGTTTTATTCTGTCGGTGATATAATCAGTTTTTTGTGGTTCTGGTAAATCAACGGTTTTTCCCCCTGGTGGTAATTCAGGCCATCCTAATACGGTTCTAATAGAACTCTGATAGATATCTACGACGTATCCTTCTGTACTTATCTCAATTGCGGATGATAGCGTCGGTTCATGAACTGTTATAGCGGTTTTTGATTCTTTTCCAGTAATCGATTTTATTCTACGCGCGAATTCATCATTGATTTGTTCGATTTGGTATGACCCTGTTGGTATCGAAACGACGTTCCAGTCTGGAGTCCCGTCTTCTTTATTCTTATTTGCAAATACCAGTGAATTATTCGGTTGTTGACCACCAAATGATTTTGATCTGATATTAGGCCAACTGTGATACACTCGTAATTTTGCTAGCGCTATCTCCTTCACGGGGACTGGGCTAGGGAAATTCACACTAAACTCGGGTTCCGTTGATGTTATTGATATCATGCTTGTTTGTACTGGGTTCGTGTTCTCCACTATTTGTTGAAGTAATTCCATCGGTGTCGTCATTGTTATTATACTCATGTTGTATTTCTAATTTTGGTATCGAGGAATCATAAATACTGACCGTCACTGAGAACTCACAATCTGGTATGGTTGAGATTATTGAGATCATTTTGGTTTTTGGGTTTGTTTTTGGGTTCGTGTTTTCTAATTCCATCGGTGTTGTCATTGTTATTATACTCATGTTGTTGCTCTAATTTCGATATCGCTGAATCAAAAATACTGACCATCGCTGAGAATTCACTATCTGATATAATCGTATTATCGAGTGACGACGATATCATCAGGGATAACTGCGAATATGCGGTTGATGCAATATGAAATTGAATTAAGTAATTCTGCAGTTTACTCTGGCTGCATGATGATATCTTTTTTGCTATCCCGGTTGATATACCCCCGATTGTAGCCACCGCAGAAATGCAAATTGGAACTACGACCGGGGCAATCATTGTAACCGATGCAAGTATTATTCCGGCGCCAGCGAGAACGCTTGACACCGAGTACACAATAACATCAATTGCGGTGATTCTTCGTCGGTATTTTTTTATTTTTATTTGATACTCCTCAGTGAGGGTTTTGAGTCTATTTTGAAATTCTCTGACCTGATCATAGCGACATTGCGTTGATGAAATCATTGTTATTTTAAAAAAGCTAGCGTTTTCAATTGTGAAATCCGAACGATTTAGTTATTTACTTAAATCCGCTACGAATTCCACATACCATGTTACTGGTGTCCCAACCAAACTTTTATCAGTAGCTGTTATAGTGAACTTTTCAGTTGTATCCTTGTCGATGATCGTTGAAATCGTATTATTAACCCCGGATGAACTCAACGATGAAATATTAAATTGAGTCGTTGTCACTAGAGTTAATCGATAAATACCCTTAACGGTTGCAGTGATATCTAATTTGTTGTTTGTAGGTGTCCACACAAATGATCCGTGTTGGATTGTGTACACGACGTTGTTGGTTTTCTCATGAGGAATTTTTGTTTTTTCAATGATTGTTATCATCCTCGAAAAATCACCTTTGACGGCTTCGATGAAGTTTTTCGTCTCATCGATGGATTTTTTAATATCAGGGAGTTTTATTTCTATTTTATCCAACTGGGTTCCAATAAATTTATCAATGATATTTCTACGAAAAACTGAAAACTGTTTTCCGTTTTCTTCAATTTTAGATTCAAGTGTTGTTAGTACAAACAGAGAATTGTTTAACTCATCGTTGATAGTTTTTAATCGATCTGTAATCGTCGAAACGATTACACCCGGTTTGAGTTTACCCTGATCGGAAAATAACGCAACGGTGTTCTCGATTGCGTTTTGTTGTTTAACCAAAATATCATCCAGAGAAATATTACTGGTTTTCAATTTACCCTGTTTGTCTTGAAATACAACTATTTCATTAGGATCAACATTTGTTAAGTTCAACGTCTCAGCTATTTCATCTTTGATTAGTTTTTTTACATCCTTGATAGAATCAGGGGGTGCAGTGCCATCGGGTTTGGGTTTCAATGATCTCCCCCAAATATCAATCATGTTATTGTAAAACTCTTTCTCTCTTTAAAATCGTTTCGATTTCCAGCGATTACTAGTGTATTCATTCACGACAACATGTGGTGGTTTTCCGCTTGGGTTACTCAAGGAGTTAGAAATAGCGTCAAGGACATTTAATACTTCGCTGCCACATATTGGTGGGTCAATCATCGTTTGTGTTGGTAGCGTAGAATACCAAGTCTTCATTGGAAGGGTTTTTATATAACGCAAAAACTCTTTTGGTGGGGCTAATCCATATGAATCAAAATAGACAATCCCACGTGGATCAATAGCGTATGTAACCCAGTGAGTTCCGGGTCCGGTGCTGTTATCTAAATTAATGATTCCGGTTTCAACGCTGTTTGGTTGATGTGGTAATTGATCTTTCATAAAGACACCTCTGAAGTTTTTAATCGCTAGTTTTTTAGCAGCATCCATTAAATCAAAATTGGACATTGGAACCATAGGTTCGGAAATCGAAGATTTCTGAATTAATAAATCGTTCCTGGTAGTCTTAGACCCTTTCCGCTGTACCACGAATACGGGGTTCCTGGTAGTCTTAGACCCAATCCGTGAACGGATCGTCCCTTTTTTTTATATCCTTTCCCAGTTGCCTTCTTTAGTGCCATTCCTGCTGCAGTACCAACGGCTCCTAACGCTGCCGCTTTAGCCACCGCTGGGGCTGCTGCTGCAATCAATGCTGGTATTGCAGCTAACAACGGGAATATACCGCCTGTTTTAATCATATTTTTGATAGCAGCCGCAGAGAGAGTAATCTGAACACCTTTTTTGGCTGCAAGTGCATCATTGAAATGTTTCACCTGACGAGTTGTCAGCGATAATTTATTTGCACCACCAGTCATTTGGTTGGGTTTCAACGTGATTGTGGTTCCACATTTTTTAGCTGATTCCGATTGCAATTTTTTTAATTGACCGGGAGTTAACGCAACACTAATAACACTATATGACATTATACATAATAGATTGATTCTAAATCGAGAAAATCGTTTACGATTTCAATTACATGTTTTCCACTGGGGCATCTACCACTCTCATTCTTCCACCAACACCTTCAAGTAGCATTGATTTGTCGCTGAGAATGACAGCAACCGCTCTATAATCAGCAATAGCACCACGAGTCACATTAGCTCTAAAATGTATATCAACAACAGATTGTCTCATCAAATCGAGATGTTCCAGTGAGAAGTAATAGATCGGATACAGATTTTTAAAATCATATTGTGATATTTGCAAACCAGTATCCACATTTTGATCGCGTGCCATAAATGACAACAGACGATGATAAACTCGTGCGATATGATTTTCTGTGTAATTAAGTTGTATATCCTCGGATGGTTCCTGTTGGCCGTTTATTCTCAGTGAGACGTCTTTCACACCTAATTGATCAAATATCATATGACTGAAACGTTGATCGCCAACTCGTGCGTTATCCTGTAACGCAATAAATATATGACGTGGCGCAGCAACACCTTGTTTTGATGCTAGGTTCCAAGTGAATAACCCGTTGATATTTGATTGTTTAACATCTGTACTCACGGTTAGCCAACTCAACAACGACTTTCCTCCCTGGTCCATAAATGATAGTAATCGTTCTTCTGCAGTGATTGCTGGAGTCAACACTGGCATCCACAATGATATTTTTGTTAAATTGACTTTACCGGCATCATCATTTATATGTGCTGCAGCTGGGTTTGCTGGAATCCTCCAGATTGCGTCACTATCATCACTCTTTCGTACAAGCGATACTGTATGCTTCGCTCCATAGATAACTTTTCTGACGTTTCTACAGAATCCAAATATATGATGCAGTGGAATCGCGCATGAAAATGATTTACGCCCTACTCCCAACATTGAGTTTCGTGTTGCAGCTCCTAGATTGAAATTAGCATCGTTGTTTATAATCATATCCTCGGCATCAATATTAGCGGTGCCAGCATTATTCTTTGGTCGTCTTACAACAAATGGATTTCCTCCAGCGGTATTCTTACCATCTTTTGCAAACATCATAGAGGGTCCTGCTGATCTTGTATAATCATCAGAATATCTCGCTAACCCGATTATTGTTGTAGCCACATCAACATCGCGATCTATCGACTCGATTTCTTTTCCATCAATGAGATATCTAGCACTCTCAAATAGCGCCATGATACCATTATTGACAAAACCGACTTGAGTACCAGCTGGATACGGTGCTGGTACAGCAGGAGTATCAGCAGCTGTTACAAGTTCTCCTTCTACTTCAATAAACGCTTCAGCGGGTAGAAAGTATTTACTGGTATCATGGACTTGAAGATCAATTCTTGCTCGACTATTTGAGTCTATGGCATGATAGGCGTAATATTGATAATCGCGTACAGAATCATCCTTGCCAACTGGGGCGTCTATATCAAATGCTGGATCACGTGACTGTTTGAACATTTTATTCTATTTATCAGAGTCTAAATCGCGATTTCCCATTTCATCGTCGTAGTTTTTTAAAGCCACTTCCTGCTATCATGTTTGCAATATTGCTTTGGTCGCGGGTTAAAACCATCGACGCTAATTTTTCATCTACTGCGTTATTTATAATTCTACTAACACTTGCAGGCATTTCCGCTGTAGACGGTAACGGTTTTGAAAATCCTTTGGATTTCATCCGTGATTTCACTAATGATGTTAATTTATTTTTCGCAGTTGAAAACGCTTTTCCAGCAAGATCTCCAACAGCACCAATACCCTTATCACGAATAACATCAATTGCTTTCATTCCTAATTGTTTAGCCAACGGCATCACTTTTGGAGCCATTCTCGCAAATAACCCTAAAATGGTATTACCTAAACCATCTCCGTAGTATGCTCTATAAACCGGAAACCGTGAATTAACTACGTAGACGGGGGTTGGTTTATCATGATTGTAGTGTATGATCATTATTTGAAATCAGAAACAATTTTTCAATTGTAAAACAATTTATCAATTAATCACTGTGATACCCACTTTCCACTAACTCGCCAATGAAATCTCGATATGTGCTGATATCCATGATACCACCCTGAAATAATCGTCTACAGATATCAGCTGCTTCATTAATTATTTCCGGTGAGTTATTTCCAGCTCGGAACCCTCCTACAAGAACTTCTAATCGTGATATATCACTGAGAACACTACCAGGACATGAAACGCTAGCGTTTCCAACTAGACCACTCCCCAGAAATTTTTTCTCATCGTATGGCTGTCTTATTTGGAGTTGAAATTTTCTTTTGAAGTCTCTGTAGTCCTTCATCCTTCTATCTAAACTCCCAGTATTTATTTCATACACTATATCAGCCCATTCATTATGTGACATTCTATAATCCGAATAATTGTCCGTGAAAAACTTCTCTTGTGAATCATAGCTGTTAGCAGCGAATTCACCTAAATTATCTATATCCTCGTTGAGAATTTGTTGTTTAGCGCTCTCGGTAAATATAATTGATTTAGGTAGTCCGCTAACTAGTTCTTCCTGAAATCCTTTAAATGTTCGTTTCGAAGCGGTTGATATATCCTGAGGAAGTGATTGCAAGGATTTTTTTGTTTGTTTAGTTCTTTTTGCTATTTTTTCTAACACAGGAATAAGACCCTCTTCTTTTCTTTTACCGTCAGGATCATCTCCCAGTATAGCACGCTCTATCTCCTTCGTTGCTGTGGTTACTGGTTTAAACAATTCTTCAGATCCCGCAGCAAAATCAGTCTGAAAACTCTGTCGTTGTTGTAGTTTATTCCGTACAGAGTCACGAATTGGTACAAATCTCCTGATTGCATCTAATCGTTCACGAGCCAATCGGGTTGTTAATGCTTTATTGACCATTATTTGAAATCAGAAACAATTTTTCAATTGTAAAACAATTTTTCAATCCCGACCTAACACCAGTGACAAAGTCACCGTGGAAGTGTTTTAACAGCTCTATCAATGATGAGGAAAGTATCATAATTGTATATAAAATAATTAATACTGATAGTTTCCTCACTTTTTTGACATGTCGGATGATTTTTGACATCCCTTGAGGGTCGGCTAAAAAAAATGATTAATGGTCGGGCAATCAAATAATGATAAATGGTCAATCAAAATTGTTCATTTTCTTGAATTAACGCCCGTAGGTTTCTAACTTTAGAGTTGACTTCTTTTTTCAATTCGTATTCGTACCCCAATTCTTTTCGTATTCGTTCTACGATGGTATACAACGGAGCGAACACACTTACGTCACTGGAAAATGCGAGAGAGTCCCGAATAGAATTCTGAATTCTTTTGATGAGCGCATACTTCTTTGGTAGCATATATTTATTGTTGTTAACTCCGTATTCTATATCCTGAAAATCAGACATGATTTGATCAGGATTTAACCCATCTGATAGTTCAATATCCCAACCTTTCAATTTTGAAATCTCGGATATGATGCTATTCATGTTTTCAGAATTCATTATTCTATAATAATGATATATTTCTAAATGAAAAATATGACGTATTAGACATAACTAAATCGAATTTTTTGTCCCGTCCCCTTTGAAATAGCCGATCGACAAACCCCCTCTGCAACATATCGTACAGAGGGTCTACAAATATTGAAATACTTGCCGGCTTCATATATTGATTTAAATACTTTTTCTTCGTTAGTTATTGTATTCAAAGATTTCACAGGTCTCGCTTTTTTCGAGTATTTCCCAGTCCCCCCTCGTTTGGTATTTTCACTATGTGTAACAGCCTGCAGATTTGATAAAGAATTGTTCTTCGGATTAGAATCAATATGATCAATAACAAAACCATCTTTGATCAATCCATGGAAACACTCGTACACGAAACGATGATTGTAATATTTCTTCTTTCCAACAGTAAAGAACAAATACCCCATACCATTATCCCACCCAACTGGGTTCTTCAGTCTACGGTTTCTTACAACACCATCACTGGATGCTTCATAATTTGTACTCACAGGGTGCTGTCTGAATTCTTGGGTCATTCTTATACTATACTATTTGTCTAATTCAATGACTGATCCATTGCAGGGGGATTCATTATACATAAATCTTTCATTTAGACACTTGTTTTTAGTATAGCATGAAAGAGTTCAAGAGATTGACTTCGAAAAATGCTGAATTCAATGCTGATAAGGAGTTTAAGAGATTATTAAAAATCAATCCTAGATTTAATCTCGATAGACCCAAAAAACGTATCAAACGTCCAAGAGACGGAAACATGAAAGAGTTTAAGAGATTATTAAAAATCAATCCTAGATTTAATCTCGATAGACCCAAAAAACGTATCAAACGTCCAAGAGACGGAAACATGAAAGAGTTTAAGAGATTATTGAAAATCAGTCCTAGATTTAATCTCGATAGACCCAAAAAACGTATCAAACGTCCAAGAGACGGAAACATGAAAGAGTTTAAGAGATTATTGAAAATCAGTCCTAGATTTAATCTCGATAGACCCAAAAAACGTAACAAATTTAATCTCGATAAACCCAAAATCCTTCGGATTTCAAAAGCGTCCAAGAAATTATCCTGGAAAGATGCTCAATTCAATCTCGATATAGTTTCTAATACACCCAAGAATACAATTCTTGATAAAGCCATGATTAGTAAAATCAGAGATTGTTTCAATGAATTTAAGCGTGATGGAGCATCCTATTGTTGGTCAACATTTCGAATTGATGGTGTTGTTGACGCTACCATGAATGATGAAAAAGCAGCAGTGATAATTTCACGTGTTGGGGAAAAACGGTATTTTTTCCGAATCAAATTCATTATTGAAGTCGATGGCAAATGGATTATTAGGGATAAATTTGAACCAATCCTCAAGAATAAAAAAGCTGTCATTGTGAGTAGAGATTCCAAACCAGGAATTCTAACCGGCATTGACAAACCATACTACGAAAGATCTTATCCCGTAACAGCAATGGTTTATGGGCTATATCCGTTAAATGATAAACCCGATATCGCAAAACTAGCTCCTATGAAATATTCGTCAGGGCTTAATTGTGTAGCAACACGGGTAATGGAGCACTTCACAAATGCATCCCGAGGAAATAAACTAACTGATCTGCGACGTAGGAAAATAACCGAATGGGAACTGACAGTGAAACAGCATGGTGCAAAGATTTCTGATATAGCTAAGTTAGAAACATCATTAAGATTTCCAATAACAGTTATGACGATAACCGGAGAGGTTTTATACGAACCGAAATATAACAAAAATGGAGCACCAATACAGATTATTGATCATAACAAACACGCGTGGACACCTGCGGTAACAGTATTTCCACGAGAACGAACCGTGAAATATATCCCCCCGGAATTTTCCGGGAAATTCGTCGGGGATGTTTTCTATGAAGAGAGATTATTTGATGCTATTCATGCGTTGTGTAAGGATGATCCTGTGTCAGTGTGGTTACTTAGAAGTGATGAAGATCCCGAAATAGGATTCGATCAATTTGTAAAACCAAATGGTGAATTATATCGCGTTGAAGAATTAGATAATAGAATGAGAAAAATCGCTAGTGATTTTTCACCAGAGAGTTTCCATGAAAAACTACTCACGGATAGTTTTACTATTCCATCAGTGGTAGCTCACTTCGCAAGAGAAAAAAACTCATGGCGTCCAACACGAAGTGATTTTCTCGAAGATGTTAAATTGAGTTGCGTCGAATATTCCCATGGAGGACTGTGGAATACGAAATACTCACGTGATGGTATGATTTCAATTGATATATCCGCGTGTTACCCCGGAAGTTTTCTCGGATATGGGGAATGCGCTGAGTACTTCAAACGATTTGGACACCCCACGCATGAAATGACTCGTGTTGCGATTAATGGACCATTGCCTGATTTTGATTTAACCGGATTCGCTCGTGTGATATCATTTGAATTAGCTACAGGGTTACATCCGTGTAGTTATGTTTGGCTCGGTAGACATCTATCTGAAAAGGCCTGGATGCCAATAGTGCTATTGAGATATATGATTGATTGTGGTATGCTAATATCGTTGATTGTTTCCGAGGCTATTATATGCTATCGAGCTCAGAAAGAAGTTTGGCTACCACAACCCGATCTAGATAGAATAATCAGCGAACTACGAAAACAATTCCCTGATTTCAATGAAGAAGAAATCATAAATTGGTCTAAGAAGTTATTTGAAATTAAAAAAGAACAAGCAAAAGATCTCGGACGAAGAATAATCGGTAAATTCACTCAAGGTGGACGGTACGACAACGCAAAATACTCTTCGCGGTTGATCATAGATGTCGCTGAATACGATTTTATTGTAGCGGATTTAATGAAGCAGGGAAAACTTGTATCCCGTAAGGATGCTTTTCTATCTAATGGTGAGAAAATGGGTACGGTTGTTACCTACTGTGATGGATATAATTCCCAGTACACACATTTGAGAAGTTCAATGCTAGCCTATGCTTCTATTAATCTATTTTCGATGATAAATAGATTTCCTAATACCGCGGTTAGAGTGGCCACTGATTCGATGTATATACACAATAAGTACAAATCAGCTGTAGCTAAATTCACAGATCCCGAAGAAAATTGGGGGCGTTGGCGATTTAAAAAGGAGATGCTACATGAGTATTGTGAATCCGCAGACGTTGCCATGGATGATAAATATCTTTGTTGTAACCGTATTGAATTTCAATCAGAATTTTCTAATGCACCACCGGTATCTGATCCAATCTGTAGATATAAAACAGTTTATTTAAACGGTTGTGGTGGGTCAGGAAAGACAACTCGTGCAATTGAATTATTTCGTCGTGGTGGAAATACTTGTATTTCTACTAACATGATTGTGCTAACACCGACTCACAGACTCGCCAGAGAGATGATACAGCGAGGGGTAAATGCTTGTACTTACCATAGTTTCTTTCGATGGAAGGGTGACAAATGGACTCCTGAGCGTATGGGTGATAAATTCATTCCTGAAATCATAATTTGGGATGAAATATGCACAGTGTCATTAGATGTATTACAAATATTTCTCGAGTGGTTGTTAAACAAAAACACAAAAGTCGTCATGTGCGGTGATCACGGCCAACCACCACCATTTGTCGGTGCATCTCCACATGAATGGCTAAGGGGTTTTGTAGACTACTATGAAGAAATCACCACTGATTATAGATCACTTGATGAACGATTACGCGAGTTCAAAGCGCTAATTAGATTACAACCGGATAGAATCCAATGCGAAATAGCGCGTGAAGTGATTTCAGAAACTCCAATGAATGATTTCTGGGAAACATGGAGACCAAATGATTTGATAATTGCAAGTAGAAAAATAGTCAGGGACACACTTCAGATGAAGTTATTTGAATTGCATAAAGAAAAATTTGCAACGCTTCCAGTACCCCTTTGTTATAGGCCATCGGATACACGAAAACAGAATATTGAAGTTGATATTCCAGGACAGAGTGAAAAGCAGATTCTCGTGTTAAATGATATTGTGCTGGTTGATATCAATGTCGTTGAAGATGCATTGCGTGCTAATAAATCCCCGTGGACGCTAGGATACGCAGCAACAATACACTCTTCACAGGGATTGACTATATCGGATACAATTGTTTGGATGGTGGATAATCACATCGAATGGTCGAATTTAGTCTATCTCGCAGTATCCAGAGTACGAAAAATAAATCAACTTCGAAGAGTTGTTTTCGATGATAATGACACAACAATAAGTGATATTGATGTTAGCATCATTAATAAAAAACTCTCCGGTTACAAACAACAGGACAAAAAAAAAACAACGAGAATTCGATATTGATGCTAAATTAATAATTACGCTGAAACAACAACAGAATAATCACTGCGCGAGTTGCAATTGTATAATGCGTTGGCAGTATTCGGATAAGGATCCTCGCCAATTCACCGTAGACAGAAAAAATAACAGTCTCGGTCATGTCAGAAATAATGTGATGTTGACTTGTCTTGAGTGCAATAGACGCAACGGTGCTAGTTAAGACCATGCGGTGGCAATTGAGTATCCTCGGGAATTACCTGTAGTTGTTGTCGAGTAAAACCCCGCTGAGGGGCAGTTGAATCCAGTTTATAGACTGGAAGTCTACCAGTTGATCGTGTTATACTAGATATCTTATGCGTAGTGACGCTCCAAATAGGATCAGTAGCCCTTTTTCTACCCCCTTCAAGCTCTCCTGGTTCGTATAAGTACCTCACAATGACATTACTATGAAGAATTGGTTCTTTGAAATCTTTTTGTGGTTGTACGGGTATTGACTTCTTTTTAATCGCGTTGATAGGTTTCATGTTGATTGTTCTAGTAATCTCGTTATTCAGTGCAGTAATCACAGATGGTAATCTTTTAACCCATTCACGGGATCGCTTTTCTTGAATGAATTCTTTTGCGTATTGATATCCAAATAACCGCTCAGCAATCGTCCGATTAAATCGTTCTACAATGGCCTGATCGCGATGTAGCGCAGTATGCCCTCGTCGTATGGTGACATTATGATGTTTCATTGTAGATAATACTGCACCCTGAAATTCCTTGCCAGGATCAACCTGCAATAGATTTGGCCAGTGCAGAGGACCTCGTCGATAAATCCTCTCAAATGCAGAAGCAACTTCAGTGGCTGATTTTGTTTTTAACGGTTCTGCTTCTTTGTATCGACTTGCAATATCAACTACGGTTAGCGCGTATTTGTAACCACGATCATGAGGCAGAAATAATATATCAGCCTGATGAACTTCATTAGGAGCGGTCACATCAAAATGCGAGAATTGAATTTGTTTAGGCGGTGGTAGATAAATTTGCCATAGTGCCTGTTTGGATAACCAATTAGCCGCAGTGGTTTTTTTCACTTTTGCAGCGCTAGCGAGTTTATGGACTGCTGATTTACCCCTCCAGTATCCTCTTGGGGAATAATAAATTGATTCCATATTATTAATTACCGGCACCTAACATCAATTTACTTTTCATAGCCGATTTTATTAAAAATGAAGCCAATTTTTCTTTGAAGGATTTATCAGGAATAGCATTTAACGCATGAATTAATTTCACATCTGCTAGATGCCTGTGTTGCAGATTGCTGCTTTTATAAGCAACATCATGAAGGTGACAGGCCTTATCAATGGCGTTTATTGGTTCTTCACCGAGGTTGGGTTGATTTTGATTATTGAGTCTGATATCAAGTCTGGTTCCCGGTCCACAGTAGCTATATCCGGGAAGGTGCTTTTCTCCGGGGTACTTTGCCCATGGGGTTCCAGGGAGCTTTGCCAATTTGGCTGCGATATCACCTCCTCGTTTTTTTTTAAATCAGATTTCATAGACACAAATCTAAATTTCTTTGTACCACATTGCATGCATTTACCAGAAAGCGCTGATCGGTTATTTTTAGTTGTAACCGTCGTCACATCTTCTGTGCCAGTACGAGTTTTGCACTTCACACAATATAGATCCATAATTTATGTATAGAGATATGGATATAATTGATTTTTCAGCGACTAAAAGAAGAGAACCGGTTAAGCATCATGCAGCGCTACCAAACTCTATCCGGATGATTATAATCGGGCCATCTGGATCCGGTAAAACGCAATTGTTGCTCAATTTAATAATGAGATGGATGAAATGGGATAAGTTGTATTTAATTGCCCCTAGCGTAGATGATCAACGATGTTATGAAGTGCTAAAAGATTTTAACGACAGCGCGGTAGAAAAATCCGGAGAGGGTATTATTGAGTTTATAACCGATATCGATGAAGCACCGAGCATTGATGATATTGATGGAGATATTAACAATTTAGTCGTATACGACGATATAATGTTGGATAAACAAAAAAATCCTGCTAGAATATTTTCCCGTGGGCGTCACAAAAACACTGACGTGATATATGTCACTCAACGCTACACTCAGGTTCCAAAAGTCATCAGAGATAACTGCAATATTCTTTCTGTATTCAACGGCGTTGATACGCATACGCTACGAAATATTTGGCAGACATGGTGTTCTGATATGGACTTCAATCAATTTCGAGATTTCTTTAGTCATGCTCAGTCAAAACCACACGGATTCGCAACAATAAATTTGCATGATCCTCGGACACGATATCGTATCGGACTGGATCAAATATTCGGTTAAAATCATTTTATTATTTTTTGTTAACCCAGTGATGAAATCACTAAGCAGCAGAGAGGGTGGATGACAACAAGTTGCGACCAAAATTAATTAAAAAATCGTAAAAATCTTCGTTTTCATTTTTTTAGTTAAAATGAGATTTCGTAGATTTCAACGAAATCCTACGGATCGTTTTAAGGATTCAATCAATTTTTTTTGTCTGAAAACGTTGTAGGGTTCGCCCTCTTTTTGGTTAAAATGAGATTATAGGACGGCTCGTTTTAGGATTTCAATCAAATTTTGTCTGAAAACGTTGTAGGGTTCACCCTCTCTGCTGCTAGGGACCGTCTCGAGGCAACGTGATAATTGGAAACAAGGTACATGTACGACACATCTTAAATAATCATACTAAACTTATGGATAATATAAAATTGTGATACTGGTATAGCAATATATATATATATATATATATATATATATATATATATATATATATATATATATATATATATATATATATATATATATATATATATATATATATATATATATATAGTTGTCAATTAATTCTGCACACAATATAAAATACTGTTTGATACATAATTGTCCATTAATTCTGTACATAATATAAAATACTAGTTGATATACATTAGTCCATTAAATATGTGCATAATATAGAATACTCGTTGATATACAGTTGTTTGTTAATTATGTATACAATATATTATATTGGTTGATGTACAGTTTTTCATTAATTCTGTACATAATATAGAATACTAGTTGATATACAGTTGTTCATTAATTATGTTTATCATATAAAATACTGATTCATTTGCTGCTGTCATTTATTTCTTATGGTATGTTTTAGTACTGCAAAGTCTCCAAGAACAAAATTGTTCGTTTGTATACTTATTTTCTCCGTTGGTTTTATGTTCTTTTGGATATTCAGCCTTTTTTAATTGTATTAGTGTATTGCTTATGATAGCTGTCTTGCTGATGGTATTCAAAATCAGTTATGATTGTTCTAGTCCTCGTTTCTGCGTATTGTGCAACTGTGGTTGCATGATATGGTGTCAATATGTTCCCTCTAATACTGTTTTACGGGAGTTGATATGGATGTTTTAGGCTAAATTTTGTATTCATGTTTATATAGTGTAAACTGAACATTGTTAACTATATGTTTTTGTCCTCACCGCAAATATGTCATCATATATTTTGGCTTGGAGTAAGTGACAAATTGAAAAGATGCTGTCTATGTTTACTTCCCACGTCCATCAGTGAGTTCCCATAAAGGGATGACGTATATACGCAAAGGCGCAGTTGACTTGTGATGAGCTATGTCTCTCTAATGAAATTCATTCATTTTATAAGCATGTATTGGATATTAGTCACCCACCTAACACCAACTATTTGTACAAAAGGTTTTCCCCCCATTAAAACACGTTTGAGTACAATTTATTAAAATTGGCTATTAAATAGAATATACAAAAAAGGCCAATCAATAGCGTGTGAGAAGAAAAAGATAACACTTTTTCAGTATGTTTAGAAGTAGCGTTTAGGATTGTACATATATTAGAAAGGAAAGCTATCTCATCGACACCGTAAAATTGGTTTGCGATATGTCAACGTTACATGCGTGGCTTGATATTACGTCTTTGCGGCCAATTTGGTAGAATACGCACGAACTAGAAACGGCAAGCATTATGACAATAAAAGAATTGAAAGAGACATTTTTTGTGCGTGGTAACACGATTGCTGCTTGATTGATCTTGCAATCACTGAAGCAAGAAAATGGACAAATTTAAGGAGTCGACAGGTTGATACATTAGCCCACTGATTTTAACTCAGTACTTCAGACTACGCAGTGTAACAATGGAATATATATATATATATATATATATATATATATATATATATATATATATATATATATATATATATATATATATATATATATATATATATATATATATACATATATATTACGATGGCTAAGCTATTTTAAATGGAATCGATAGAACCAACCTATGCTTTTTATAAAGAAACATTATGACAAAGATATTCTCTTCCAAAAAAATGACTTTTATTTTCTCGCATGATTTTGTAAAATATAATTTGAGATAATAATTTTTCTTATCAAAAGACAGGTATTCTGCAATATGTTGAAAGCATGGTCTTTCTTATGTGGTCCGAAAAGTCATTCAGATCGTGGCGATTCGTCCAACTTGTGTTTGTTAACACGGAATCTGCTTTGCATTTTAACAAATCAGTCAACTCTGTCTTCCATTAAGTTAGGAAACTTATGAAACTGTAAAATCCCTAATTTAGATTTTAATCATGGATGTGTTACTTTATTGTATTTCATAATTTAAAAATCCTAATGTGTTAAGATAAGTATTGAGGTACACTCACGCGAAGAATTGCTGAAAGAGTTCAATTTATAACTGTATTATGTACAAATAAATATAAAAAACACTAATTATCAGATTCAAAACGAATCTGAGACATCCATTTATTTTTTGTCAAGAATGCAAATATTTTGACTGCCATGAGTTTTTGTTTCAGGTAAAAGGTGTGACCAAAGAATGTTAAGGTATGCGAGGTGTGTCCAAAAAGTGAATCACATGTTCTGGTATTTATCAACAGTCGTTTGATCAGCACTAATTGACTCAGCAGACTTCAAGGGCATGCTGACTAAAAGACATATAACACTTATTATTGGATCAAACTATCACTATATGGTGATCAGAGTGCAACATTTATGCTATTAGGAATATACCTGTGTCAGCAGACCCCAAAGCTAGGTTCAAATATGGGTTTGTCAGGCATACAGAAATGATTTCAAAATGAGAAAGCTTCATTTTTAAAATGCACGTTGTGGGGCTAAGTTTTAAAAACAATTGTCATCTGTTACAACCAAGAGTAAGTAACGTATTCTCTTCAGCCTATTGTTATAATACAAAAATAGCGTGTATGTTTTACCGCATACTCTGTAAAGTATTATTATAATAAGAAAAACAGATTTAAAACTGTATTAAAAAGTCACTTTACCAAACAAGATGAGATTACTAAAATAAATGCTATCATTTTTTTTCTTATCTTCATCAAACACAAATATAACTATTCTTAACCAAGGAACATTGCGACCCACATTTGATCCGATTGTTTTCAGCCTTATAATGTTTTCTTTTCTTGTTACATATGATTGAATTGAGTCTGTTTATTTATAACTATTGCCATTGAATTCTGTATATTACGAGTATGATTTTCAATATATTTAGGTATACAGTCGTTGTAACCATTTCACTTACTAGTAATATGTGTTCTGTTTCATATAACATTCTTAAAGATTTGCTCCGTAAATCTTGAATGGCAAATATGACCCCATTATAAACAAGACTACAGCCTTTATGAGGAACACCAGGCGGAGTCCCAGGGCTGGATTACACTAGCAGACGTACCCAATTATAATCCGACCCTGGCTTGATGGGTAATTCGAAGTATAGTCAAATTGTCTTTGTTTTAATTAAATGTGTAATATGTACTTTTCGATAATGTGTAACTCTTTTGTGTAAATGTGAATAACTTGTATAATGGGTATCTCGCTGGTACCACTTTTATGTGTAACCATGTATTAATGTGCATATATTGTCTTAAATATAGTTTGTGTCTTTTATACTGTCATATCTTGTATCATGTTTTGTGTCGACATTTGTATATATCACATATACTACAACTACTACTACAACAACTACTGCTGCTACTACTCTACCAGTTCAAAACATAGAGACTGTGGCTGTTTAATATTACATAATTTTCGCCTTGTGCTGATAGTCTGAGTTTATTAATGACAGACTACGGCGGCCGTAGATTTAAGTCCTTACTGCGCTGATGTTTCTTATGTGCCATGTTAAAAATACAAAGATCCAAGATATTGTTCTGATGTCTGCCTCAAGGATGTAATTTTGTTTTCAGTCAAATTGCTGCGATATCTGCAATGTGGCAGTATCTGTATCTGTATCACTGGGGCGTCAAACTGCAGACATGTAGCATGGTGCCCCACCCAGTCACATTATCCTGACACCAGGCAGACCAGTCCTAACACTAACATCTTAATGTTGAACGACAAGAGAGTCTGCCTAAAGGAAACACGGTACTAATCATCTGGAAAAATGGGAACCAGTCTGGAAATGGGTGAACATAAAATAGGGTATTTTTTTATGGGTCTGGGTTACACACAAATATATTTGGAAGGAAGAACAAACTTTAAGACCTAATAATGTTTCATATATATATATATATATATATATATATATATATATATATATATATATATATATATATATATATATATATATATATATATATATATATATATATATATATATATATACATATACATACATACATACATTCGTATCAGTTTAGTTCTCAAGATAATAGATTTAAGCATGCGATTTTAATGTTGGCCACGCCTTGCTCAAGTCCGAGTGGAAGTTGATTCATATAATTATCAGACACTGTCCCCTCCCAACAGTCTGTCAAGGGTGGTTTTACGACCCCCACTTGATGTCCCTTTGATCCGAAGATTGATTTGTAACTGGCTGATACCTCATTGCTTGCCAAATTGATCATCATACATATTTATGGCGTAAAATTATTAGTCTCAGGGTCAAACATATACTTGTTGAAATCTGCTTAATCCTTACAATGTTACACACACACACACACACACACACACACACACACACACACACAGAGGGTCCCCGAGTGGCCAAGTGGTCTAAAGCGCTGTCCGTTACGGATTACTGCCATCTCACCTCTGTCTGCGTTTGGTTCGAGTCTAAGATTCGGTTAATGTAGTTATGCGAGAAAGCTTGCCAGTAGCTTCTCGTGGGTCGGTGGTTCTTTCGGGGGGTTGTCCGGGTTCTTCCTCCACCATTAATACTGGCCGCCATGTATAGCATATATTGTGCTGAAAAATGGCGTTAAACCATAAAAAACAAAACAAAACAAAACAAAACATACATACATACATACATACATACATACATACATACATACATACATACATACATACATACATACATACATACATACATACATACATACATACATACATACATACATACATACATACATACATACATACATATATATATATATATATATATATATATATATATATATATATATATATATATATATATATATATATATAACAGTGAAATTTATTGCAGTAATCATTAATCACGACAGGTCTTTATTAAAAGACAAGCAATTCAAAACCAATATGCCCACCCACATTAAAAAAGAGTTTCCACGATGCAACACTGATAAGTTGTATCGTTGTGTCGTTAATAATGAGTAAAACAACAATAAACAATAGTTTCCAGCTGCTTTTGTAAACAAAGGAAATGTAAAGTTTAATGATAAAACCTGTTAATCACGCGGATCACCTTCTTCTTATTTTGAGCAGCAGTGATGGGGAACAGACCTTTATGCTTGAACCTTGTTTTCTTTCTGTTTTTTCTCAACGAGGACCCTCGCGATATCTACAACTACTACAAGTAGATCATGGCAAGGAAATTCTTGGTGTATCATTAACTCTGATAAAAAAACATAGCGTCAGAATTAGACGAGGACATACTGAGATTCATTGGGACCAAACAATTGTTGAACGATTTTGGATTTCAATATGCAAAGGAAATAATTAAAATAGATATGAGATCTCGTGAATGGGTTGCAAGACTACCAAGTGTGATAGCTACATTAAATAATGAGGTAACTCAATGACATGCAAGTTCTAAGAAACCCAGTAATGCGATTTAAAAACAAACAAACAACTAAATGCAAATACAGCGACATAATTTTTCAAAACAACCAGTATTAGGTAATGTTGCCATGCGATATTTATATGAACCCGATGAACTTGAAGGTGGTAACAAAAAGATCGACTGTTCCTATTTGGAGTGTAACTTCACATAAAATTCCAAGTTTGGTAAGATCAACGGGTAGACCTGCAATCTATAGTGTGGATTCAACTGCTCCTCAACATGGGTTTGTACGTGAACAATTACAAGTAATTCCTGAAGATGCATAATTACCACCGTCTTCACGTAACTTGCGCCTCGACTTCGATTACACTCAAGACAGATCATCATTACATTTTTACGCGTGAAAACAAGACTATTATCAATTCTTTCTACGGTAAATTGTCTTTGATCATTTGAATATTGCAATGACATTACTGTGCTACAGCTCGCACAGTGATTATTATGTCGTTGTTTTAATGTCATGATAAAGTCAGCGTCAAAGTCTGGTTTGTTTTTGCCATATTGTTTATAACCGAATATTTGTTATTACTATTTCATCGCTAACAAAATCGTTATTGGTGCCAGCAGTTCTTTAAAATTTATAATAATCATACTCAACTGAGATATTCTTCTACTAAGGCAGAGAAAGTAAATTTGACCACTCAATTTTATCATCAACAATCCAAATAATTTTTTTAAAGATGGTTAAGCCTTGCGATGAATGGATTATCATTTCGTATCCTAGCGTCCGTGGAATTTTCTCCATAGCTAATGTGCTCATAGCAAACTGTCAGGAACTAAAGCAAAATCATTTAACAAGAGATTTCCTTTCTTTTACGATCCTGGTATATTGTTTTCAATATTTTGTTTGCGTCTATCTGCAAGGCGATAACATACTGGTACAGATATATTTGACAATTTTTCTTTATGTAACAAAAATAATCGTTGTTGGAGTGTATTACGAACTCTTTCTACTTGCGACTATCAAATCTTCTAGGCTCCACAAATCCCAAAATCGTTTGTATTTCTTTCTGAAATTATATCACGCATTCTTTCACACTGAACTGTATTCGGTTGTAATCTGATTAGTTTCTTTTAAGCTCTTTTAATTCTGGATCAAGCGCACGGTGATCAACAGCTGATTCTTCATAATAATCTATCAAATCTTTCAACCTTTTATGCAGAGACTATCCAACAAAAGTTGATGGTTGACCATGATCGCCGCACATTATTACAGCAGTATTTTCTGTCCACAACCACAAATAAATAGTTGTAATATATCTTGAGATTCTGTGTATAATGCATCCCAAATGACGATCCTTGGAACGTACTATTCACTCGTTCGTTTAGACGTCCATTAATCTCCGTTTCATTGAAAAAAAAATGATAGGTGCATGACTTAACTCTTGTCTTGCTCATTTCTCTTGCCAGCTTGTGTGTAGGGGTTTAAACGATCATATAATTTTTTTAAAAATAATTCAGTTATACGAGTTGTTTTAACAGAACCCACAGATCCATTAAAATAAACTTGTATGTCTCGTGACAGGATCATACACTGAGGGTGCAATTGGTTGTATTGATATTTGCTATTTTTTAAAAATAAATTTTGCCTTGTTTTAACGTCGGTAGACTCAGATCATCACTTTTTGGTTTTATTCTTCATTCGCCCTAAGATGATACATCGTAAGCAGTACTTATATAAAAGTAAATCGGCAACTCTGAATAGTTTCTTTCGTTATAAAATGAATCCGTTGGGACTCTAATCGCAGGTTTAGGAAACCCGTTTATCATCGATAATAAATTTATCAAAACACACGAGAGCATTGAAGATCTTAAATGTAAAAACTGTGGGGAATCGCAATCAATGTAGCCAAAACTTGAATCTAATTTAGTTACGTTAGATAAGTAAGTGTTTCTTCACTTACAAATGAATTTCTTTTCGTTGCATCAGCAATTATAAAATCAAGTTTAGTATCTTCCATAATAAATGTTGTACAATATCGTTTATGACTATATCGTCCTTGTAGGGTAAATTTACCTATTCTTCATATACCAAGATCTTTTGCGGCTTTATTTTTAAAATATGTTATATTAGGATTTCATCATCGGAATATCTCTTTTTTGTTATTACCAAACTTCTTTGTGCGGACGATATGATTTAATTGCTTCACTTATATCATGAATTATCAGTATTTTAGCGTCTATCATATTTAGTAACAATACAATCGGTATCCACTTCTTTTCTGAAAAGTGTCGAACAAACCAGACATAACAAATGGGATGAAGACCTTTAGCAAATTCGAATGACTCGATGCAAGCGAATCCAGTCAGGTCAAAATCCGACATAGGTCCTTTTATCACACCTCTTTGTCATCCCTTGTGTTGGAAGTCCAAATCTTTTTAAATATCCATAAATTCTCACATTTTAGAAATAATCCTGGATATCACGCTGCCATATTAAACGAAATAACATATTTGTAATTATGTTGAGTATTCCACAATCCGCAGTGTCCATGTTCGATGTAACTGCTTTGTATATCCTCAAGAAATTCCAGTCGTGTTGGGTTCCACGAATATTTTCTCTTGCAAAGTGAGCAGCAACTGACAGAATGGTAAAACAATTATTCAGTAATTGTTCAATGCTGTCAGTCTGCGATGAAAATTTCTGCGCATAATTTCTACGTCGAGAGTTTCTGAATGATAAATATCTCCATTAGGTCGTACAAATTGATCATAGTTTTAACTATTGGAACTTGAAAACAACCACATCGATACATGATCCCTTTAACAAATATTTTCAATAAAATAAAATATATCACCGTAATAAAATCTTTTGGTTCGATTTCGTGGAAAGATCGTTGCTGCATTAGTCCACACATGCACATTATGATCAACATTTTCAATCGAAGCTCCTTTCGATTTATGTGTTGATTCGTACAAAAAATCTCTCCGGTTATCGTTTTAATTATTATTATTATTATTATTATTATTATTATTATTATTATTATTATTATTATTATTATTATTATTATTATTGTCTTTCCAAGCTCAGCAAATTCTCCTGAATCGTTAACTATTTAGGGGCCCGAGTGGTCTCTGTTACGGATCACTGCCATCTCACCTCACCTCTGCGTGGGATCGAGCCAATGTGGGTATGTGAGAAAGCTTGCCAGTAGCTTCTAGTGGATATGTGGTTCTTTCCGGGGGTTTTTCCCCGGATTCTACCTTCACTATTAATACTGGTCGCCATGTATAGTCTATCGCGTGCTGAAAATGGCGCTAAACCCTACTACTACTACAACGAAAACAATCTTTAACTATTTCTGCCTAAGTTTATCTTAATACGTCTTCGATCCGTAAAACCGTTTCCACGTATCACCATTGTGAACTGTTTCGTTATTCGTTCGGCTACAAAATTTATTTTCGAAAATTTCATTGGTTTTATATCCTAAACGCTGGGTTTATCATTCAGAGGAATTATTCCGTAAATAACCTTGGTTACAGTATACGCTTGTTCATACTAATGTTTGTCAACATTCCTGGTTTGAAATTTTTACTCAGTATAGAAAAGTATTCATTAGAAGGACATGATCTTGATTGTCACGTATAATCCAAATACTATCGTTCGTTTCTGAGAATATATCTTTAATCGTCGAGATAATTAATAATTGTTGTTGCTTGCTGGTAGCTCATTGAAGCATTGATACCATCATTGTCGAGTATAATTTTAAATGTTGACCACATGTGATATGCGCCATCGCCGCGAAATTCTGTCAGTCCGATTATTTGTCAAATCAACCAAAACTCACCTCGGTAAGTCAGGTGTTCTTCTGTCAAGATCAAATTTAGATTTAGAAGGCTTGGTTTTAGATAATCTAGATAATATGCAAGTGGAAAATAATAGGTTTATACCCCTTATCACAAATCCTGTGTAAATGAATTTCGGATATCATTTACAAAGCGTATTTCGTGGAAGTCTGGTACTAAACCAGTGTTGGAAATATGGTGTTGGGGTTACGGGAGAAACACAGTTGTGTGCACAAAGGGCAGTGTAATTATTGTTCTGATGGCATTTTCAAGTACCTCTTTAATGTGCATTAAAACCTTCACATGTTGGTACATTACATAATATATCCCTTTGATTAATTGTAAAATTGGCAACTTTGATTGAAAATTGTTAAGATCTTATGTGGATATTTATTGAAAACACTATAGTCTTAAATCAACGAGGAATCTGGCTTGATCAGTAAGTCTCAAATCTGTCCTTGATAAGAACGGATTATGACATCATATATAAACCGGATGAATGGGTTCTTGAGCCGTCAAATATCCACCGCTGATATATATATATATATATATATATATATATATATATATATATATATATATATATATATATATATATATATATATATATATATATATATATATATATATATATATCTCAGCGGTGGCGCTAGGGTTGCTGTCACCCAGTGCAGTAAACTGGTGTCACCCCTCCAGACTTACTTCCACCATGGATTTCTAATAAGCACCAGACGCTTTGCAGACTGCATGGTGGCACCCTGTTCCTGCTAGTCATGTATTTAACTATGATCTGTTATCCGCTTATGAAATCCGACTAGACCGAACAGTGTGTGCTCTGTAACATTTGCAATTTTTCATTTTGGTGGTACCCCTATATATATATATATATATATATATCCTTGTAGATCTTGATTTGATTCTTCAAGATTTGCTTAATAGCTACCATCAATTTCATAATGTAATAATAATAATAATAATAATAATAATAATAATAATAATAAGAATTATGATGATGACTTTGTATAGTATCTAATCTTTAGAAGCTCTAAGCGCTTTACAATATCTATAATGATATGACTACAAAAAAACCTACAAAAAACAACATCATGGAATTAGAAAACATAAAAATGCTGAAAATATTTAAGGTAGGACACATTATTAGGTGAGTTTTAAGAGCACTCTTGAAATGGATCGCTGTGTCTTTGTGTCTAATTTCATTGGCAATTCATTCCACATTGCTGGGCCCTGGTATGCAAAAGAACATTGTCCATATGACTTTGTTTTCATAGCAGAAATAATGAGTACCGGTATACATTTGTCAAAAGAGGAACATAAGCATCTTGCTGGTGTGTACACATGGGTGAGACCAGATAAGTATGTTGGACTGGAGTCTGTCAGTGAAATGTAGCAAAGAGAACAAATTTTGTGTTTGGTTCTGGTTGAATGGATATCAAGTGTAGGGTACAGAGCAACGGGGAGGTGTGCTCTCATCATGGTACTCTAAAGATGATATAAGCAGCTGTGTTTTTAACTTTTTGAAGTTTCTGGAGTATATATTGAGATGAACCATACAGAATTGAGTTACAAATTTAAAATTGACTGCAATAAATGATGCTATATTAACAATTCCTGGGGAAATGTGTCTGCTGCCACCATAAAAATCATTGTTATATTTGAGAACAGTTTGAGCTGGGGCTATGTTTCTCCATGCTTCAGCAAGTTTTCATTGATAAGATCATTGATATTTGTAGTTCGTTGATTTAAAATTCTGGTATTACAAGTGTTGGTAATTCCAACCGAGTTACTTTATATAATAAAAATGCTGTATTGTGATGAGTTACTGTTTTATATTAATTCTGTAACATTGTATAATGCTTGAATTTTTTTTTGCATTTGATTACATATACATTTTTATTCTGACTTGATGGTCTCTGAATAATTATTATGATACTCTTTAAAGGATCTACTATCATCATAAAATTGCTCCAGCTCTCAAACTCCAAAGATTCCTTTCTTTATCTTCTTTTTCGTCTCTGACATCCAGTCAGGATGTCCCATATATCTAAATTTCTCCTGTACCTTCATCCAGTTGTTATTCAGTCTTTCAAACACCTCTTTCTTCTTTTTTTGTCTTGTTCCTTTCTCTTATTTGCCCAGGTATCTGTAATCTTTCCCACCTCTACTTTCAGCACCTTTTGCATTATTTCTTCCTCTTTCTTTAGCTTGTCTAGTCCCCACTTCACAAATGACCACTCTGTCCAATACAATGTGTCTTCTAGAAAACACCTGACTTTCATGATATTGTCAAGTATCTCCTTCAAGCTTCCCACTCTCACATATTTTGGTGTAATAAATCTTAATTTCTTCACTTCCTCCTCTATCATACCTTCTAGCAGATCTCTCACTAATTTCAAACTTGTTACAACAGGACACTTCTTTCTTGTCACAGTGATGACCTGTGCATGTTGTAACAGGACACTTCTATCTTGTGACAGTAAAGACCTGTGCATGTTGTAACAGAACACTACTATCTTGTGACTTTGATGACCTGTGCATGTTTTAACAGAACACTACTATCTTGTGACCATGATGACCTGTGCATGTTGTAACAGTACACTACTATCTTGTGTCCATGATGACCTGTGCATGTTTAGACTGCGGACAGGAAGATTACTTTTATCTGTAATTGTCTGGGGAAAATGTTTTTAAATAAAAAAAATGACATGAATACTTTTGGACTCACCACCTAAACACAAAATTGTATGAAAATTATTTAATTGCCACTAGTAAATGTGTGTTTGTGTGCGTCTGAGAGAGAGAGAGAGAGAGAGAGAGAGAGAGAGAGAGAGAGAGAGAGAGATAGAGAGAGAGAGAGACTTTACAACTTTCTTATTCTTCTAATATAAAGTTTTCTACAATGACAACAGCAATTCTGAAACTTTATTCAAAATATCAACTTTTATGAACATTAAAATTATAATGATAGTTACAGAATTTCAGATAACTTATACAATTTATTTCCAAATTCAAAAGAGAATGTGTTTTAGGAACAACTTTCACAAAACGGATCACTCTGTGGTTTGACAATGTGGTGCCATCTTCAATCTAATCTGAAAACAAAGAGATAAAATGGTTGATTAGACTTCACTAAATATTGATGTATTTGGTTGTGGCATGATCAGATACTCTATTATTTGAAATAATATTCATTAGTAATTACAATAATTGCAATTATTCTTCTATTCTTTTTGTCTCTTTTTTAGTCAGGCAACCCTAAGCCAGGATTACCTAGTTTAAGTTATTATGTCTGGACATTTAGACTGTCCTGATTACCCAGGGTACTCTCAACCTGGATTGATTTGGTTGGGTTGTTTCGGCCTACTACATCAACCAGGTCAATTGATCACTCATATGTGGGTTGTTTTGGTTTACTATATCAACCAGGTCAATTCATCACTCATATGTGGGTTGTTTTGGCTTACTATATCAACCAGGTCAATTCATCACTCATATGTGGGTTGTTTTGGCTTACTATATCAACCAGGTCAATTCATCACTCATATGTGGGTTGTTTTGGCTTACTATATCAACCAGGTCAATTGATCACTCATATGTGGGTTGTTTCGGCCTACTATATCAACCAGGTCAATTCATCACTTATATGTGGGTTGTTTTGGCCCACTATATCATCCAGGTCAATTCATCACTCATATGTGGGTTGTTTTGGCCCACTATATCAACCAGGTCAATTCATCACTGATATGTGGGTTGTTTTGGCCTACTATATCAACCAGGTCAATTCATCACTCATATGTGGGTTGTTTTGGCTTACTATATCAACCAGGTCAATTCATCACTCATATGTGGGTTGTTTTGGCCTACTATATCAACCAGGTCATTTCATCACTCATATGTGGGTTGTTTTGGCCCACTATATCAACCAGGTCAATTCATCACTCATATGTGGGTTGTTTCAGCCTACTATATCAACCAGGTCAATTCATCACTCATATGTGGGTTGTTTTGGCCCACTATATCAACCAGGTCAATTCATCACTCATATGTGGGTTGTTTCAGCCCACTATATCAACCAGGTCAATTCATCACTCATATGTGGGTTGTTTTGGCTTACTATATCAACCAGGTCAATTCATCACTCATATGTGGGTTGTTTTGCCTTACTATATCAACCAGGTCAATTCATCACTCATATGTGGGTTGTTTTGGCTTACTATATCAACCAGGTCAATTCATCACTCATATGTGGATTGTTTCAGTCCACTATGTCAAACAGGTCAATTCATCACTCATATGTGGATTGTTTCAGTCCACTATATCAACCAGGTCAATTCATCACTCATATGTGGGTTGTTTCGGCCTACTATATCAACCAGGTCAATTCATCACTCATATGTGGGTTGTTTTGGCTTACTATATCAACCAGGTCAATTCATCACTCATATGTGGGTTGTTTTGGCCCACTATATCAACCAGGTCAATTCATCACTCATATGTGGGTTGTTTCAGCCCACTATATCAACCAGGTCAATTCATCACTCATATGTGGGTTGTTTCAGCCCACTATATCAACCAGGTCAATTGATCACTCATATGTGGGTTGTTTTGGCTTACTATATCAACCAGGTCAATTCATCACTCATATGTGGGTTGTTTTGGCCCACTATATCAACCAGATCAATTGATCACTCATATGTGGGTTGTTTCAGCCTACTATATCAACCAGGTCAATTCATCACTCATATGTGGGTTGTTTTGGCCCACTATATCAACCAGGTCAATTCATCACTCATATGTGGGTTGTTTTGGCACTATATCAACCAGGTCAATTCATCACTCATATGTGGGTTGTTTTGGCTTACTATATCAACCAGGTCAATTCATCACTCATATGTGGGTTGTTTTGGTTTACTATATCAACCAGGTCAATTCATCACTCATATGTGGATTGTTTCAGTCCACTATGTCAAACAGGTCAATTCATCACTCATATGTGGGTTGTTTCAGCCCACTACGTCAACCAGAACAATTCATATGTGGGTCACTTTAGCCCACTATACTTTATTAATATAGACAGTAAATAAAAAAGTTTATGCACATTTAAGCAAAAGAAAATGTGAATGTATAATTAATCTAGTTACAAATAAGTATGATACAAAAGTGAATAGAGCAATAAATAACATTATCTTATGTCTGCCTTGTTTTTGTAATGTTGAGAATAATAAATTGAAAAAATTTCAATCTTGGCACTTTCAAACACCTTGATGTTTGTTACTCAATCACTCAAAGTGACCTAAAGTATGTGTTGAAGACATGGCATGTGAAAGGCACTCTGTCTTTTCTCTTGTGAGTCGTACAGAGTACAAGTTTCACTGGCAGACAGGACAGTGCTTAGCACACAGGCATGGTACATAGAGAAGAGTCTGTCTCTGCTGACCAGATCGAACACCTTGGTGAGGTCTATAAAGGCCAGGAAGAGGGGTTTGTGTTGTCCTCTTCATTTCTCCTGCAGTTGCCAGATGGAGAACATCATGTTGATTGTGGACCTCTCTGTGCGGAACCCACACTGAGACTCTGGATACACTCTGTCAGCAAGTTTCTGCAGTCTGTAGTTGTTGCAGTCATTTCTGTTGCCTTTGTTCTTGTACAGGGTTGTCATGTTGACATCTCTCATGTCCTGAGGCACCTTATCCCGGCACTGGCAGAGGAGGCTGTTCTGGTGTGTGAGCAGCACGTTGCAGCAACACTTGATGACTTCTGCTGGGATGCTTTACCTAAGGATACTTTCTCTAAGGCCTTCTTTAGTTCTGCCACAGTTCGCATCCAGTCTGGCAATGAGCAGAAAGTTTTCAGTGGCATTGAAAGCATCATTGGTCACGTGGTTCTTTCTGGAGTACTATTCTGAGTAGTACTCCATCGAATGCTCCATCTGCTTGCCCTTGTAATGGATGGTATCTCCTGTGACCCCCCCCCCAGTCTAATATTAATTATAGTTATTAAGATTACCTCATGATTAGTTAAACACAATATAAAATTACTTTATCTTAAGATCAATATTTTTAATCAATCAAATAGTTAATTTTTGTTAACAAACCCACCATTTTTCTTTAGACTGGAACAACTTTGTATGCAGTGTTAGCAAGGATGATTGAACTCTCTGCAATCTGCAATTGCCCAACGATGACTAGGTTAATTGTACTGGTACCATAGTTTTCCTTGATTAGATCCAGAAGGAGCTGTACTTGGTTTTGTGGATAGACCCTCTCGAATGTCAGATCAAATGCCACCTTTTCTGAGCCAGAGCCATTGATCCTACTGGAATGTTTAAAAAAAGTATAAAATTAAGTTTAATTTTGATACCTATAGCTTTTCAGTTTTTCAATTTAGTAAAGTACATAGATTTGTTATGAACATTGTTACTATTTAAAATCTGATAATTAACATTAACCGCACATTCCCATTTTTATTTATGCAATAATCAATACACTATTTTCTGTAGAATTGGCGAGGGATAAACTCTGGGGAGTTAGTCAACTCCAAAACAACACCAAAGGAAGATATGCTAGTTTAAGTTAAAATAATAAAACAGACAAGAAATTAAAAATCACACCATGATGAACACAGAAATAACAAAAATACATGATATGTGTGCAAATTTGAAGATCTCTCTCTTGTACAATTTGTACTCAGATGCCAACAATAAATACCTGTAAAAGCAAAGTCTATTGCATATCCTGATGTGACGATTCCATCATGAGATCATTCCTAGGTGTATAGTAGCAATATGAAATTTTGGAGACAATGGATGCAAAATGATGAAATGATTTAAGAGTTTGATGTTTTTTTCTGAATTTAACATTATATAAACTGTCAGTTACCTAATCACTCAGGAAATAATGCACAAACAGCATTATGTAAGCTGTGTGAGTTGGTAACTGACAGTACATGTATACATGTATACCAAAATAAATTCAGAAAAAACATTAACTCTTATAGTTGCAATTTTTTATAATTTTATTCATTTTTTCATTTTTATTAAGGTGGCACTCTACAATTTCATATTTTGCACAGATTAAAAATTTTAAAGAAAAAGAATTTCCCCAGGTTTCCTCACTGGTTATACTGGCAATTTAGAAAAGACTTTGTGTATCTTAGGTATGGTTTAAAGAACCTTAACTTCCCTCTTTTTGGTGTATGAATGTATGCGTGTACTATGGGTTATCAAGTATACAGCTTTGCTTTACTCCAAATATGCACCTTTCAAGAAACTGCTAGCTCCACTTGGTCATTTTTACTTCCTGGACTTCATAGGTAAATTGTAAAAAAAAGAGCTAATAACTTTTTTTATATACATTTTTTATATGTAGTAATTCATTCATTGCAATTTCAGAAGCTGGTATTGTCTGGTTGGGGGAAAATTCATTTTCCCTATTATAATAGGTGCTAAAGATATTGTACTTTAGATTAATTCAGGCTGATTTTGTTAGCATAAGGAAGCAGTCATTTTAGTAAGCAGTCCACTTAGATCATGTACTATTTCCATAAGTACAATATATAAAGAAATGTCAGCCACATTACACCAATGCAGCATAGGTGTACTGATGTTCTCTCTACTGTACATGTTCAAATGCAAACAACTTCCAATTACAAATGTCACTCTTGCAAAAGTAAACAATTACTGGTGAACTCCCCCTAAAGATATTTTGCACCAGTTTTAGGCATGGATTAAGCATATGAACAGCTTCTGCTTTGCAACTATTATAGAATGAACATGGGATTTTTTTAATCATAAAACATAATAGCTACACAAATGACACAAAACAAGCAATTTCATCAATTATAGGTGAGATAGGGTTTTGAACATTTCACAGCATGGTCTTATTATTTTATTTAAATTTGCATGTATTCTCTCTGAGTATAAGCTCCATATTCAATGCAATGGCTGAGTTGAACATACAAATAACTCATGGAAGTTGATGCTTCATAGATGAGTTTAATGGCCAGACACATGAGTAACTAATTTTCATTTCTTTATATACATTTTCATATTCATTATCAGTTAGGTTACCTGCTGGGACTTATTGCAAATTAAATTAAGACTATCGGTAAATGGTCATATTAAATGGGATCCATGAGTCAAAGGAAGTAAGAAATCAACATCTATCCCAACTTCCACATCACAACTATCCAGTTAGAGTAAATGGGGTCCATGAGTCAAAGGAAATAAGAAATCTACACCTATCCTGACTCCCACATTGAAACAATCTGGTTCAGCTGCTCACACTGCAGGACTACACATCCAATTGTTATAATGTTAGTCAGACTATGCATCAAATTGTTATAATGTTAGTCAGACTATGCATCAAATTGTTATAATGTTAGTCAGACTATGCATCCAATTGTTATAATGTTAGTCAGACTATGCATCCAATTGTTATAATGTTAGTCAGACTATGCATCCAATTGTTATAATGTTAGTCAGACTACACATCCAATTGTTATAATGTTAGTCAGACTACACATCCAATTGTTATAATGTTAGTCAGACTATGCATCTAATTGTTATAATGTTAGTCAGACTATGCATCTAATTGTTATAATGTTAGTCAGACTATGCATCTAATTGTTATAATGTTAGTCAGACTACACATCTAATTGTTATAATGTTAGTCAGACTATGCATCCAATTGTTATAATGTTAGTCAGACTATGCATCCAATTGTTATAATCTTAATCAGACTATGCATCCAATTATTATAATGTTAGTCAGACTATGCATCCAATTGTTATAATGTTAGTCAGACTATGCATCCAATTGTTATAATGTTAGTCAGACTACACATCTAATTGTTATAATGTTAGTCAGACTATGCATCCAATTGTTATAATGTTAGTCAGACTATGCATCCAATTGTTATAATGTTAGTCAGACTACACATACAGTTGTTATAATGTTAGTCAGACTACACATCCAATTGTTATAATGTTAGTCAGACTATGCATCCACTTATTATAATGTTAGTCAGACTACACATCCAATTGTTATAATGTTAGTCAGACTACACATCCAATTGTTATAATGTTAGTCAGACTATGCATCCACTTATTATAATGTTAGTCAGACTACACATCCAATTGTTATAATGTTAGTCAGACTATGCATCCACTTATTATAATGTTAGTCAGACTACACATCCAATTGTTATAATGTTAGTCAGATTATGCATCCAATTGTTATAATGATAGTCAGACTATGCATCCAATTGTTATAATGTTAGTCAGACTACACATCCAATTGTTATAATGTTAGTCAGACTACACATCCAATTGTTATAATGTTAGTCAGACTACACATCCAATTGTTATAATGTTAGTCAGACTATGCATCCACTTATTATAATGTTAGTCAGACTACACATCCAATTGTTATAATGTTAGTCAGACTATGCATCCACTTATTATAATGTTAGTCAGACTACACATCCAATTGTTATAATGTTAGTCAGATTATGCATCCAATTGTTATAATGATAGTCAGACTATGCATCCAATTGTTATAATGTTAGTCAGACTACACATCCAATTGTTATAATGTTAGTCAGACTACACATCCAATTGTTATAATGTTAGTCAGACTATGCATCCAATTGTTATAATGTTAGTCAGACTATGCATCTAATTGTTATAATGTTAGTCAGACTATGCATCTAATTGTTATAATGTTAGTCAGACTATGCATCTAATTGTTATAATGTTAGTCAGACTATGCATCTAATTGTTATAATGTTAGACTATGCATCCAATTGTTATAATGTTAGTCAGACTACACATCTAATTGTTATAATGTTAGTCAGACTATGCATCCAATTGTTATAATGTTAGTCATTGAACCCCTTCTCCTCCCAGTCTTGATATCCATTTATATTTAGCTTTAATTTAATTTGCAACTAGGGTGATAATTATATTAAGAGATCACTTTTTAACCTAGATGTATGGTAGTGTTATAAAGTACAGGATAGACTGGATGTCAAGTGACATAATGATTACAATTAGAGATAAAAATTCTAGATGACATGTAGCATTATTAAGTACAGGATAGACTGGATGTTAAATGGTATGATGATTACAATTAGAGATACAATTTGTTCTAGATGCAAAGTAGCATTATAAAGCACATGATAGACTTGACATCAAATGGCTTGATTACATTTTGTGAAATCACTTTTTACTTATGTGCATTGTTGTTCTCTAAACTCTGGGAGAGGTTTGATGTCAAATGATGGCATGGTTACATTATGAGGTCACTTTATATCTTGGTATATACTAGAGCTATAAACTACAATATATAAAATGATGTGATAACATTACTGTTATGTATATTTATGTTATGTGCCTTAATATTATAAGCATGGATTGTAAGGGTCATTTACTAATTAACACTAATTAAATGCTAATATTTGTCATGACATTACGCTTATTTAAGGTCATTCTTAAAACACAGTAGGTAGTTTCAAGTTCAAGTTGTGTTCTTATTCCTGTTTATGTTTCATGTTTTATGTTTTGAAATTTACAAAAGTTCTTAGTTGTCATCTATTTTGTTACTTGTTTTAATCCCAGAGAGTCATAACATTTATAAGGTCACATTTTTATAGGAGTATAGTAGGGCTACGCCTTTTGAGAGAGACTGCATGTACAATGATATCGAGATTAAATTATGATGTCACTTTTCACCTAAGTGTATAGTCACATTTAATTGAAAAAACAAACTGTCTTATTTAAAAATAAACTTTCATGCTAAATATAAAGACAATTAAAAAGTCATTACATCTTCAAAATTTGAGGACCATGGCTGACTCAAATGAAGCCATATGAAATGCATTTACTTTGTAACATTATCTCCATTTTTTAACTGAAAAAAATAGTCATAAAAAAGCACATAATTGGATGTCTTCAGAAAAATAATTTAATGAACAATAATTATATTTCAGAGTAAACAGGTACAGTTTACTGGCAAATCTCTTAAAATTTTCTGGTAAGTAAAATACTGAAATTTAACCTTAGATGATAAAGTATCGAATAATTTACATAATACTTTATTCACATTTGTTGGTCATTGTTGTTGCTGGGTTAGTTTTTCTAATACCAATATCAAATTAACAAATCTCTGGGTGAGTTATTCTAATACCAATATCAAATTAACAAATCTCTGGGTTAGTTATTCTAATACCAATATCAAATTAACAAATCTCTGGGTTAGTTATTCTAATACCAATATCAAATTAACAAATTTCTGGGTTAGTTATTCTAATACCAATATCAAATTAACAAATCTCTCTTATTAATGATACATTCAAGTTTAAACTTGGTTATATCATTTTGTGAATGTCAGCAAATGTTCTCACATTTTTTAAATCCCTTGTCAACCATCCTAACCTTTCAAAATAAATGCAGATTTTAACATAAATCTGTTTTTAGGATTAGTAATTGCTACTAATTAAAAAAGAATGTTTTAGCATAATTTTAAAAAATCTGCGATTTAACAAAGTTAAACAAGCATGAGTTGCAATCTATTATAATAATCAGTGTAAGTTTATTAGATATGCTTCCCTTTATTAAAACTATTATTCAGTACACATTTATTAGATTTGTCTCCCTTTATTAAAACTATTATTCAGTACACATTTATTAGATTTGTCTCCCTTTATTAAACCTATTATTCAGTACACATTTATTAGATTTGTCTCCCTTTATTAAACTATTATTCAGTACACATTTATTAGATTTGTCTCCCTTTATTAAAACTATTATTCAGTACACATTTATTAGATTTGCCTCCCTTTTCCTCTATGCTTTTCAAGTTCAAAGCAAAATTACATTACACATTGCATTATATGGAATCACATCACAATTATTATTTCCAGTTCAGTACCCATGAATGTAGTTCTAGTCTATTTTTAGAACATTTTTTCCTCTGATTTTGGTGGGGATAGAAGAGTTATATTGATGCATTTTTGGTAGAGATTTACAGGTAATTGTTTATTCTTGATAATATGAGCTCAGAGAGTGGTTGTCTGTGTGTATTTTGGCGACAGTGCACATTGAGTAATAAGGCCTTGGTGATGATCCAGAAGTGAATTATGTGGTCTGTTTACATGCTGTTCTGTTTACAGTGTAGCCGCTCATAAAAAATGCTGATCAACCCCTGACAAGAACTTCACCGTGACGTCATCTTTGGATGTATTTTAGATTAACATATGATTTGTATTGATTGTTACAAAGTTGAAAAGTCAGTACTGAGAAATATATGTAGAAAACATATGGTAAAATTAACTGTGGTGCATGCCCATATGATACAGGAATAAAAGGAATGAAATGGAACTATCATAAAAAAATGAAACAATATGAATATACATACGTGAAACTGGTCACTGAGCAATTCTTGTAGGTGGGTATCCTGTTACCTCTTGTGTACAGGTCTTTTAGCTATAAGAATAAGCATTGGTGATTAATCTTATGGCATCACACTGTGATAGGGATTTAAGCTTTGTAAAGAGTTGTGTAATTACCATATAACAGTTTTGCAACTACTAAATAATAAAGAAATGTGTAATTACTAAAAAAACAAAAAGATGCATAATTACAAAAAAAAAAAAACAGATTTGAGTAATTACAAAACAGAAAGTTGTGTAATTATTAAATAACAAAGACTGTTGTGTAATTATTTAATAAAGGGTAATTACTGAATAATAAAAAGTTGTGTTATTACTGAATAACAGAGTTGTGTAATTACTGAATAATAAAGAGTTGTGTAATTACTGAATAATAATGAGTAGTCTAATTACTGAATAATAAAGAGTTGTGTAAAAATAATAAAGAGTTGTGTAATTATGAAATAATAAAGAGTTGTGTAATTACTGAATAATAGAGTTGTGTAATTACTGAATAATAAAGAGTAGTCTAATTACTGAATAATAAAGAGATGTGTAATTACTGAATAATAAATAGTTGTGTAATTATGAAATAATGAGTTGTGTAATTACTGAATAATAGAGTTGTGTAATTACTGAATAATAAAGAGAAGTCTAATTACTGAATAATAAAGAGGTGTGTAATTATGAAATAATGAGTTGTGTAATTACTGAATAATAGAGTTGTGTAATTACTAAATGATAAAGAGTTGTGTAATTACTAAATGATAAAGAGTTGTGTAATTATAAAATAACGAGTTGTGTAGTTATTGAATAATAAAGAGTAGTCTAATTACTGAATGAAAAAGATTTCTTTAATTACCGAATAATAAAGAGTTGTGTAATTACTGAATAATAGAGTTGTGTAATCTTTGTTTCTTCACAGCATATATATATATATATATATATATATATATATATATATATATATATATATATATATATATATATTATTTGCAAGACTTTCTCATTAAGTCAGTATTGTCTGATTTGCTTTTATGTCTACCACATTATTAGAATTAGAATTAGGAAATGTTTATAATCAGCTGAATTATCAAGTTTCTTTAGTATCAGAAAGTAAGCAATTGCTCGTGAAAAGAAAAATGATGTAGAAAACATTGGTGTCTCTCTCTCTCTCTCTCTCCATGAACCTCCACTGTGCATGCAGTAATTCATGCCTATTTTAACAAGACTACATTGTCTCTGGGACAAGAAAGCTTAGTGTGCAGAGTGTTCTCCTAGAACCACCATGGCAGTTCTGTAAGGACATGCAGATTATTCTCGTAGAATGACCATGACAGTTCTGTCAGGACATGCAGAGTATTCTCATAGATGGACCATGACTGTTCTGTCAGGACATGCAGAGTATTCTCCTAGAACCACTATGGCAGTTCTGTCAGGACATGCAGAGTATTCTCCTAGAACCACCATGGCAGTTCTGTCAGGACATGCAGAGTATTCTCCTAGAACCACCATGGCAGTTCTGTCAGGACATGCAGAGTATTCTCCTAGAACCACTATGGCAGTTCTGTCAGGACATGCAGAGTATTCTCCTAGAACCACTATGGCAGTTCTGTCAGGACATGCAGAGTTTTCTCCTAGAACCACTATGGCAGTTCTGTCAGGACATGCAGAGTATTCTCCTAGAACCATCATGGCAGTTCTGTCAGGACATGCAGACAGATGCTCAAGGTTTTTCTTCTTACTGCTTTCCATGCCAACCCTGATGTGTGGGTTAAGAAAAATTGCTGTACTGTATAAGTATGCATAAGTGTGTGTGTGTGTGTGTGTGTATGTTTGTGCACATGTGTGTGTGTGTACTTAAATAAGTTCCATTGTATGATGGCCTCAAGGTAGTTTCGTTCTTCAGCTACTTGTGTTACCCTCTTATTATTATTATTATTATTATTATTATTATTATTATTATTATTATTATTATTATTATTATTGATCAAAGATTAAAATATTAGAAAATTTAGCTTAATATTTTTTCAGTACTAACCAATGCAGATGTAAACCTTAATTTCTTGTAGATTTGTGTAGACAAATACATGTCAGTGTAGATGTGTACCTTATTTACATGTACACCGGCATAGGAAACACATTATAAAGTAGTGCTTACATTTGAGCAGAATGATAGTGAATAGTTCATGAACAAATTCGAGGTTGGATTTAAAAAGTCTGAGGACCATGCGAAATTCAACAAGTCAAATTTCATGCTGAGTATGGTGTTGGCTGAAAAAAAAAGAAAAAGATGAATAATGACAAAAATATTGTAATGGATATCTATTTTTTTGTAACACTTGGTACATGATTTTTATCTAATTTTTGTAACTCTTGGTACATGATTTTTATCTAATTTTTTTAACTCTTGGTACATGATTTTTATCTGATTTTTGTAACCCTTGGTACATGATTTTTATCTAATATTTTTAACTCTTGGTACATGATTTTTATTTTTGTCAGTTATATTCATGGCGGTAAGCTATCTTTAGTTAGATTTTGTCTGACAGGGTCTGTTAAGAGTTTAAAATTACATAGGATCTATAAATAGATGCTTATGTATGTGTTTTTTACAATAACTAAAAATAATCTTAATAATAAAACTTAATGATAACTTTGGGTTAATTCCTCTTTGGCTGATGGCATTTGGAAATTTCCAGAAGAATTTAGTAACTTCCCATTGGTTGGGTTAGATCACATGAATAGGCAAGTGAGTATTACAGTCCATCCCATGGGATATATTGTGAAATATAGTCATAGTACAAGGTGTATATAAGGAGATGACTGAACAATCAGATCTATTCATATTATGGAGTCATCATTATATTTTATGTTCCTGTTGTAAGTCTGCTGACATGTTTTCTGTCATACATATATATTATTTGAGAGGAAAACATTTGTTTGGATTGTTCAATGGAAATAGATAGAAAACAATTTTTGGATTATAATAATATTCTGGAACTATTGTGAATCATGCAAAGGTTTTGGATGATGCCATTTTGATAACATCAAGATTCTTGGCAGACCAGTACATTTCCAGTCTTGAAATATACCGAACTTTCATTCTCTTAGACTTTCAATGAATTTTGATAGGATTTTTTTAGGTTCCTGTCACATTTTTATTTATAACTTTGCTAATTAATTTTTAAAAATTTGTTGGTTTTGCTTCTTTTTGTTACCTAGTTTTTGATCAAACAGATATCTATTAGTATTTGTCACAAATTTTCTACAATGTACTCCATATTTTATTGATTATTTTCATTAAATGCATGATGTCAAAGCTTGGTGCAAGAGCTAATATAATTTGCATCAACAAAACATATCTTATGATTCTTTAACATTTAGAAACAAAATACATCTGATGATTATTAACATTTAGAAACAAAATGATCAAATTTTGAACAGTGTGAACTTTTATTATATGACAGTATAACAAATAAATTAACTATACCAATATTAAAAGGTATGGTACAAACACAATGTCATGTGACTGTCCTTTCTGACAATTGATAATTGAGCTTTAATCTACTACAGTAAAATCACATTGTTGAAAGGAAAATTAAGTCAAAATTAATTTCCCTGAGAATACTTACCCACTCACATTAAGATTCAGAAATAAACTCTACTAATTCCAAATAGATGAAAATTTGTCATTTACATCTATATATCATGTAGACAAAAGAGAAAAAACTCTTATAGATTACCATACTTGTTACCTGTCACTGGCTTCAAAATGTACTCAAATTAAGCTTGAGGAAAATCAACAAGGATATGTGGGAGAATATTGTAGGAGAAATATAATTTACTATAAAATTTCCTTTCACTGTCCAATACATTACTGGATCACATGAACATTATGCAAATAGGTAAGTGTAGGAGGAAATGCAAGTGCAGCCAACCCCTACCAGCCATCTTTCAAGGGTGAATAAAGCTGCGTGTTCAAAAGATGAATGAAGCCCCTCTCCCATGGCAACACAACCAAGAAGATTATTAGCATTGTGTGAATCAAAACTTTGTAGTTTGGAATGGTGGTCTTGCCTTTTTGAAGAAATTGTATTCCAAGGCCCTAGTGATGCTATTAACATTGTGATGTCATGAATAGGACCTAGTGATGCTATTAACATTGTGCCATCATGAATAGGGCCTAGTGATGCTATCAACATTGTGTGATCATAAATAGGGCCTAGTCATGCTATTAACATTGTCCTGTCATGTATAGGGCCTAGTGATCTTCTGGGTAGTTCAACTATTGCCTGAAAATCCATATTACATTGATAGAAACTGGAGAAAGTCTACTGTGCATACCAATCACAAGACTCCACAATTTCCTATACTGAAATTGTGCTTTCAAAAAATGAGACGCTCAAAATCTCCAGGATTTGATGAACTGAGACCTTGATGAGGTATACCTGATCCTGAGACCTTGATGAGGCATACCTGATCCTGAGACCTTGATGAGGCATACCTGATCCTGAGACCTTGATGAGGCATACCTGATCCTGAGACCTTGATGAGGCATACCTGATCCTGAGAAAGATCAGAATATGCTGATTCAGTGAGATTTTTTTGTTTCCCTGCTTTGCAAGGCATGAAATGCCACTGTAAGGGCTGCAAATGTCTTTGCTACATCTCAAACAGCACTTGAGTGTGCAAATTGGGTCCTTAGCATTGCTTCTCTTGATGGATGAGTCAATCAATCAAGGAGAGAGGGTGAATATTTTCTGCTTCCTGTAGACTAGTCTGCAAATGGCAACCTGTTCTTGGAGACAAAGCTAGGATGTAACCTCAGGATTACTGACCATAACTGAAGGTACATTGGATCTGCAGAGGAGGTACTTTGGATCCACAGATAGGACATGTAGTTTGCTCATCTTGTATATTGAAGCTGGTGCTGTCGTGATAGGTAGTGTAAGATAACAATTTCTGTGATTCCAAAGACAGGGCCTCAAATTTAGGCAAACTGATTCATATCAAGGCTCAGGAGAGATTCTATATGGGAAATAACATGATCAAGTGGCATCTAGACAGGTTAAAATTGAAAAAGTTTGAAAATATCCTTGTTGTGATCAAAATCATCTCTTCCATAACATCATGCAGAAATAACTTCTTTTAGAAATGGACACTCATGTATCTTCCTTAATTATGCAAAAACAGAAATTAGTCATTCAAGGAATGGTTGCAAGAAAATATCATAAGCCAACAAAACAAATGCCACTTTTTGCATTCAGAGTGAAGGGCATTCCAAATATTGAGATCCTCTGCAGGAGCCTGACATGAAGAAAATTTGCCCAGATACAAATTGATGTTAAGCTTAACAGAACTGTACTGAGATTTGGCATCTAGGAGTACCATCAGAGGCACTACCATCATCCTAGTGTCTGGTGATTTGGTTCCCCCATCTTAAAGGGACAATTCATCAAAATGGCATTGTCTAATGGTGTGAAAATCATCTTTCCATCGAGCAGATCTTTCAAAGCACAGGAAGCACTGAGAATGTTATTCACCTTCACGTGGTTGATAGAAAAGGCTTTCCATTGTTGCTGGCTGTCATGAAGCAGGGCAGTAAGTGGTCCACCCATCAATGTGACAAAAAACGTTTCTGCAGATTGTAATTTCTACTTGGGGAGTTTGCTGGGATATTCCCATTGCTAACCACATTCTGTCATGCCATTAATGTAGGAAGTGTTGGATTTCAGTTGAAATTGTTATCTGATGATTTAGTCATTTGGAGATTGGGTGCTACTGAGTCATTAGTGCCATCTGCATTGGGTGCTGTAGGTGTGGCTGAGACAGAGCAAGTCCACTGCTGTACAGAGAAGGCCAAGTAGCTAAGAAACTCCCTCAAACATATAGATTTCTTGACAGAAATCTTGGGGAAAAGTTGAATAAGGCTGAGATGTGATATGAATTTTATAAACTATATGGATACAATGTTCATCAAGGATAAGATCAGATTTTCCCCTGCTTACTAGGAATCCCCTATGGAGAGCACTAAGAGGAGATGGTTCATGTCCAACTCATAACCAAGGTTACCATAAACGTTTGTATAACATTATCCAGGTACAGTGCTGTCACAGTGGAGGAGGATATTCTGTTCTGAAGAGGGAGATGATGCAATCAAAGTTGCAGTGATGACCAAGATTAAGGCGAGATGCTGGCATTATGAGGATGTGAAAATATGTCAATGTCTAGATGGTTTGCACATTCATCACATTTCACTGAAACTCTACCAACCATGCAGTCTCCATTTTTAAAGAAGGATTAGCAATAAACTGAGTCAGATCAGGACTACAAACTCCTGCTGTCAGTTGCACCAGGATGACCCTGGAGGCTATGCTAGTGTGTTCAGCTTTCAAACTATATTGATGACTACCCACTGAGTAAGCACAGCTTGACCACCCAGTAATTAAGTTGTGCTTGACCACCCAGTGAGTATGCAGAGCTTGACCATCAAGTGATTAAGCACAGATCTCAGCAAGTAAGCACAGCTTGACCATCCAGTGAGTAAGCACAGCTTGACCACTTAGCAATTAAGCACAGCTTGACCACCCAGTGAATAAGCACAGCTTAACCACTCACCAAGTAAGCACAATTTGACTACACAGTGAGTAAGCAGATCTTGACCATCCAGTGAATAAGCACAGCTTAACCACTCACCAAGTAAGCACAGCTTGACTACACAGTGAGTAAGCAGAGCTTGACCATCCAGTGAGTAAGCAGAGCTTGACTACCCAGTGAGCAAGCACAGCTTGACAATCCAGTGAGTAAGCACAGTTTGACCATACAGTGAGTAAGCACAGCTTGGATCTCATGTCTAACATTCAGCATGTCCATTATAGACGCGGATGATAAAAATGGTGGGAGCTGAATAAATAATATCCACCACCACTCTGAAATGCTAATGATTTGGAAGCCTTTTCCACCATTTAAATGCACAGGGATTGCTATAATCTTAATAAAATCTCATAACATTTAAACAATAAAACCTGACCCACACTGCCTTTATTCATCCAGAGCCAAAAGCCTACTAAGACTGCAAACCCCCAAATTACTAAATGACCACAGGACAATATCAAACCCATATTTCAATATATTACTGTTTTAAAGATAAAGTGTCATTAAATAACCAAGAGAATTTATGGGAAAATATCAAACCAATATTTCAATATATTACTGTTTTAAAGATAAAGTGTCATTTTTAAAGAAAAGACTTTAATTAGATTGATCAGCTAATTATGTGGATTAAATAATTGGATATGCTTGATCCTATTTGATTTTCCCATTTTCAAATCACAATTGCTTGCGATGACACCTCACTGTCAGTCAGCATACTGGCATGTATTAGGCCGATGTTTTGAGATTAAATAGCGTTTGAATGATGGGGAATTACTTTAAGTCATCAATCAATGGATGTCAGAGTTTATGACAGTAATGAATTTGAGAAAACTAAAATCTACAAGCGGGGCCAATCTTTTATTTTGACTGATACCAGACATTTGATTAACTGAAATATACAAGCAAGACCAATCTTTTATTTTGACTGATACCAGGCATTTGATTAACTGGAATCTACAAGCATGACCAAGCTTTTATTTTGACTGATACCAGGCATTTGATTAACTGAAATGTACATGCAGGACCAAGTTTTTATTTTGACTGATACCAGGCATTTGATTAACCAGAATCTACAAGCATGACCAAGCTTTTATTTTGACTGATACCAGGCATTTGATTAACTGAAATTTACAAGCAGGACCAAGCTTTTATTTTGACTGATACCAGGCATTTGATTAACTGAAGTATGAGGTTTAATATGTTTTTTATAATGGGTACTATCAGAACATTTATTGTCAATAAATGTTATATATCAGCTACTTCATCAAGCTATTCAAACAGTTATCTATTTAAAAGAATTATCCTGGAGAGTTTATAATTATTTACCCAAGGAAATACCCTTTACAATTAATTTATTGTCAATAAATATTATATACCAGTTTCTCCACCAAACTATCTAAACAGCTATATGTTTCAAAGAATTATCCCGGAGAGTTTATAATTACTTACCTAAGAAAATACCCTGTACAACTCATTGTACCCATTGAAATACCCCGTACAAGTATCCAATTAAATACCCTGTGAAGTACCCATTGAAATATGCTGTACAAGTACCAAATGAAATTCCCTGTACAAGTACCAAATAAAATACCCTATACAAGTACCTAATGAAATATGAATCATTGTGAAGCTAATGCACTGTACCCTATGAAATACCCTGTACAAATCATTATTTGAAGCTAATGCACTGTACCCAATGAAATACCCTGTACAAGTCATTTGAAGCTAATGCACTGTACCCAATGAAATACCCTGTACAAGTCATTGTTTGAAGCTAATGCACTGTACCCTATGAAATACCCTGTACAGGTCATTGTTTGAAGCTAATGCACTGTACCCTATGAAATACCCTGTACAAGTCATTGTTTGAAGCTAATGCACTGTACCCTATGAAATACCCTGTACAGGTCATTGTTTGAAGCTAATGCACTGTACCCAATGAAATACCCTGTACAAGTCATTGTTTGAAGCTAATGCACTGTACCCTATGAAATACCCTGTACAAGTCATTGTTTGAAGCTAATGCACTGTACCTTATGAAATACCCTGTACAGATCATTGTTTGAAGCTAATGCACTGTACCCAATGAAATACCCTGTACACATCACTGTGAAGCTAGATAAGTTTCCAAGTTAAAACATTTTTAAGGACAGAGGGTTATGGAAGCTGATTTAAGATATTTATTCATGTAGATTATTCATACCCTCTAGTATTTGTTGTTACTGCATGTCAATATAAATTCAAATGTTTTTTTAAGGAACAAATTTATTATGTAGTTACCTGTCTCATACAGCCACATTCTATATGTCCCTTCCACCAATGTTCAGCAACAAATAACCCTATATTACAAAGCAACTCATTCTTGTTCCTTGAGGTAGTTGCTGAATGCATGTTTTTGGAACAAAAAACATAAAGCAAGGAACCAGTCTACACATTACTGTATAGAACAAAAAACATATAGCAAGGAACTCTTCTATACATAACTGTATAGAACAAACAACATATAAAGCAAGGAACCCTTCTACACATTAATGTATAGAAAAAACAAAACAAAACAAGGAACCCTTCTACATGTTACTCTATAGAATGAAAAACAAAGCAAGGAACTCTTTCTACACATAACTGTATAGAACAAAAAAAATTACTGTAAGATATGTGGCAGACATTTAGATTCAGTCAGCAATGAAACATTTGTAAAACAATTTGATATTAAATTATATTAAAAAATATAGACAGAAAATAAATTACATACAGGTCACTGGTGGTGCAGCAGTTGTCATTGCATTCGTACAGACTTCTGAAACGTTAACTCGTGCTTCATAATAACTCTTTGAAATGGGTTTAAACATGATAGATCCAGTAAGCTTCCATGATGTTCCACTGTAGACAACATCAGCCTTAAGCCCACTTAAAAGCTGCTTCATTTGCAGATCTATCAAGGGCTCAGGACCAAGGAACACAGTGGAGAAAGTGAATTCTGATTTGGCCTTGCTATAATAATAATAATAATAATAATAATAATAATAATAATAATGAATGATGCAGCTAATAATACTGCTTATAATAATAATAATAAAAATAATAATAATAATAAGAAGAATAAGAAGAAGAATAAGAATAATAAGAATAATAATTAACGATGAAATACATTAATAATAATAATAATAATAATAATAATTAATGATGCAGCTTATAAAAATAATAGTAATAATAATAATCATCATATTCATAATAATAGTAATTAATGATGCAGATGATGATGATGATGATAATAATTATAAAGATAATATTAATCATAATAATAATATTAATCATAAAAATAGTAAATAATGATGCTGCTGATAATAATGATAATAATAATAACTGAATTAGAAAATAATTTCACAACACCTCATGAAGCTGTAAATAGTCTTCATCAGCTATTGTAAGCATTAAATATCATGCAGAAAATAAATGACTAAATGACATTGACAATGATATGTGACAGGGAATAAAAATGACATTGACAATGATATGTGACAGGGAATAAAAATGACAGAGACAATGATATATGACATAGAATAAATATCATCTTGACAATGATATGTGACAGGGAATAAAACTGACTGACAATGATAGGTGACAAGGCATAAACATGACATTTATAATGATACATAATAGAGATTAAAAATGTCAGTGACAAATATGTGACAGGAAATAAAAATGACAGTGACAAATATGTGACAGGAAATAAAAATGACAGTGACACTGATTTGTGACGGAATAAAAATGACGGTGACAATGATATTGCTGTTCATAAAAATGACAGGGACAATGCTATGTGACAGAGCATAAAAATACATAAAAACAATAAAACTGAAATATTTGTTTATATGATGCCCAAGTTGATGTACCATAATAAGTTGATAAAAACCAGAACAATTTTGAGTTTTCTTTCTTTTTTACATCATTGTTCTTGAAATATGCTAAGAAACTATTTTCATTGTCCACCCCTTAGAAACAAAACTTTACTGGGTGAAAGTCACAGGCTTTGAGTAACCTTGCTATGAAAACCCCTATATAACCACTATCAGAAACAAAGTTTATGCTTCATTAATTACCTTGATTAGCCACAACACAGGCTTTGATTAACCTTGAAATGACAACCAGTAGAACCACTATCAGAAACAAAGTTTATGCTTCATTAATTACCTTGATTAGCCACAACACAGGCTTTGATTAACCTTGTTATGACACCCTCTATAACCACAATAAGAAACAAAGTTTATGCTTCATTAATTACCTTGATTAGCCACAACACAGGCTTTAATTAACCTTGAAATGACAATCAGTAGAACCACTATCAGAAACAAAGTTTACGCTTCATTAATTACCTTGATTAGATACAACACAGGCTTTGATTAACCTTGCTATGACACCCTCTATAACCACTATCAGAAATAAAGTTTATGCTTCATTAATTATCTTGATTAGCCACAAAACAGGCTTTGATTAACCTTCTTATGGCACCCATTATCACCACTAATAGAAACAAAAGTTGTGCTTCAGTAATCACATTGATTAGCCACAAATGTTGAGGCCTCACATAAAATCCTAGTATTTCAATTATCTTTTTGAAAATACTTGTTCAAGACGCTCATTCAAGCCAACCTACTGAAAATAATTACCATAAAGTGTACTCAATATGGAAAGCATTCCAACTCAACAAGGTCACCAATGATTGCAACATAACATGGAAAAAATCAACATGGTTGTGACCTAAATACAAATATTTACTTTATGTTAGGAAAGCAGAAAAAAGAAAGTCACTGTGACTTTAAGTTAAAGGATGCAATATAAAAGATTGTATGTCTCTAACATCGATGTTATCCAAAATATTAACTAGAAAGACAATTCCAGCAATAGTCGGTGAAACATGAACTATAGGTAACAGCGGTCTCTTTCTGCTCTAAGGGTATGATCATTTATCAAAAAAAAAACCTTCAACATTACTCAAACACCATGGATGATGAAATCAATAAAATTAGTGGAAACAAAATTAACAATAATAATATTACTCACCTGTACTCGTCAATGTAACAGCATGTATCTCGGGGTTGCAGATATGACAATTTGTCAATCAAATCTTTCACCTGTGTGAAACAAGTTAAATCAGTCAATATATACGTTATTGAGAGATTATAATACTTTGAATATTTCAACCTTAATCAAGACTATGAAAAGTGACACTCCATATTTTAACCTTAGTTAAGACTACAAAATTGAAGATAAAAAAAAATATCGTTCAGCAGTTGAAGTTTACAAAAGTCATATTGTTGGAAAATTTATATGGACAAATGTGAGGCAAAGTACATACATGCTTCTGAGAATCATAATAATTTTTGGAAAGCCATTTTCTTAAAGCTGCATCATTGTTATTTTTGATATGTCATTTTTCAAAATCTGCATCATTGCTATTTTTGGAAAGTCATTTTCCAAAATCTGCATTATTGCTATTTTTGGAAAGTCATTTTCCAAAATGTGCATCATTGTTATTTTTGGAAAGTAATTTTCCAAAATCCGCATCATTGCTATTTTTGGAAAGTCATTTTCCAAAATCCGCATCATTGCTATTTTTGGAAATTCCAAAATGTGCATCATTGCTATTTATAGAAAGTCATTTTCCAAAATCTGCATCATTGCTATTTTTTGGAAAGTCATTTTCCAAAATCTGCATCATTGCTATTTTTGGAAAGTCATTTTCCAAAATGTGCATCATTGTTATTTTTGGAAAGTCATTTTCCAAAATCTGCATCATTGCTATTTTTGGAAAGTCGTTTTCCAAAATCTACATCATTGCTATTTTTGGAAAGTCATTTTCCAAAATCTGCATCATTGCTATTTTTGGAAATTCCAAAATGTGCATCATTGCTATTTTTTGAAAGTCATTTTCCAAAATCTGCATCATTGCTATTTTTGGAAAGCTTATTTTTCATTGGATTTAGTTTCAGGCAGATGTGACTCTTTGGGTTTAATTTATAAAAAATAACCATAGATGTTATTCGATTTATATGAATATAAAATTTGAACAGACTTCATTTCATTTAGGTACTTTTCTTTATCAAAACATCTTTATACTACATGATGATAGTACATGATGATAGTAAATCTTTTTAGTACATGATTGATAGTACATGATGATAGTACATGATAGTACATGATGATAGTACATGATGATACATGATGATACATGATGATAGTAAATCGTTTTAGTACATGATTGATAGTACATGATGATAGTACATCTTTAAGTCCATGATGATAGTGCATGATAGTCCATGATGATAGTACATGATAATAGTACATGATGATAGTACATGATGATAGTACATCTTTAAGTACATGATGATAGTACATGATAGTAAATGATGATAGGAAACCTTTATAGTAAATGATGATAGGAAACCTTTATAGTAAATGATGATAGTATATGATAGTTCATGATGATAGTATATGATAGTACATGATGATAGTATATGATAGTACATGATGATAGTATATGATAGTACATGATGATAGTATATGATAGTACATGATGATAGTATATGATAGTTCATGATGATAGTATATGATAGTATATGATAGTACATGATGATAGTATATGATAGTACATGATGATAGTATATGATAGTACATGATGATAGTATATGATAGTTCATGATGATAATATATGATAGTACATGATGATAGTACATGATGATAGTATATGATAGTTCATGATGATAGTATATGATAGTACATGATGATAGTATATGATAGTACATGATGATAGTATAGTACATGATGATAGTATATGATAGTTCATGATGATAGTATATGATAGTACATGATGATAGTATATGATAGTACATGATGATAGTATATGATAGTACATGATGATAGTATATGATAGTACATGATGATAGTATATGATAGTACATGATGATAGTATATGATAGTACATGATAGTACTTGATGTTAGTAAACCTTTATAGTACATGATGATAGTAAACTATCTTGAGTTTATTTCATTTTATTTTAATTACATTTGTAATAATTTACCTCTAAAATACTGTTTCAGGCATTAATTAGTAATATAAAACATGACAAGAAAATTTTGAATCCTGTGCCCAGACAAATTTGGCCATGCACTTTGTAATATAATTGTATTGTAATGAGACCCATTTGAACCAGTGACAAGTTTTAATATATTATCCATTAATATTATACATTAAGAAAAAGAATATATCAGTCTAGGAAAATGATAAATATAATTAATAATTCTTTTAACAACTTCAAGTAATTATTTTTATTTTAATCACAATTACAAACACCATTCCATTTAACGATATTGTTAAAGATCTCGGCCATGAATACATTTACCAGTTACAAGCAACATTTCATTTGAAAATATTGTTAAAGATCTCAGTCATGAATGAGAATAAATATACCAATTACAAGCAACATTCCATTTTTTGAAGATATTTTTAAAGATCTAGGTCATGAATGGGAATAAATATAACAATTACAAACAATGTTCCATGTTTTGAAGATATTTTTAAAGATCTAGGTCATGAATGGGAATAAATATAACAATTACAAACAATGTTCCATGTTTTGAAGATATTTTTAAAGATCTTGGCCATTAATGGGAATAAATATGCATTACAAACAACATTCCATTTGACAATATTGTTAAAGATCTCGGCCATGAATACATTTACCAGTTACAAGCAACATTCCAGTTGAAAATATTGTTAAATATCTCAGCCATGAATGGAAATAAATATACCAATTACATACAAGCAAAGTTCCATTTAAAGATATTGCTAAAGATCTAGACCATGAATGGGAATAAATATACCAATTACAAGCAACGTTCCATTTTTTGAAGATATTTTTAAAGATCTAGGCCATTAATGGGAATAAATATGCGTTAGAAACAACATTCAATTTGAAGATATTGTTAACGATCTTGGCCATGAATACATTTACCAGTTACAAACAACATTCCGTTTGAAAATATTGTTAAAGAAATAGGCCATGAATGGGAATAAATATACCAATTAAAAGCAACATTTCATTTGCAGATATTGTTAATGTTCTAGGCCATGAATGGGAATAAATATACCAATTAAAAGCAACATTCCATTTGAAAATATTATTAAAGTTCTAGGCCATGAATGGAATAATCATAATATGTTGAATGGTTACAGTGCTATATACTGGTTACGATGTACATAGCAATTTGCATCATAATATGTTAAATGGTTACAGTGCTATATACTGGTTACGATGTACATTGCATCATAATATGTTAAATGGTTACAGTGCTATATACTGGTTACGATGTACATAGCAATTTGCATCATAATATGTTAAATGGTTACAGTGCTATATACTGGTTACGATGTACATAGCAATTTGCATCATAATATGTTAAATGGTTACAGTGCTATATACTGGTTACGATGTACATAGCAATTTGCATCATAATATGTTGAATGGTTACAGTGCTATATACTGGTTACGATGTACATAGCAATTTGCATCATAATATGTTAAATGGTTACAGTGCTATATACTGGTTACGATGTACATTGCATCATAATATGTTAAATGGTTACAGTGCTATATACTGGTTACGATGTACATTGCATCATAATATGTTAAATGGTTACAGTGCTATATACTGGTTACGATGTACATAGCAATTTGCATCATAATATGTTAAATGGTTACAGTGCTATATACTGGTTATGATGTACATTGCAATTTGCATCATAATATGTTAAATGGTTACAGTGCTATATACTGGTTACGATGTACATAACAATTTGCATCATAATATGTTAAATGGTTACAGTGCTATATACTGGTTACGATGTACATAGCAATTTGCATCACAATATGTTAAATGGTTACAGTGCTATATACTGGTTACGATGTACATAGCAATTTGCATCATAATATGTTAAATGGTTACAGTGCTATATACTGGTTACGATGTACATAGCAATTTGCATCATAATATGTTAAATGAACAAGTCTTAAAATGTGTAAAGACTCTTGAGCCCCTGCCACATATTTATGTAATCAATGAACAGGCACCATCACAAATGCAACATCAAAAAGTAATCTTCAATAGTTAACTTTTTAAAATTAATTTTCCACATAAATAGTGCAAATTGTCAGTTACTGAACTTGCCTGACCTACTGCTATTCAATATTTTGTGACACTCCTGATACAGTATCATGTTCTGTTACACAACATGACTGAAGGTGCACATTTAAACAAATACTCTTGATTAAAATGTCATAAAAAACTGTTTAATCTATCATGGTCATGTATGAAAACAATGAATATATCAGACTGCTTTTTTTCAGTTGCAAACCTAAATTAATAGACAATCAAAATCTGGGTGATGAATATATCTCAATACTTATAGTCAATTGCAAACCTAAATTAATTGACAATCAAAATTTGAGTGCAGCGTTAATGTGTTAATGCTAAGAAATGTGTTAATCCTAAGAAATGTGTTAGCGCAATTAACAACTTCTTCATCTTAATATTTACAACATTTATTTGACAAATTATGTTATATGTATAATCTAAATTTTTAAAATATTGTTATATGATAATTTTTGTAACATTTCAGTAATTCTTTTATTGATGTAGAAAAATGTTAATACACAATGGAGAAACAAGTCCATGCAAAATGAAGTCTTTTGCATTACAAAGATTTTCAATAAAAAGAAAATCTATGTTGTTAAGTAGAAATAAGTAAATATTTCACTTGTAAAGTGGAAACATTTAGTATTGTCATTCACTACTTTGCTACTTGTGACAATATGATCAATAGTCATGCTATCAGCAACTAATTTGCCTAAAAAATTTAAACTTTGCCTTCTGTGGAAAGTGAAGATGACTTTGTCTTGTGATTTTTGAGGTACACTGAGTGACCATAGCTTTTGAGATGCTCCCTCGCCTTAGCCAGTAGTTGCTTTGTTTATTTTTGTTTGTTGGATTAGAATTTTTAACATAGCTTTAAAATAATTTCAGTCATATTACTATGATGTCTGCATTGAGGCAGATTATAGTGATATCTAGCACTGGGGTATCATGCCGAAGACATGTAGCATCATGTCCCACCTAGTCACATGACCCTGACACCAAGCTGACTAGTCCTAACACTAACCTCTCAATGCTGAGTGCCAAGCATTAGCACCATTTTTGTAAGTCTCTGGTATGACTCGGCCGGGGATCAAACCCACGACCTCCCACATCATGATCATGCTATCAGGCAACTAATTTGCAAAAAAATTTAAACTTTGCCTTTTTCAGTGTGGAAAGTGATGATGACATTGTCTTGTGATTTTTTGAGGTACACTGAGTGACCATAGCTTTTGAGATGCTCCCTCGCATTGGCCAGTAATTGCAGTCTTGTATTTCAAGGTGAAATGTAGGCATCAAGTCATCAAATAGCTGGAGTTTGATACCAATTGTGCCAACAAACTCTTGCACTTTCACAGGCATGTGTTTTAATAGCTGATTGACCATTAACCCTTTCCTGAGTAAATTAGCCACTATCACTGCCAGATTTCCGTAAGTTATCCTTTCATGATAAAATTATTAAAAAAAATTGTTTTGAACTTAATAAGGTAGAATGAAAATATCAATTTGTTTTTTATGAAGAGAATCAGAGATCTAAATATTCTGACTGCCATGTGTATATTACATTATTCCTAAAATGAGTCAATTGTGAGTAAAACTATCATAGAAAAACAAGGCTGTATCCTGGAAGTACCAATTTTATTAATGTGTTTGTTTTTGTAACCCATTGGGCAAATATATTAAAGAACATCATTAATTCATAGAAAGTAAAGTCTGAAAATAATGTTATTGAATATTAAGCCTAAAAAATTGAATTATGTAGGTCAGAAACATATGGGTCAATGCTTTGTTGTGCAAGCTGCTGTAAGGTCAAAGTTGTTCTCTGACTTTTGTGAAAATACAAAAAAATGAGCAGTGAGGCAAGTATTACTTAGCAATTGCCTAATATTACTTCATGTATGATGAAAAAGAGTAAACTTTACATTGGTAACCTTAGCAACTGTTGTAATGAAGCTAGAAAGTGAGTAGGTAGATTAAGAAAACGTATGTTTCTAAAAATAGATGGTCTCACATGTTGTCTGTGTCAGTTTGGTTGGAAAGAAGGATTTTGCTTATTCATTAATGCTTCAGTGTTCTATCTATGCATAGTTACAATTCATTAATGCTTCAGTGTTCTGTCTATGCATAGTTACATCATAGTTAATGCTTCAGTGTTCTGTCTATGCATAGTTACATCACAGTTTTATTGGCAGCATGAAATTAGGACAACTGTATGATATAAAAGATAGGTGTGCATTTGCTCCCATGTATATGGTACATGTGGTTGTTTTAAAAAAAGTTACACATACATATCAGAAAGTTTTCTACACATATCAAATGCAGTTATTATATATCAGAAAGCTTTCAACACATATAAAATGCAGTTATTATATATCAGAAAGCTTTCAACACATATAGAATGCAGTTATTATATATCAGAAAGCTTTCTATGCATATCAAATGCAGTTTCAAAGCATTCTATGCATATCAAATGCAATTATAATATATCAAAGCTTTCTACGCATATCAAATGCAATTATAATATATGAAAGCTTTCTACGCATATCAAATGCAATTTTAATATATCAAAGCTTTCTACGCATATCAAATGCAATTTTAATATATCAAAGCTTTCTACACATTTCAAATGCGATTATAATATATCAGAAAAACTCTTTCTTAAAATAAATGTTTTATGTGGACAAGCATACTAGGAAAAAATTCATATAAAAGAACTAAAACACACACACACACACACACACACACACACACACACACACACACACACACATTTGCATTTCTTTTTTTGCTTCCACTTCTCCCTGTTCATCTCACTTCTCCCTGTTCAGCTCTCACTTCTCCCTGTTCATCTCACTTCTCCTTGTTCAGCTCTCACTTCTATCTGTTGTGCCCAAAAAGACAAGTCACTTTTTCCTAAAATTCAAATCTAGCTTGACCCAAGTGTGATGTTTTAACTTCACTTGTCATGTATGTCCTTATAGCGATCACAATAAATGCAGACATTCTCACTATATTCTTCGTTGTCTTCAGGGTATATACATATTAAGTACAAAGGGTAGTCTCCTAAGTGTTTGATATTAGTTTAAGACCTTTGTGTTGTTACACTTCTGGGTATTATACCGGAGTACAAAAGGTGGTCTCTTAAGTGTTTGATATAAGTTTAAGACCATTGTGTTGTTACACTTCTGGGTATTATACCTGAGTACAAAGGGCAGTCTCCTCAGCTTTTATATTAGTTGGTGCTGGAAGAATTGATGGTACCTCCTGTGTCAGGGCTATTCTCCACCCATCTGAAATAAATATTGGTACATGTTGTATGGTTTCATTATTTGGAAAACAAAGTTATTTTTTTTGGTTTCAGAAACAAATAATTTGCATATTACTTAAATGGAAGTTTCTGATTATAGGTCTTGAATGTTGAAATCATATTTCAGAGCAACTTTTTAATTTTTTTTAAAAATGTGATTGAAAAACAGGAAAGGTAATTATAATTTCAAAACTTGTATCTCAGTAAAATGGTATCAAAAGTGACTTTTGTCTTTTAAGATCAGTTGATGTGTGAAATCTTTCAATATGATTCCCTTAATCTCTTACAATTGCATTTTGGATTTATGACATATACAATAGTTCCTGGCAGGTAAAATATATAAGTGTTTTGTTTGATACAATATTCCAGGATGGAAAGAGATCCACCTTTTGGACCAGACCAAATGATTTTGGTAACATATGTAGCTGTTTCTAGATGGAAAAAGAGACACACCTTTTGAAGCAGTCTAAAGATTGATATTATGTTGACATAGCAACTGTTTCTGGAGGGAAAAAGAGAATCAGCAGCCCCAAAAATTGGTGTGTTATAAGATGGAGAGGAATCATTAGAAATAGAGCAAACTTAATGAACTTAATTATATATTTAATTTTCATACCAAGTCCACGTCCTTAGTCAGGGTTGTTATGGAACATAAGTATATAGTTAATTTTCATACAAAGTCCAAGTACTTAGTCAGGGTTGTTATGGAACATAAGTATATAGTTAATTTTCATACCAAGTCCAAGTCCTTAGTCAGGGTTGTTATGGAACATAAGTATATATTTAATTTTCATACCAAGTCCAAGTCCTTAGTCAGGGTTGTTATGGAACATAATAATAGACTTAATTTTCACGCAAGAAATATATGCATCTATTTTACTTATGAACACAAAATCATCATATGTTATTTCTCTCTTTCATTTAAATATGTAAGCATAAGACAGGAAATTTTTTTTTAACAGCTTAATACTCCACATGCTTTTCCTTCAGTATTGTCATTGTCAAGGCTAATATAATTTGACATTTTCATACTGTGGGTGGATTTGTTTTGAAAAATATAATGAATCATCAACCATGGTTTTATCTTCATTGGAATTCATTATAATCATGTTCCAAGCAAGGCTGTTTCCAAGACCTAAATAAGGATTTCAAAAAATTCTACAGTAAATTATATGAAATACTCATACCAAACTTAAAAGTCTGATATTTTACGATGTCTGCATAGTGAATAAGGAGGCGTCCGACTTGATGACCCACTGTAACAATATATCGGAATCTTAGAGTGTTATTAAAAATAATATCTGCAGCTGTGGCCTGTGTTGCAGCAACATTGACAGTTCCATTAAACCCAAGGCTGACATCGAACACTATCTCAAAATTTGTTGTATTGGTACTGCAATTAAAAAAACAATTGTAAAAGAGTTAATAGGTTTGAGATAATATTCAAGACAGACAAGATATTTGACATAAGTTATATGTTTGAAAAGACAGTCAAAATATTTTACAGAACAGGCAATGTGTTTGACAGGAAAGGCAATATGTTTGTCAGGACAGGCAATATGTTTCAGAAGACAATCAATATATTGGACCAAACTTACAAATGTATACACTATTGCAATCTAGTTTAGCAATAAAACAATTTCACCATTAAATATCAATATTACTGACATGAATAATCAAATTTTTTATTGTACAATTTTAGTACAATTATCATTAATATAATTCAAGTTGTTCTTTATAGAAAAAAACATGGTTATTGATGAATAAATGTACAAGCATTGCACTCTATGACTATTTGATAAAAACCATGGTAACTTGATAAATAAATGTACACACATAGCACTTTATGTGTATTTGATAAAAACTATGGTAATTTGATAAATAAATCTATAAACATTGCACATTTAATTTCTTTGCTATTCCCAACTCTAGGTCTTACATGAACATAATTATATATACTGGCCTATAAGTAAATTCTCAAGCAGCATAGACCATGATCTACTGACACATTATGTGCTGGCAGAGTAGGGTCTATCTTCTTTGATCACACCTAACAGATTGCATAGACCTTAATATGCCGACACATTAGGCCACTAATAATTTGCAAAATCTCATTTCATGAAAACATGAACTTTTTTATATTATTATACATGTTCATGTTCAATGAAAATATCAATGTTATTACATACCTAAATTTTGCCTGCGAGGCTTTACATCCTGTGTACCCTGTCAGCTTAGATAAAAATTTGTCTGTCTGAAAAAGAAAAAAAAACAGTACTGCATTAAATTGAAATTATCTCTAAAAGTATATCAATAAAGTTTTCAATAATTCACATAAGTAAAATTAATTTAATTTCTTTCAAGAATTACAACAAAGCTACCTTGGTTGATTGCTGTGTCAATATTTTAGCAATTAAGGAATTAATATATAATATTGCAATTTAACATTTTGTTATAATAACCATGATTGTTTTGAATAAATTTCATAAATCCAATTTTTAAAAATTTGATTAATGACATGATAAGAGTATTTTGTTATCAAGTGGGAAGTGAAATGTTTGGACAAGTAAACATATGTGTTTCAGTGACAAACCACTTCATTGGAATGGATGGGGCTGCCTGGAATTTATTTTCAATGAGGATAATTATTTTTTCTTCAAGAAAATAAATTATTGTAACATGAAGGAAGAATTTATTTTCTTCAATAAAGTCAGCATGAGTTCTTTTTTAGGTTGCTGAAATGTTTAAAAATAAAATCCCCTCCCCTCTCCTGGAAAATGGAATGATTCATTATTTCCCCTTACCATGAAAATGGAATGGTCAATTTATCAAAAAAAGAATAGCATTTTCACAGAAAAACTGTACATAGGTAACCAGGACTTCAGAAGTAAAAGGAAAAAAAGGAATAATAATTATTACCTGCAGAAAAGTGAAATTTAATTATATTTTTCCACATATTTAGCACTCTGCAGTCTTTATAAAGAAAGTATTGAAAAATGTATACAAAATGTAGAAAAAGAAATAATATTATAGAAAAATTGTTCCAGCTTGGTTTTTTGCTTTATGGCTCAACAGCACAAGAAGGTTTTTCAGTGATGAGGACTAGAGTGAAGTACTTTGCACACCGATTAATCATGTTAACTGACTGACCCAATAATAGGATTTGAACCTGTGCCCTAGTTCATGAGTCTTGTTCACTGACAACTGAGCCACTAAGGCACCTTACTTTGTTGGTGGCATCTAATAATTTGTGGCAGTTTCCAATAGGTTTATGCCATATTGGCAGTTCCCAATGGGCCTAGGCCATATTGGCAGTTCCCAATGGACCAATGCCGTATCAGCAAGTTTGAAGCTAGGATAGTATTATAACTTGTGAGAGTTTCCAATTTTCAATGGCAATATTAGGAGTTCCCAAATGGCCTATGCAATACTTGGAGTTCCACTAGGCCTATGCCATATCATCAAGTTGAAGCTAGGGCAGTATAATTTTAATATGTGACATTGTTCATCAGGCCAATGCAATATAAGGAGTTTCCAATGGTCCTATGCACTATTAGGAGTTCCCAGTTGTCCTATGCACTATTAGGAGTTCCCAATGGATCTATGCAATACTGGGAGTTCCCAAAGGGCCTATACAATACTTTGAGTTCAAAAAGACCTATTCATTATTGGAAGTCTTCAATGGGCCTATGCAATATAGGGAGTTCCCAATGAACCTATCCAATAGTGGGAGTTCCCAATCGACCTATGCAATGCTTGAAGTTCCCATTATATGTTAATACTGCATAGTGGGGGATCACTACATGTTAATGCCACATAGAAGTGGCCTAGGAGTGGGATCACTACATGGTAATGCCACATAGAAGTGGCCTAGGAGTGGGATCACTATATGGTAATGCTGCATAGAGGTGGCCTAGGTGTGCGATCACTATATATGGTAATGCACGAGATAATGTGAGTGTATTGATTTTCATGTCAATCAATTGTAATTGGTTAGTAAAAACCTATATTCTCTTTGGAACAGAAATTTTAGAAAGAAAACTACTTCATGAGTGTTTCAATTTCTGCAGCATTCATAAGACTTGAAGAAGTGAAATGCAGACTCTCACATATCACAAGAACAACTAATTGAGAAAAGAGTCATGGTGACTAAGTTGTTGGCATGCTGGAATTATGACCAAACGGATGTAGGTTCAAATCCTCCTACTGAATCAGTCAGGATCAGCTAACATGGTGTATCCAAAAAATCTTATTATTCCAGCCATCATTACCAAATAGCCTACTTGTGTTGCTGTGCATTAGTAGTATTCAGGATGGAATGAAAGAGTTAGACATGGACAAGAATTTAAAGACATGGTTATATACAAAGCAAGACAGATGAATGCATGAATGCAAATGTTAGCTACATACCTCATTACAGAAACTCATACTGTTTAGGATAAACTGGCTTGATGTTTTATCTTCCAGAGCTGAACTCCATGTCATATTCAGAATACGGAAATTGAGAGGTACATTAGTGGTTTCAATGTATTTGTCAAATGGAAAGAGTAAGTCTCCCAGTTGGTAAACAAGCCACTCATTAAACCTAAATTTCGGAAGTGCTTCATTGATAGCCATGTTGAACTGAGTTTGCAGGGTCTGTGTAGAAAGATTGCCTTCAAACTGAAGTGTGTAGTCGACTTGGCTGGGTACTTGCCTGGAATGATCAGAAGAAAATTAAAAAGTGTTTGAAAAATATAGGAGTATCTAGCTAGAAGGTCATGAGTTTATTGCTTCTGTTCATACAATTCAAGTATGGGCATGGATAATTAAAATGCAAAAAAAATTCCTGGATGGAGGTCAAGAGTTCATTTGTCTAGGAAAACTAATAAGCTATGCCAATAAACATGGCCCATACTCCTGGTATGGACCTAAATGAAATCAATGGTTTATACTCTGGGAAAGAAGTTTTTAAAAAATTAAAATATGTTTACTACAACTATCACTGATATCTGAATCAAGGTCAGGAGCTAGGTCAGCATTAACTACAATCAATGTCTCTTTAGTTGTTTAGGTCAAAAGTATTTTAAAAATTTCAGTCAGAACTGAACACTATTCTAACACTATCCAATCTAGTAAACAAAGTTACCTCATAATATCAAGTAATGGAATGAAACAAGTTTAAAACTAACAAACAATCAATTAAATTCAATCAAATATAAATCAAATCAAATATGAATTAGATCAAATATACATAACAATATGGGCATGCATACCACAAAGTATTGATATACAACCCCCCCAACGTATGGACACAACCCCCAAAGTATGGACATACAATCACCAACGTATGGACATACAACCCCAACGTATGGACATACAACCCCAACGTATGGATATACAACCCCAACGTATGGACATACCAACCCCAACGTATGGACATACAACCCCAACGTATGGACATACAATCACCAAGGTATGGACATACAATCACCAAGATATGGACATAAAATCACCAAGGTATGGACATACAATCACCAAGATATGGACATACAACCACCAAGGTATGGACATACAATCGCCAACGTATGGACATACAACCCCAACATATGGACATACCAACCCCAACGTATGGACATACAACTCCAACGTATGGACATACCAACCCCAACGTATGGACATACAACCCCAACGTATGGACATACAATCACCAAGGTATGGACATACAATCACCAAGATATGGACATACAACCACCAAGGTATGGACATACAATCACCAATGTATGGACATACAATCACCAAGATATGGACATACAATCACCAAAGTATGGACATACAATCACCAAGGTATAGACATACAATCACCAAGATATGGACATACAATCACCAAGATATGGACATACAATCACCAAGATATGGACATACAATCACCAAGGTATAGACATACAATCACCAAGATATGGACATACAATCACCAAAGTATGGACATACAATCACCAAGGTATGGGCATACAACCCCCAAAGTATGCACATACAACCCCCAAAGTATGGACATACAACCCCCAAAGTATGCACATACAACCCTAAAGTATGCACATACAACCTCCAAAGTATGGACATACAACCTCCAAAGTATGCACATACAACCCTAAAGTATGGACATACAACCCCCAAAGAATGGACATACAACCCCCAAAGTATGCACATACAACCCTAAAGTATGCATATACAACCCCCAAAGTATGGACATACAACCTCGAAAGTATGCACATACAACCCTAAAGTATGCACATACAACCTCCAAAGTATGGACAAACAACCCCTAAAGTATGGACATGCAACCCCTAAAGTATGGACATACATCCCCTAATGTATGGTCATGTATCCCCTAAAGTATTGACATATAACCCCTAAAGTATGGACATATATCCCCTAAAATATGGACATACATCCCCTAATGTATGGTCATGTATCCCCTAAAGTATGGACGTACAACCCCTAAAGTATGGACATACATCCCCTAAAATATGGACATACATCCCCTAATGTATGGTCATGTATCCCCTAAAGTATGGACGTACAACCCCTAAAGTATGGACATACATCCCCTAAAATATGGACATACATCCCCTAATGTATGGTCATGTATCCCCTAAAGTATGGACATACAACCCCTAAAGTATGGACATATATCCCCTAAAATATGGACATACATCCCCTAATGTATGGTCATGTATCCCCTAAAGTATGGACGTACAACCCCTAAAGTATGGACATACATCCCCTAAAATATGGACATACATCCCCTAATGTATGGTCATGTATCCCCTAAAGTATGGACTTACAACCCCTAAAGTATGGACATACATCCCCTAAAATATGGACATACATCCCCTAATGTATGGTCATGTATCCCCTAAAGTATGGACGTACAACCCCTAAAATATGGACATACATCCCCTAATGTATGGTCATGTATCCCCTAAAGTATGGACGTACAACCCCCAAAGTATGGACATACAACCCACAAAGTACGAGCATACAGCCCACAAAGTATGAGCATACAGCCCACAAAGTATTGACATGCATCCGTTAAAGTATGGCATGCATCCCTCAAAGAAGAACATGGATTCCCCCCCCCATATAACATGGGCATGGTACACTTCAAAGTGTGGGCATGGAATCAACATAGAAACTTGAATTCAGAGTCAGATTCAAATAAGGAAATATTCTTGGATTGCATTATTGTGAAAGACGGTTGGCACATCACCACCATACATGCCATCACAGGCACATCAACACTGACAGTCTTGGATTTAGCTTTAAATGACACTAAAGTTTATTCTAAACTTTATTCTTTTGACTTGTGTTTGAAATTCTAGGATAATTTGAGATTTAATGGGCAATACATTTTACATTTTAACGTTGCATTTTAGGGAAATAAATTATTTGTTGAAATTTATAAAGCTTGCTATATCTCTTTATTATTACTGTTTTTAAGAACATAGAATTGTTAAAAACTTACTGAAATGCATTTTCAAAGTTGGAGGATTTAACTGTATAAAATCAATCATGTTTACCTATGCATAAATTGGTTAAAAAAAAGTAATTTTCAATACAACCCTCCAAACTCAAGGATTTTTCATGTTTGTATAAACCATGGGAATTAAGTGAACAGACAATCATGTTACACTTACCTGAAATAGTTGATCATACAGCCTTTATAAGTTGGGAATTTTGTTGGATACATTGACATCAGCTGATTCACCTATATGAAGAAACAAACAGACATTTTGTACATTTTTTTTCTTGCAAATAATAGGGTTTTTTTTCTTCGTTTTGTATGCATTCAGAACTCTGGATTTTTTTTTTAGAGAAAAAATTCAACGGGATCAAGGTGGCCTGAAACAACCAATCAAATCATACTCAAAACCACACTTTTCCTTTGTCTGATAATGAAACAACTTTTATTTCATGCTTCAACTCCTGTATGTGAAGATTGTGATGTTTATTGCTCTGAAATTCTCTCTCTCTTTCTCTCTCTCTCTCTCTCTCTCTCTCTCTCTCTCTCTCTCTCTCTCTCTCTCTCTCAAGTTTCTGATATTGACAAACTACCTGTGTAGTAAGTATGTTTTCATATTTTATACATTAATATTTTATTATTTATACTTATTATTATCAAATGCATACAGATGACATCAATTTTCACACTTTACAGAGTTTGGCAGTCACAATGGTGTGACCATAATTCGTCCAACTTCTCTGTGTGGATTTATAATTTTTTAAGCAATTTACTAATTAAAGAAAAATGATTTCCTGAATTTAGCACCAATATTTTATGTGCTGTTTTTAAAAAAAAATTAAATTTACATAATTGAAACAGGAAGATGCATTGTCAACACAATGGAAATAGTACAGATACTGAGTGATGTCATTCTCGTGGCTCAAATATATGTAACATTGCCAATTTATATCTAGTTTTGACCAAATTCGGCACACCATATAGCAAATTCATAACTTTTTAAAGAACAGATACACAGTTAATAGAAACAATCAACAGCATACGAGGTGCAAACTTTTAGACTGCTACTTTGTCGATTTTTTTTATTTTTAGATTTCAATTTTTGGATAGTTCCTGGTGTAACATTCATAACACATTTATAATCAGGAGGTCTTCCTCTATCATATATTAAATCTGAATTTTTAAATTATTTTGGTATTTCTTTCATCTAGTTGAAATATTCCATCCAACAAATGGTTGAGCCTAACTCGAAGAAACACAAGCTTGAGGACACTGACCAAGGACTTGGCAGGTTTCTGGCTGATTGTATGAAAGACTTCCCTGGCATTATAGATGTACAAAAGTTAGGATCTTCCCATCCTTTTTGTAAAATATGCAGTAAAGACTTTAAAGTGGTGGCATATATGAACTGGAGGAACACTTTGGAACAAAATTACATGAAAGAAATTTTGAAATGAAGGGATCATTCATCAAAACCTTCTTTGCTCAGCCAAAGATGAAAGATAGTAGTGCAATAAGGCTAAAGTTTTATTTGCCAATTTCATCGCCCAGCATAACTTAGCTGCTTCTGTAGCTTTTCACTTTTATGACCTATCAGCTGAAATTTTTCCTGACAGTGCTATTGTCAAGAAGTTTCATTCCAAGTGGACCAAATCAACAGTTATCATTAAACACTACTTGGCTCCATCTGCAACAGAACTCTTGTCAATTTATGCATGGAGATGATTGATGAGTCAAATGACAAGAAAACTAACAAGTGGTTTGCTATAATGGTGAGAGTCTTTGAAGTAGGTGTTGGACCCAGAACAAGATTTCTGGACATGACAGTAACATTGTTTTTACAATGTAAAATAAATAATGACACCTGCTGAACAGACTTTAAAATCCCAGAATACATTTTGAAAAGTGCAAAAGATGCATGTGTGGCATATAATAATATAACACAAAAGTTAAAGGAATGAAATAAAGTTTCAGAAATGTAAATAATTATATAAATATGTGTTAAAACACTTTGTGTATAGCATTTTTTTTTAAAAAAAAATTTTGATCTTTAAATAATGTATGAATACAATTTTTCCTATAAGATATTTTTTGGTCTTTGTAAGGTTTTATTGGTCTTGCATACAGGATTTCATTTCAAAGGGTTGACACCTGTGCAAAGTATGAAATGCCTTAAAATAGGTGCTGTCATTCAATGGCACTTCGAGGTGGTATAAGACCTGTTTTGCTACAACACCCATTCCAGATGGATTATTTAAAAGGTGAAAACTTACACTGTTGGAAAATGCAACTGATTTCTGCTTGAATAATACTGAAGCAAGATTTGCCAGATCAATGTTCCATGTGAGGTTCAGGACATCTTTGGTCAGTGTGAGGTTTGTAATGATATAGTCCTGGTAGAAGATGAGTATTTTCCCAATGACGACTCCTAGAGCATTTCCATATGGTATTTTTTGAAAATTCTCAAATATAACCCCTGTCACAAGATTAACAGGACTTGTTTGAGGCACTCCCCTAAAAACGGCATCCCATCCGATCCTTGCTGGACCATTCCTGCCGAAAAAATGATGAATTTTTGAAAAGATAATCTTAAATTAGGACTTGAAAAAACTAATTAACCTCTATTATGAGTGTCCACCTGTAATTTAAACCAAAATTGTTGTGTAAGTATTGATTTTATTATAACAGTTCAATGTCATTAGTGCCCATCTTATTCTAATAGATAACTTTTTTATTTGATGTAAATGTACCATGCCCCAATCCTTCAACTCAGATGACCTCAATAGAAATGCAATTTTAAAAAAAAACCTTAATGGGTCATCTTGGTGCATTAACATTTTTAAAATTTGTATCTTTTCCTTTTTTTTTTTATAAATTTTTTTAACCTGAAAAGGTGTCCTATTGTGTCGTCTAGTCTTGATATACGTATATACAGTAGTCCCCCTCTTATACGGCCACCCCTGCTGCACCGGGAAAGTGGCCTTATAAGGCGGGTGGCCGTTCCAGAGGGGGGCTAAATTTATTATGAGAAGTACATGTATATGTAATGTACGTAGTAAGAAAGCTACATACTTCAAAACATTAAATATCTTCGTCTAAATGAAACATTAATCAATAAAAGTTTTTTTTTGTTATAATAACAAATTTATTTCAACTGAATATACGTTACTATTTTTGCTTTCTTGGCGTAAGTTTGATATGCGAACAGGTATTGTTCTCATGCACATTGCAAATGGATTCAAAAACGTCGTTTACATCTTGGTACATACATAATTATCTTTCCATTTGCTCCATTTTTCCATTGCTGCTGAATAACCTTCTTATCGGTTATTACTTTGTTTATTCAAATTATTTCAACATAAACTTGTTTTTACGAGTGTTTTGACGTTTTGTACATACAATTGTTCGGCACCCCCCCCCCCCCGATGTCGTCGAGTAGAATAATCGACTTTCTTCGAAAATAATGTATCCGTTAATGTGATGACATTTTAATGTTTGGTAATGATTTATTCGGTTATTGCTGACTATGCGATTTAATTATGCAGACAAAACTTGTGTCGAGTCTGCCGAAATACATCCTTTGTAGGAAGCCATTTTGTGTGGTCACGTGATTTTTTCCGGTCTTTGTTTTTTTAAGGTTGTCTGTGTGTGCCAATGTACAAAATCTATTTTTAGCCTATGCTGACCAAGTTATGATTATAACAATTACGTCTGGTTATAATCATCAACGAGAAGAACTCAACATAGGTGTTAAACCCCAAACTCTATCATAACATTATTGAGCCCATTTCCTGTAAACATCGACTTTCACAGATAACGATATACTATAAATTTTTGGTCGACACTTTTAACGGCGACTTGACACTCGGAGACGTGTTATCTACGATAGAGATAATCAAAATTGCTTACCTTACGTCACGATTTGAATTAATTTTTGGTTCTGGATACATTTAAAAATAAAATGTGGCCGCTCGTGAGGGGTAAATTTTATATTATTACACAAAAATGCTGGCCGCTGGTCGCGTTAGCCGGGTGGCCTTTCGTGAGGGGTACTTTTGAACAGAAACTCGTCGGTGCCAACGAATTCTGTCCGTTAGGAGCGGGTGGCCGCTGGTCAGGGGGGCCGTACAAGAGGGGGACTACTGTATAATACTATGTACTGCATAAGACTTACACATTTTATGCTGTTATGATAATTGATTTGATATGATTGCACTGTGCTTAGTCATCTTTCCCTGGTCACCTGCATTATTATCATTAACATTGTGCTCAATTAACATTTTAAAAAGTCTCTGGTATGACTCAGCCAGGGTTTTAACCCACAACTTCCTGCATCTGATGCAGATGCTCTAACCACTATGCCATCAGAGCATTTCCATTTCTTTAAAGCAAAGGTAATGATCCCCACTAATGATTTTCTACACAAAACTATCTAATTCAGCAAGTACATCATCATTTGCCTCTTCAGTACTGACTATCATTTTGATGTTAAAACTCGATTTAAATAATTGTTTTACCAGCTTTGAGTGTTTCTAGACTTATATTGTCACTGCATGATACAATTGTATATTTTTGTATATTTTATGTTTATTTCTTTATTTTCAAAAGAGTGCACATGGATGTCACCCTTACATAATGGTTAAATTCACAATTATATGTGTTACGTGCTTAGGCTCGAATAAACAGTAACATAGAAAGAGTGAGAATAACAAGCTTGTAAAAACTTAATAAACAATTTATTGAGCACAAATATTTTCCAGAAAAGAAAAATAAACTTACGATTTTAAGAATCAATTCCAAAATTAATCCAAAAATAATTCAAAATATAATATACTAGAGAAATTGCAAAAGTCCTGGTAATAAAATGTCCAAATAATTCATAGTTCAAATCTTAGTGATGCATCGAAGATGGAAGACGATGTTATGTGATGAAGTCAGTTCTGGTCTTATGAAATTCAATGAGCACAATTATTTTCCAGATAAATAACAAAATAAATCCTCTTGATCCAAACGAATTGAAATAATTTCCAGTACAAGGTAATTTAAAATAACTCAAAACAATACAACTTAATATTCTAACAGCCCAACTTCTACTAAATAGTTTGCTCCAAAACATAATTTATATACCTGTTTTTATGTAAACAAGAAAGGGTCACGTGATCTTCTAGAATCTTTTAGAACAAATTTACGTTCAAAAAATCTGGTACACACCGTATGAACCAACTAAAAGTAGAAAGATGTTTATAACAAAGCTCCATAATGTCCTTGGAATAAACCAATCATTTTAAAAGCTTGTTTACAACTCTAGAGCCAGGTCAGAAATGAGGTCAACACCTGGTGTTTATTTGTAAAGTACAGGTCATCTCCCAATGAATGAATCTTAAACTTAAAATGTCAAATTTGAATCTGACAAACAAACAATAAAATAAAAATAAATTACTTAAATCAAATATACATAACATATGTTTATTTCCTTCATTTCAAAAGAGTACACATGGTTGTCATCATACATTATGGTTAAATTCACACTTCTGTGAAGTGGTAGAGTGAATGAAGTGAATGCACAACTAGAATGTATTCCTATTGACAAGGCTAAGTATGACTGGAATTGTATTTCTATTGATAAGGCTAAGTATGACCGGAATCATATCCAACTGACAAGGCTAAGTATGACTGGAATCATATTCCTATTGATGAGGCTAAGTATGACTTGAATTGTATTCCTATTGACCAGGCTAAGTATGACTGGAATCATATTCCTATTGACAAGGCTAAGTATGACTGGAATTGTATTTCTATTGACAAGGCTAAGTATGACTGGAATCATATTCCTATTGACAAGGCTAATTATGACTGGAATCATATACCTATTTGTTAAGTAATTTGAAATATTTGATGAACTAGATAGGATCCATTTTGAGATGAGCAAGTTACAGCCATTCTACCATAAACTGAACCTGACTGAAAACTGAACAAGTTTACAATCTGAATCTTAAACTGGAATAAAATCTTTGTTACAAAATAACAAGAAAAAAAGGAAACAACTTTATATTCCAACACTTTTTTTGAAAATCTGTGGTTCTGAGGAATTATTGGCTAAATACATGCTAAAAAAAATAAACAGACTTTGTACATAACTTACATGTAAAGAGCTATTGCAAAAATACACATCAAGTAAAAATAATGTTCCTTGAAAGAATATTAAGATGGATCATAACCATGAAAACATATCTATTTTTTCACTAGCTAGACATTTTAACTAATGGAAAGATAAAGATATATATGTTTGAGTAGAGATATAAAAATAAAAATAAACTCACAGGAATTCTCGCACCACACATTCTTTGTAGTCAGGAATAATGTTTTTAAATCCTGCCATCAGTTTATTTACCTGTATAAAATAACAATATAATATGTTTACCTGTATAAAAATCAAATCTGGTCTATTATGTTTACATGTATAAAATAACAATATATCATATTAAAAAACAATTATGTTTACCTGTATAAAAACACAATAAATTATGTTTACCTGTATAAAATAACAATTATGTTTACCAGTAAAAGATAACAATATATTATGTTTACCTGTATAAAATAGCAAGATATTACAAAGGTATTATTTTATTTTGCATTACTCCTTATTTTGGATCTTGACATGCATGCAATATCAATTTATACATGTATCAAGCTATCTATCCATCCATCCATCCAATAATCAACCCATTCAATATCAATTTATATATGTATACACCCATAATCAACACATACAATGTCAATTTATATTATGTATACACCCATAATCAACACATACAATGTCAATTTATATATGTATACACCCATAATCAACACATACAATGTCAATTTATATATGTATCCACTCATCTATTCATCCATCCATTAATCAACTCATGCAATGTCAATTTATATATGTATCCACTCATAATCAACCCATATAATATCAATTTAGATATGTATCAACCCATAATCAACTTACACAATGACAATTTATATATGTATCCACCCACCATCCATTAATCAACCCATATCATATCAATTTAAAGATGTGTCCACCCATAATCAAACCATATAACATCAATTTATATTATGTATCCACCCTAATCAACCCATACAATATCAATTTATAAATGTGTCCACTAATCTATTCTTCTGTCCATTAATCAACACATACAATATCAATTTATATATGGATCCACCCATAATCAACCCATATAATATCAATTTAAAGATGTATCCACCCATAATCAACACCTACAATATCAATATAGATATATAACCACCCATAATAAACCCATACTATATCAATTTATAAATGTATCCACCCATCTATCCATTCATACATTAATTAATCCATGCAATATCAATTTATGTATCCACCTATAATCAACCCTTAAAATATCAATTTATATATGTATCCATCCATTAATTAACCCATATGTCCATCCATTAATTAACCCATATGTCCATCCATTAATTAACCCATATGTCCATCCATTAATTAACCCATACATCCATCCATTAATTAACACATCCATCCATCCATTAATTAACCCATACATCTATCTATTAAATTAATTAACCCACCTATCCATCCATTAATTAACTCATCCATCCATCTATCCATCCATTAATCAACCCATTCATTCATTCATTAATTACCCAATACATCCATCCATTAATTACCCCATACATCCATCCAATAATAGGGGCCCCGAGTGGCCGAGTGGTCTAAAGCGCTGTCCGTTATGGACCACTGCCATCTCACCTATGTCTGCGTGGGTTCGAGTCTAAGATTCGGCTAATGTAGTTAAGTGAGAAAGCTTGCCAGCAGCTTCTCGTGGGTCGGTGGTTCTTTCTGGGTTTTTCCGGTTTCTTCCTCCACCACTAATACTGGCCGCCATGTATAGCCTATATATTGTGCTGAAAAATGGCGTTAAACCATAAAAACAGAAACCATTCAATAATTACCCTATACATCCATTCAATAATTACCCCATACATCCATCCATTCATTAACACATACATCCATCCATTAATTAACCCATACATCCATCCATTAATTAACCCATACATCCATCCATTAACTAACCCATATATCAATCCATCAAATAACCCACACATATATCCATACATCAATCCATTAATTAACCCATATGTCCATCCATTAATTAATCCATACATCCATCCATTAACTAACCCATGCATCCATTAATTAATCCATCCATCCATCCATTAATTAATTAATCCATCCATCCATCCATTAATTAACCCATACATCCATCCATTAACTAACCCATACATCCATCCATTAATTAACCCATACATCCATCCATTAACTAACCCATCCATCCATCCATTAATTAATCCATCCATCCATCCATCCATCCATCCTTGCATCCATCCACCCATGCATCCATCCTTAAATCTATATCTACTTAGCACCAGAACTGTTCCAAAGAGAAATCATAACATGCCATTTTTACAAAAACAGCAAACTTAGTTCGATTTTGGGACAAAAGAAAAACAATTATATACATTATTAGATCCATTCATATGAAATGTATTAAAAGAGATTTAGTAATAGTAACTTGAAATTGTCAGTTATTGTAATCACTAAGACATACATCATTGCTAAAATCTTGTGCATAACTGGTGAAAAGGCTTGAGGTGTTATCTCCAAGTGCAGGAACATATGATACATTCAGCATTTGAAAGACTATTCGGTAGGGTGTTTCAATAGCTGTAAGGGAAAAAATATATATATATTATAAAATGTATGCTTTATTCCCAAATTATGCATTCCTACAGGATTATTTGTAGAGAAACAGACCCTGAAATCACAATGTAATTACACTACTAGACGTCAGCAACTTAAAAAATTGGCAGCAATAGCACTGATTCATACATTTTCAATCCCTTAATCAAATAGCACTGATTACTACAATTTTCAATCCCTAAATCAAATAGCACTTATTCCTACATTTTCAATCCCTAAATCAAATAGCACTGATTTCTCCATTTTCAATCCCTAAATCAAATAGCACTGATTCCTCCATTTTCAATCCCTAAATCAAATAGCACTGATTCCTCCATTTTCAATCCCTAAATCAAATAGCACTGATTCCTCCATTTTCAATCCCTAAATCAAATAGCACTGATTCCTCCATTTTCAATCCCTAAATCAAATAGCACTGATTCCTCCATTTTCAATCCCTAAATCAAATAGCACTGATTCCTCCATTTTCAATCCCTAAATCAAATAGCACTGATTCCTCCATTTTCAATCCCTAAATCAAATAGCACTGATTCCTCCATTTTCAATCCCTAAATCAAATAGCACTGATTCCACCATTTTCAATCCCTAAATCAAATAGCACTGATTCCTACATTTTCAATCCCTAAATCAATAGATTTAATTCATTTGAATCGCCACTTGAAAAACTGATCATCACTAATGTTTTGGATAATTGCTCTTGCTATGAAAAGTTTTCTACCTTTAAGAAAACAAAAGTCTTCATTATATATTGGCCTCAAATTAAAACTAAAAGAATAAATGTACAAATAATTAAGAGCTAAACTTTATACTCTTGAGGGTTTGAAAAGTCATGATGTTTGAAATCTTATTACACACTTCATCAACAGCCATGCCGAAGAGAAAACTGTCATAGATGGTGTATATTCAATTTTCCAGCTTCATAAAAAATGATGTTCAATTTTTACAATTACAAATAATAATAAAAAAAGTATCATACATCTCAATACATAGACAAGAGAACAAAATTGTAACCATTGTTTATAATATGTTTAAAGCACATAACATGGAAACAATAATAAATTCCTTTCTGGTTTTGTGAACTAGTGATTTCAAGCTGCTTGTATCCCATGATGCAAATTTTAGCCAATCAGCTTCTTACAAAGGTATGGTAAAAATGTATAATTAGTGACTCATGAGATAAATTCGAAACCTTTGCTATATACATCCAGCTGAGGAGTTGACACTATTAATTCCATATTGTACCATTTTTTCATTACAAATCATATTGTACCAATACTTCTCATAGAAATCTAGTCATACTGTATCACACATACAGAACAAAAGTTACATTTAACTGCATCTTGGCTACTGTTATGTAATATAGGGGCACCCAACTGCTACTAATATGAGAAAAATTTCCAGACTCCAGGAAAAGTCATGTAAAATAAATCTTAATCATCAAACATAAAAGTATTATCAATACACAAATATTCAAAGTATTATCAATACACAAATATTCAAAGTATTATCAATACACAAATATTCAAAGTATTATCAATACACAAATATTCAAAATATTATCAAATTGAATACACAAAAGAGTATCTCTGTGAAAGGCAAAAAAAATATACCAGGTGTTTGCAAAATCTGCCCCCATGTACCTAAATAACATTTTCCAGGAAAGAGAATCTACTGGTACCACAAATCATAAATCATTAAAAGGGCGAAATTTCAAAGTACCAAGGCCAAAAATGGAGCTATTCCAAAATAGCTTTCAATTTTCAGGTAGACTTGTTTGAAAAAAACATTCCAATGGATATCAAATCAGCTCTAAGCATATCTTCCTTCTACCGTAGGTGTATTAGATGGATGAAATCGTAAAGAATGACATACTTATTCCACCCACCTCCTGTGCTTCATTTTGATTTCTGCAGTAATGTAACATTTATGTGAATAGTTGTTTATATACCATGTATATGCTTGTGTGTGTGTGTGTGCATCTGTGTGTATTCATGTGTGTTCTTGTGTGTGTGTGTGTGTGTTATTAGCTTGTATATTATATATACATAATAGAGGGCCTCAAGGTAAATTAGTTACTCTAATTGAGTCACTCTGAAAAATAAAGTCTTGATTAATGATGCTGATTATTATTGTCATCCTATAATTCTTACCTATCTCACAAAGTCTGCCAGTGAAGTACGACGAACAATTGCAATAGAAGGATCCAATGCTGTTGATACATTTACTTCCATTTCGACATGGCGGTGATGCACATTCATCAATGTCTGACAGAAAAATGCAAAATTAAAACACATGGTTATGAATTGGCTGAAGAAAAAAAAAAGAGTACATTTCCCTGGAAACGCTGATACAGTCGAATACTAAAAATATAATCATATTACATACAGTTGGTAATCAGTCATGTACATTTTCCTGGAAATGCTGATACAGTCAACTATTTCTATAATTATATTACATACAGTTGGTAATCAGTCATGTACATTTTCCTAGAAATGCTGATACAGTCAACTATTTCTACAGTCATATTATATATAGTTCGTAATTAAAATTGACACCAAAAATAAAGTAATTTCTAGTCTATATAATGAAGTTCAAAGTTATATATTTTAGTGAGTTCATTTTTTTTTCATTTTCAAAATAATTGAGGTGGGAGGTGTTTATTCTATGTATAAGTGATGGATTCCATGATTCTATCCTTCAATGAGATTCATAGTATAAGCGATTGATTCCACAATTCTGTTTTTGATTGAGATTGTTAATTTAAGCGATGGATTATATGATTCTATTTTTTTAATGAGATTGTTAGTTTAAGCGATGGATTCCATGATTTTTAGTCCTTCAATGAGATTTGTAGTATAAGCAATGGATTCTATGATTCTATTCTTCAATGAGATTTGTAGTGTAAGCAATAGATTCTATAATTCTATTCTTCAATGAGATTTGTAGTGTAAGCAATGGATTCTATGATTCTATTCTTCAATGAGATTTGTAGTGTAAGCAATAGATTCTATAATTCTATTCTTCAGTGAGATTTGTAGTATAAGTGATGGATTCTATGATTCTATTCTTCAATGAGATTTGTAGTATAAGCGATGGATTCTATGATTCTATTCTTCAATGAGATTTGTAGTATAAGCGATGGATTCTATGATTCTATTCTTGAAAGAGATTTGTGGTGTAAGCAATGGATTCTATGATTCTATCCTTCAATAAGATTTATTGTATAAGCGATGGATTCTATGATTCTATTTTTTAATGAGATATGTAGTGCAAGCGATGGATTCCATGATTCTATTCTTCAATGAGATTTGTAGTGTAAGCGATGGATTCCATGATTTATTCCATTTGCTGATTCAGAAGACTGCAGCGCCATAGTCGTCCCCCTCTCCCACTATACCTGTGCTAATAAATACAATCATACTCATGGACATGCATGGAATAGCTTAAGGTCTTTTTTATCCATGGGGAGTTAAGCCAGTGCTAATATATTCCATATGCTTACATACTGTATCTTTGATTTCATGTATGACACCAAATCTGAGGCATTTCCTTTAAACTGAACACTGAGATGAAAATTACAGTCCATTAGAGATGAAAATTAAAGCCCATTAGAGATGCGAATTAAAGTCATTAGAGATGAAAATAACAGTCCATTACAGTGCCAGTATTGAATGCGTCATAAAGCTGCCATAATGGAACAGATCAACTCAAACAACTTCATGATGATCACTGGTGATCAAACATCATGGTAACCAGTCTTTGTGGTCATCAGCAGCTGATCAATCATCAGATGATCAAATGTGTGTGTGTTTGTGTATGTAAAGTATCAATTGTCATAGGATATTCCAAAATATCACTTTATCAATGGTCATAGGATATTCCAAAATATCACTTTATCAATGGTCATAGGATATTCCAAAATATTACTGTATCAATGGTCAGAAGAAATTCAAAAATATTACTGTATCAATGGTCTTAGGATATTCCAAAATGTCATTGTATCAATTGTCAGATACAAAAATATTACTGTATCAAACTGATAGATCATCCCGCAAAAGTGAATTATAAATTCTAGACCAAGAGAGTTTTAAATAGATTCACTTTCACCCCAGACACTTTTTAAGAAAATGTTAATGACATACCACATTATGGTTATGATTACATAGCCAGAATGACCATTCATTGCACTATTATTGCAAGTAATGCAGTCATCAATGCCTACAAAGTCATAGGTGGGTAGTTCTCAATTACAACGTGTACAACAAGAAAACTATGACTGACAAAACTAGTTTCAATGAAAGGATATTACCTGAATGGATATTACCTGATTGTTACCTGAATGGATATTACCTGAATGGATATTACCTGAATGGATATTACCTGAATGGAATTACCTACAAGGATATTACCTGAATAGAATTACCTGAAAGGATATTACCTGAATGGATATTACCTGAATGGATATTACCTGAATGGATATTACCTGAATGGAATTACCTACAAGGATATTACCTGAATAGAATTACCTGAAAGGATATTACCTGAATGGATATTACCTGAATGGATATTACCTGAATGGATATTACCTGAAAGGATATTACCTGAATGGAATTACCTACAAGGATATTACCTGAATAGAATTACCTGAAAGGATATTACCTGAATGGATATTACCTGAATGGATATTACCTGAAAGGATATTACCTGAATGAATAACAATTTTTTACAGGTACAGCCAGTGTCAATCATGGAGTGTTCGTACAAATGTTTGTACCACAATTTGATTGGGCTGATGTAAGACAGTAATCAATGTCTAATGCCAGTAGTCAGAAATTGGAAGGGCTGATGTAAGACAGTAATCAATGTCTAATGACAATAGCCAGAAATTGGAAGGGCTGATGTAAGACAGTAATCAATGTCTAATGCCAGTAGTCAGAAATTGGAAGGGCTAATGTAAGACAGTAATCAATATCTAATGCCAGTAGTCAGAAATTGGAAGGGAAATACAAAAAGACATCTGAATCAACAAAAACAAACAGAATGTTTTTACCAAACTGATAACATTTGAGTGGGCAACCTTTGTTTCTATCTGGCAATGTTATAATCAGTACAAGAATATTGTGTAAATATGTTTTGTCAACCAAAAATTTAATCCATAGTAAATCAAATGCATATTATTAATCTTATGTTTTGCTGCTACAACAAAATGAGCCCTATGGAGGGTTTCAAGATTATTATTATTATTATTATCATTATTATTATTATTATTATTATTATTATTATTATTATTATTATTTAAAGAGTGATCTACATATTACCAACAGCAAATTTTTGTGTGTCTATTAAATCCATCAATATATACAGTTGCACTTGGGAAATTTAAGGTTACTTGATATGTAATATTTTTAAAATAATTGCAAGTGAGGGTTTGCAAATAAATTTTGGTTTAATTATTAATTATAGTGCACCTGAAATTAATCAATATTTTAAAAGGAAGAACTGCTGTAGAAATATTAAAGAAGAAAATAAATTATTGGTGTATTCAGAGTGCATGAAAACTATTCTGAAAAAAATTACAGCAATCCAGTATTTATGCATACATGTCATGAAATAACATTTTCATCTGGTTACAATTTCTTTTAATGTGACATAATAAAAACCTGTGTTACAGAGCTTCCCATAAAAAATACATGTACCTGTGTTACACAGCTTCCCATCATAAATACCAGTGTTACACAGCTTTCCATAATAAATACCTGCGTTACACAGCTTCCCAGTGAAACCGGCAGGGCAAACACAATTGTAACTGCCAACTGTATTCACACAGGTGGCTCCATTGGCACACTGGGACAATCCTAGCTGACATTCATTGACATCTGAAAAAACAGTTAATTTGTTAAAGTTAGTATAGATTGTCTACTTGATTTATATATAAACTGAATGACTATAACACAAGAACACAAGCTCGAAGTGTTTCAAACCAAATGCCTGCGACGCATCATGAGGATCTTCTGGCCAAACATGATCTCAAATGAGGAACTTCGGCACAGAGCGGGTGCAAGCACCATCTCTGAGATCATTTCAACTCGGCGATGGAGATGGCTCGGCCATGTCTGCAGAAAGCCTCCTGACTCACTACCAAGGATGGCACTGAGATGGACCCCACAGGGGAAAAGGAACCGTGGCAGACCCAAAGAGACCTGGCAATGAACAGTGGAGAGAGACCTTAAGACCAGAGGCCTCACCTATCAGACCGCCCCAGCAATAGCTGCCGACAGACAGAAATGGTGCTCCCTTGCTGTTGCCTCAAGCACCAGATGGCGCAGAGAGGATTGATTGATTGATTGATTGTTTGACCATATGTCCCATTTCAAAGTCATGTGAAAGAATCAACAATCACATAATTGTATGAACATATAATATCAAATTTCCATGTCATGTGAAAGAATCCACAATCACATAGTTGTATGAACATATCAAATTTCCATGTCATGTGAAAGTATCGACCATCACACAATTGTATGAATATATAATGTCACATTTCCAAGTCATGAGAAGGAAGCAACAATCACATAGTTGCATGGAGGGGCCCCGAGAGGCTGAGTGGTCTAAAGCGCTCTCCATTATGGATCACTGCCATCTCACCTCTGTCTGTGTGGGTTTGAGTCTCAGATTTGGCCAATGGGGATATGTGAGAAAGCTTGCCAGTAGCTTTTCATTGGTTGATGGTTCTTTCCGGGTTTTTTTCTGGGTTCTTCAACCACCATAAATACTGGCCGCCATGTACAATCTATTGTGTGCTGAGAAGTGGCATTAAACCCTACAACAACATCACCAACAACAACAACAATATAGTTGCATGAATATAGAATGTCCCATTTCTCAATCATGTTAAGAATAAACAATCACAAAGTTGTATGAACATATAACGTCCATTTGCAAGTCATGTGAAAGAATCAATAATCACATAGCTGCACGAATATATAATTTCACATTTCCATTTAGTCATGTGAAAGAATTAACAATCACAATCATTATAATGTTCACTAAGTCTATGCCTAATAGACGTACTTCTAGAGCTATGCCTAATTGACTTCTAGAGCTATGCCTAATAGACTTACTTCTAGAGGTATGCCTAATAGACTTACTTCTAGAGCTATGCCTAATAGACTTCCTTCCAGAGCTATGCCTAACAGACTTCTTTCCAGAGCTATGCCTAATATACTTACTTCTAGAGCTATGCCTAATAGACTTACTTCTAGAGCTATGCCTAATAGACGTACTTCTAGAGCTATGCCTAATTGACTTCCTTCCAGAGCTATGCCTAATAGACTTCCTTCCAGAGCTATGCTTAATAGACTTACTTCTAGAGGTATGCCTAATAGACTTACTTCTAGAGCTATGCCTAACAGATTTACTTCTAGAGCTATGCCTATTAGACTTACTGCTATGTCTACGCCTAGCAGAATTCTATGTCTATGCCTATCAGACTTACTTCTATGTCTGTGCCTAATAGACTTACTTCTAGAGCCATGCCTAACAGGTTTACCTCTAGAGCTATGCCTAATAGACTTACTTATAGAGCTATGCCTAATAGATGTAATTCTAGAACTATGCCTAATAGACTTACTTCTAGAGCTATATCTAATAGACTTTTTTCTAGAGCTATGCCTAATAGGCTTACTTCTAGAGCTATGCCTAATTGACTTCCTTCTGGAACTATGCCTAATAGACTTCCTTCCAGAGCTATGCCTAATAGACTTCCTTCCAGAGCTATGCTTAATAGACTTACTTCTAGAGGTATGCCTAATAGACTTACTTCTAGAGCTATGCCTAACAGATTTACTTCTAGAGCTATGCCTATTAGACTTACTGCTATGTCTACGCCTAGCAGAATTCTATGTCTATGCCTATCAGACTTACTTCTATGTCTGTGCCTAATAGACTTACTTCTAGAGCCATGCCTAACAGGTTTACCTCTAGAGCTATGCCTAATAGACTTACTTATAGAGCTATGCCTAATAGATGTAATTCTAGAACTATGCCTAATAGACTTACTTCTAGAGCTATATCTAATAGACTTTTTTCTAGAGCTATGCCTAACAGGCTTACTTTTAGAGCTATGCCTAATAGGCTTACTTCTAAAGCTATGCCTAATAGACTTATTTCTAGAGCTATGCCTAAGAGACATAATTCTAGAGCTATACCTAATAGACTTATTTCTAGAGCTATGCCTAATAGGCTTACTTTAAGAGCTATGCCTAATAGGCTTACTTCTAGAGCTATGTATAACAGGCTTACTTCTATAGCTATGCCTAATATAATTACTGCTATAGTTATGTCTAATAGACTTATTTATATAGCTATGTCTAACAGGCTTACTGCCATAGCTATGCCTAACAGACTTACTTCCAGAGCTCTGTGTGTATGATTTGGAATTTCAACATGGCTAACAGTTTTTCATTCATATCACAAGATGTCTGCAGTGTGGCAGTTTATATTGATGCCTAGCACTGAGGCATCATGTCTCAGACATGTAGCATGATGTCCCACCCAGTCACATTATCCCAAAAACCAGGCTGACCAGTCCTAACACTAACCTCTTAATGCTGAGCACCAAGCGATGCAGCTGTTAGTAGCCTTTTTTTGAGTCTTTGGTATGACTCATTTGGGAATCACACCCATGACCTCCCGCATATGAGGTGGATGTTCTAACCACTAGGTTACTGGAGTGGTCACTAGAGCTGTGTCTAATAGTCCTATGTTTAGAGCTGTGCCAAACTCCATTTCAACAATGTGTGCAAGAGGAACATGATGGCATGTGATATTACATCAGGGACAAATAGAAGCATTCATTCAGAAAACCCCTGTTCCACTGTATTTCTTCTATCCAGCAAACTATTTTTTTAATACATTGAAAACACATGGATAGTTAGCTTTCTTAAGTTCTTTTTTCTTCTTCTTATAACACAGAACTTGTTCACATTTCATTGATATCAATATGCCTGTCTTAATAAAGATCTCACTCTGTTCTCTGATTTAGGAGTCCCTATCTTTTACCCCTATAATATGTCTTTTGACATATTTCAATTGTGAAAATTGCATTTTAAAAAAAGTTGTGATTGATAAAGGGCTCACCTGTCTCACAATTTTTCCCAGTCCATGGAACAGTACAGTTACAAATGTAAGATCCTTCAGTGTCTATGCATGTTCCGCCATTCAGACATATGCTTGTGTTTGTACATTCGTTGAAATCTTAACAGTGAAAAAAAAAATATCTCACTGAATGAAGGTCAAGGTAAAGTATGCTATGTTTATCTTAGCACAATATCTGACAATGCATAAGAAAACAAATCACAGATGATCTCTGTAGGATGAAGAGGAAACACAAAATGCATGTAAATGAAAACAATCTTATCATGTCTATTTAATTTGTTATATTACCATTGTAGCCAAACATAAATACATATACTTTGGATGCCAAAGAAAATTTCCAGCAATAGCCAAAATGATTGCCAAGCAGAAGAAAATAGGTATTTTCAAAAACTGTAAAGTCATCCAGTAAAGTTAGCAGTCAATAGCTATTTTGACTATCACTAATGACAGCACACACACACACACACACACACACACACACACACACACACACAGAAAACCTCAAATGTCAAATTCTGTAAGACATTTCTGACTAGTGAATTGTTAACTCAGCATATTTGACATTTCTGTTATATGGTACCTGTAATTATTCCATGCAAGTATTTGGTCATATGGTACCTGTAATTATTCCATGCAAGTATTTGGTCATATGGTACCTGTAATTATTCCATGCAAGTATTTGGTCATATGGTACCTGTAATTACTCCATGCAAGTATTTGGTCTTATGGTACCTATAATTACTCCATGCAAGTATTTGGTTAAATGGTATCTGTAATTATTCCATGCAAGTATTTGGTCATATGGTACCTGTAATTAATCCATGCAAGTATTTGGTCATATGGCACCTGTAATTATTCCATGCAAGTATTTGGTCATATGGTACCTGTAATTACTCCATGCAAGTATTTGGTCATATGGTACCTGTAATTATTCCATGCAAGTATTTGGTCATATGGTACCTGTAATTATTCCATGCAAGTATTTGGTCATATGGTACCTGTAATTACTCCATGCAAGTATTTGGTCATATGGTACCTGTAATTACTCCATGCAAGTATTTGGTCATATCGTACCTATAATTACTCCATGCAAGTATTTGGTCATATGGTACCAGTAATTACTCCATGCAAGTATTTGGTCATATGGTACCTGTAACTATTTCATGCAAGTATAGAAAGATCTTTGAAATATATTTTGTTTGGGGAAAAATTGGGATCCATGCTGGACACCATGTTTAAAAAGCAGGTTTGCAAGTGAGGTAGTGGTGTATATGGTAAATATGTTTTCATCAGGAGCTTTTATTTGCATTGTAATGCAAATATTTCAACAGTTTACATCATGAGCTTTCATAATGTAATGCCAATAATTTGACATGTTACATAAGGAGCTTTCATTTGCATTGTAATGCCAATAATTTGATAGTTTACATAAACAACTTTTGTACAGTAATGCCAATAATTTGACATGTTACATAAGGAGCTTTCATTTGCATTGTAATGCCAATAATTTGATAGTTTACATAAACAACTTTTGTACAGTAATGCCAATAATTTGACATGCTACATAAGGAGCTTTCATTTGCATTGTAATGCCAATAATTTGATAGTTTACATAAACAACTTTTGTACAGTAATGCCAATAATTTGATATGCTACATAAGGAGCTTTCATTTGCATTGTAATGCCAATAATTTGACATGTTACATAAGGAGCTTTCATTTGCATTGTAATGCCAATAATTTGACATGTTACATAAGGAGCTTTCATTTGCATTGTAATGCCAATAATTTGACAGTTTACATCAACAGCTTTCATACAGTAATGCCAATAATTTGACATGTTACATAAGAAACTTTCATATTGTAGTGCCAATAATTTGATATGTTATATAAGGAGCCTTCATTTGCATTGTAATGCCAATTATTTGACAGTTTACATCAGAAGCTTTCATTTGCATTGTAATGCCAATAATTTTACATGTTACATCAGGAGCTTTCATTTGCATTATAATGCCAATAATTTGATAGTTTACATCTGAAGATTTCATATCGTAATGCCAATAATTTGACAGTTTCCATCATGAGCTTTCATATTGTAATGCCAATAATTTGACAGTTTCCATCAGGAGCTTTCATACTGTAATGCCAATAATTTGACAGTTTATATCATGAGCTTTCATATTGTAATGCCAATAATTTGACAGTTGACATCAGGAGCTTTCATTTGCATTATAATGCCAATAATTTGACAGTTTATATCATGAGCTTTCATACTGTAATGCCAATAATTTGACAGTTTACATCAGAAGCTTTCATATTGTAATGCCAATAATTTGACAGTTGACATCAGGAGCTTTCATTTGCGTTGTAATGCCAATAATTTTACATGTTACATCAGGAGCTTTCATTTGCATTATAATGCCAATAATTTGATAGTTTACATCTGAAGATTTCATATCGTAATGCCAATAATTTGACAGTTTCCATCAGAAGCTTTCATATTGTAATGCCAATAATTTGACAGTTTACATCATGAGCTTTCATATTGTAATGCCAATAATTTGACAGTTTCCATCAGGAGCTTTCATATTGTAATGCCAATAATTTGACAGTTTACATCAGAAGCTTTCATATTGTAATGCCAATAATTTGACAGTTTACATCATGAGCTTTCATATTGTAATGCCAATAATTTGACAGTTTCCATCAGGAGCTTTCATATTGTAATGCCAATAATTTGACAGTTTCCATCAGGAGCTTTCATATTGTAATGCCAATAATTTGACAGTTTACATCATGAGCTTTCATATTGTAATGCCAATAATTTGACAGTTTACATCATGAGCTTTCATATTGTAATGCCAATAATTTGACAGTTGACATCAGGAGCTTTCATATTGTAATGCCAATAATTTGACCCTGTTAGGTACTCCTTGGTGACTATCAGTTAAGAAATTATAAATCGATGAATGAAATGACTGAGTTTTGTACATTTTTTTTGTATCCTTTATTTATTTTATTTTTAAATTGTTTGGATGATTAAAAAAAATGAAAGAATGTCAGAAGTTTTTTGTTTTAGTCTTTTCAGACCTTGTTACAATTTATGTAGATCACCAGTGTATGCATGACTGTGCATCTAAATGTACTGTCTCATCAAAGTAAAGATATAAGGATGCAATTTCTTTTCAGAAGACAAATTTCTGTATCTGAAAGAAAAATTCTAACCATCTAAATTTTAACCAACTTATGACTAAATGACAAATTTTGGTCAAACCTCAACTTTACAGAGTATAATTTATTTTTAATTTGCTTTGTTTGTTAGTTAGTTTTATTCTATTTGTTACTGTAACAATGTATGTTGGATTTGACATTGTCCAAATTTTTATTTTAATTTTATTTGTTGTAAACAACTAATACATAGCTAAATTGTTCTCTATATGTATGGGTTTAACATCAGTATTATTATAAATAGAATAATACATACGTTTATTTGGGTAAATTGTTTTGAAATTTATAAGTAAATTATACATAATCAAGGTTAATATTTGGTAAACACCAGAATCATTCAAGAAAGTTTTCTTCCATTAGGTAATGTTTATTTTAGAAAATGCTAATTGTGACCTGAGTTCAAGTAGAGAACTATATTATCTTGCAACTGTAAGGATCTGGTCATTCATGCTTTAAGTTTTAGCAGAATAAAACTTTATGTTTTGTCCAGTATTTTTTTTAAATTTGAGGCTGGAATCATTTTCTTCAAATTATTGTTATCAAGTGATTATTGTCTGGAAATACAAAATTAAAAAAGTGTTCTGATAAAATTCTTGGCAATGACATTCACTGGAATTATAGTGTATTCAAACCTGGAATTATATATTTGTGATTCAGCAAAAGTACATCAACACACTAGGTGTTATAACAGACACATCGTAATCACCCTCACGTTTTGGATTTATTCTTGACTTGCATTGAGTTTTATTCAGGACTTTAAATTACTAGGACTTGTGTATGCAATTCTTGGATTATTTTTGGATTAAATTCACAATTCTGCAAGTTCGTATTTATCATTTTGACTTTGTATTCTAAGCAAATAAATTAAATTTTACAAAGCTCGTTGTCTTTCATTATTTTCTGTTGGTGAGAATTGGATAAGACAATCAAAATATTCACTTTATATTTAAATCGGCAAAACATTTCTTGTGAAAAGTTATTACATGCTTATAGAAATATCTGCTTTCATCTTCCCTCTGGCATGACAATGTATCAATACAGCTTGACAATGTATCAGTACAGCATGATAATGTATCATTACAGCAAGACAATGTATCAATACAGCATGACAATGTATCAATACATCATGGCAATGTATCATTACAGCATGACAATGTATCAATACAACATGACAATGTATTTATACAACATGACATTGTATCAATACAATATGATAATGTATCAATACAACATGACAATGTATCAGTAACATATGACAATGTATCAATACAACATGACATTGTATCAATACAACATGACAATGTATCAATACAACATGGCAATGTATCAATACAACATGGCAATGTATCAATACAACATGGCAATGTATCAATACAGCATGGCATCAGATAAATACAACATGACAATGTATCAAAACATGATGACAATACAGCCAGTTTTGAAACAAATGGTTGTCTGCAACAACCATAAACATTTTAACATTCTTCATTGTTATACTTCTAATAGGTCAGATTTATTCATCCATCCATCCATTCATCCATCCATCCATCCATCCATCCATCCATCCATACATACATACATACATACATACATACATACATACATACATACATACATACATACATACATACATACATACATACTCTGTAGAAAGCTGAAATATGCAGAGTAGAACTATTACTTACTTCCTGCACAAGTCTTGCCCGTTCTTCCTTGAGGACAAATGCATAGGAATGAACCAATTAAGTTTTGACATGTTCCTCCAAAAAGGCAAGGGTTGTCCTGAACACATTCATTGACATCTAGAAAAGATTTTAAATTTGATACACAAAACTAAAGAAAGTAATCAAATAAATGTATCAGACAAGCAAAAGTTTTCATGAAAATGAATTGTTACATAATTCTATGACTGGCTTGAAATGGAAAAGATTTTTACTGTGAAAAGAGAAAAAGAAAAAAAAGACACAAAATAAAGAAGAAAAAAAACCCCAACCCACCATGCTCTTACATCTCATGACTGCAGGTGTAAAAAAGATAAATGTCTTGTCAATGGCAGCAAATGTTCTATGAAAAGTTTGTCCCATTTGCTATTTGAAGCAATAACAGCAAAAATAATAAAATGAATTATGTATATTTTAATGACAATAAAATGAATGATGTAAATTGTAATAAGAATAAAATGAATGATGTATATTTTAATAATAATACAATGAATGATGTTTATTTTACAGTAGAACCTGTCTTGAAAGACCACCCCTTCTGCCCCTCAAAAATGGTCTCGCAAGGCAGATGGTCTTCCATAACATGTCATAACACTGTACAATCAATAAATCTGTGCATTGAGATTCTGGTCCCCTAAAGCAAGTGGTCTTCCATAGCAGTGTTCTCTCAAGACAGGTTTTACTGTAATAAGAATAAAATGAATGGTGTATATTTTGAAGAACCTAATTTTCTGTCAAATCTACCTCCGGAAGAGATGTGGAATCACATCAAGGCTGCCATTCTGCAAACCTCAGAAGAAATCATTGGATTCACCACTAAGAAAAAAAAAAGACTGGTTTGATGAAAACAAGCATGAAATCCAAGAACTGCTTGCCAATATAATGCAATCAGTGTACCAAACCCAACTCGCTCAACCATCCAGTCCACAGAAGAAAGCAGCCTTCTGCCTTATCTGCAACTCCCTCCACTGCTGGCTCTGAGACATACAAATATAATGGTGGACAAAGCTTGCAGAAAGAACCTACCTGTCTGCTGACACTGGGGACTACAAAGGGTTCTATGAAGAGCTGTAAGCAGAGCATGGTCCTCCCTTCCAAATACAGAGCCCACAGATAGCCAAGAGCTACTCACTGACAGGAATCTGTCACAAACCACTGGTCAGACCAGTTCCACACCCTCATCAGCACTAGCCATACAGTCCAGGAGGCAGCTATTGATCACATCCCAACAATGATATTATTCAGTGTGGCACCTTCACTTCAAGAGACTGTAAAAGCCATACAATAGCTGAAGACTGGAAATGCTGCAGGAAAAGGCAGTAACCTACCAGAGATATGGAAGAGTGAAGGCCCAGCATTACACACCAGACTTAACAAGTTCTTTATTTGCTGCTGGAAGAAAGTGAAACTTCCACAAGACCTCCAAAATGCAGTCATCATCACCTTGTATAAAAGCAAGGGGGACAAATCTGACTGCTCAAACTACAGTGTGATAACTCTGCTCTCCATTGCAGGCAAAATCCCTGCTATGTGTTGCTGAACAGACTGGTGTCCACCATTGCAGAAGAACATGCTCCAGAGGGTCAATGTGGCTTCAGAGCCAATAGGGGCAAAACTAACATGTTGTTCATCCTGTGACTGATCCAGGAGAAATGTCGAGAACAAAACAAAGGACTATACGTCACATTTGTGGACCTGACAAAGGCATTTGACACAGTGAGCAGAAATGGGATGTGGAATATCCTTGAAAGTTCAATTGTCCTCCCAAGTTCCTTACAATGGTCATCCAACTACATGAAGACCAGCTTGGTCAGGTTAGAAACAATAACGATCTATTACTGACCTTCCCCATTGTAAATGGTGTGAAACAAAGCTGTGTTTTAGCTCCCAAACTGTTCTCAATCTTCTTCAGCATGATGCTCCAAAAAGCAACAGATGACTACAATGGCAAAGATGGCAACTATATCCAATTTCATACTGATGACAACCTCTTTAACTTAAGGCAACTTCAACCCCACACCAAGATCTTGGAAAAAACTGATTTGCAGAAGCTTGCCAGCTCTTTGGTCTTCAGGTCAGCCTAAAGAAAACTGAGGTACTTCACCAGCCTGCACCCAAGCAAGAGTACCACCTACAAAGCATCTTCATTAACCAGACGGAGCTGAATGTAGTCCACCAGTTCACCTACCTGGGCTGTGTGATATTCTCTGATGCCAAAATCAACAAAGAAATAGACAACAGACTGGCCAAGGCAAACAGTGTCTTTCGCAGACTCTATAAATGAGTGTGGAACAATGCCAGACTCAAGAGAGATACAAAGATCAACATCTACAGAGCTGTCATGCTGACCACCCTCCTATATAGCACCAAATCCTGGGTTACCTACAGCTGCCACCTCTGCCTCCTTGATCGCTTCCATCAGCGCTGCCTCTGCACCATCCTCAAGATCCACTGGAGTGACTTCATCACCATCATTGAAGTCCTCAAACAAGCAGTGATCACCAACGTTGAGTCAATACTAATGAAGATACAGCTACATTGGTCAGGGCATGTGTACAAGATGAAGGATCATCGCCTGCCAAAGTTCGCACTGTATGGTGAACTGTCCACTGGCCACCGTGATAGAGGGGCACCTCATAAGAGATATAAAGACTCTTTGAAAAAGACCCTCACCATGTGTGGCATTGATCACCACCAATGGGTATCCATGAAAGCTGGCACAGTACAGTTCACTGGGCTACTGCCACTTTTAAACAAAATAAACAGGCCAGCTTGGAGGAAAAATTAAGGTGAAGAAAAAAAATGGGAACCATCGGCAGCACCCACTGCAACCCAGACATTCCCCTGCTGCCTCTGTGAATAGACATGCCTATCACATATTGTACATGCCTGTCACATATTGGGCTTATCAGCCACCAATGCACATGTAACAGACGTGGACACCCCCCTTCATAAATCTTCACAAGTGAAGTCAAGCCAACAACACTATATTTTAATAAGAACAAAAGGAATGATGTATATTTTAATAAGAATAAAAGGAATGATGTACATTTTAATAAGAATAAAAGGAATGATGTATATTTTAATAAGAATAAAAGGAATGATGTATATTTTAATAAGAATAAAAGGAATGATGTATATTTTAATAAGAATAAAAGGAATGATGTATATTTAAATAAGAATAAAATGAATGATGTATATTTGAATAAGAATAAAAGGAATGATGTATATTTGAATAAGAATAAAATGAATGATGTATATTTGAATAAGAATAAAATGAATGATGTATATTTTAATAAAAATAAAATGAATGATTTATATTTTAATAAGAATAAAATGAATGATGTATATTTTAATAAGAATAAAATGAATGATGTATATTTTAATAAGAATAAAAGGAATGATGTATATTTAAATCACATTCATGACAAATAATGTCATATTGGGTTTAAAAAAATGCTCAAGAAAAATGCTCATAACCCTGTTTGAAAATAATCTATAGCATTAAGAAAATGTCTGTATCTTTTCAAACAATGCCTCTAATTTACAAAGATATGGATTAAATGTTCCAAGACTGGCATACAAACCTGTTTCACAGAGCTTTCCTGAGTAGCCAGTTGGACAGACACAAGAGAAGGACCCAATATTATTGAGACATGTGGCATCATTCTTACACGTAGATGTCTGACACTCATCAATGTCTGAATAATAATAATAATAATAATAATAATAATAATAATAATTGGAACAAGAAATGGAAGATAAAACTATATACTTTGCATAAACTGTCATATTTAAATGTAAAATCATTTTAGTAAAGAAGTCAGTTATGAGTAAAATGGAAGAAATAAAAAAAATAGGTAGAACAAATAAGTTACATTGAAATAATTTTGGAAAGGAAGTGTAACACTTCAGAAGATGCATGTAATCAAAGGGTAGGAAAAAGTGTAATATATATAAATGATAATGAGAATTAATAACATTCTCATCTGATACATTTATTTTGCATTACAAAATTACCTTTTAAGTAACATAATAAATATTGTGTTACACAGCTTACCATAATAAATACCTGTGTTACACAGCTTTCCATAATAAATACCTGTGTTACACAGCTTTCCATAACAAATACCTGTGTTACACAGCTTTCCATAATAAATACCTGTGTTACACAGCTTCTCATAATAAATACCTGTGTTACACAGCTTTCCATGATAAATACCTGTGTTACACAGCTTCCCATAACAAATACCTGTGTTACACAGCTTCCCAGTGAAACCAGCAGGGCAAACACAATTGTAACTGCCAACTGTATTCACACACGTGGCTCCATTGGCACACTGGGACAATCCTTGCTGACATTCATTGACATCTGAAATAACGGTTAATTGTAAAAGTTAGTATAGATTGTCTACTTGATTTATATATAAACTGTATGAATATATGTCACATTTCAAAGTCATGTGAAAGAATCAACAATCACATAGTTGGACTAACATATAATGTTACATTTCCAAGTCATGTGAAAGAGTCAACAATCACATAGTTGGATTAACATATAATGTCACATTTCCATGTCATGTGAAAGAATCAACAAACACATAACTGTATGAACATATAATGTCACATTTCCAAGTCATGTGAAACAATCACAAAGTTGGAATAACATATAATGCCACATTTCTAAGTCATGTGAAAGAATCAACGATCACATAGCTGTATGAATATAACATGTCACATTTCCAAGTCATGTGAAAGAACCAACACTAACATGGATTTTTCTAGTGCTAATAATAAAATCTATCACTACATTTTATACACAGAATGGATTTTTCTAGTGCTAATTTTATACATGAAATGGATTTTTCTAGTGCTAATAATAAAATCTATCACTACATTTTGTACACAGAATGGATTTTTCCAGTGCTAATTTTATACATGAAATGGATTTTTCTAGTGCTAATAATAAAACCTATCACTACATTCAATACACGGAATGGATTTTTCTAGTGCTAATTTTATACAGGGAATGGTGTTTTCTAGTGCTAATTTTATACAGGGAATGGATTTTTCTAGTGCTATCAATAAAACTACATTCAATACATGGAATGGATTTTTCTAGTGCTAATTTTATACAAGGAATGGATTTTTCTAGTGCTAATTTTAGACAGGGAATGGATTTTTCTAGTGCTAATTTTATACATGGAAAGGATTTTTCTAGTGCTAATAATAAAACCTATCACTACATTTTATACACAGAATGGATTTTTCTAGTACTAATTTTATACATGGAATGGATTTTTCTAGTACTAATTTTATATATGGAATGGATTTTTCTAGTACTAATTTTATACACAGAATGGATTTTTCTAGTACTAATTTTATACATGGAATGAATTTTTCTAGTGCTAATATTAAAACCTATCACTACATTTTATAGATGGAATGGATTTTTCTAGTGCTAATAATAAAACCTATGACTACATTCAATACACGGAATGGATTTTTCTAGTGCTAATTTTATACACGGAATGGATTTTTCTAGTGCTAATTTTATACATGGAATGGATTTTTCTAGTGCTATCAATAAAACCTATCACTACATTTTATACATGGAATGAATTTTTCTAGTGCTAATATTAAAACCTATCACTACATTTTATACATGGAATAGATTTTTCTAGTGATAATAATAAAATCTATCACTACATTTTATAGATGGAATGGATTTTTCTAGTGCTAATAATAAAACCTATGACTACATTCAATACACGGAATGGATTTTTCTAGTGCTAATTTTATACAGGGAATGGATTTTTCTAGTGCTAATTTTATACATGGAATGGATTTTTCTAGTGCTATCAATAAAACCTATCACTACATTCAATACACGGAATGGATTTTTCTAGTGCTAATTTTATACATGGAATGGATTTTTCTAGTGCTAATTTTATACATGGAAAGGATTTTTCTAGTGCTAATAACAAGACCTATCACTACATTTTATACATAGAATGGATTTTTCTAGTGCTAATTTTATACATGGAATGGATCTTTCTAGTGCTAATAACAAGACCTATCACTACATTTATACATGGAATAGATTTTTCTAGTGATAATAATAAAATCTATCACTACATTTTATAGATGGAATGGATTTTTCTAGTGCTAATAATAAAACCTATCACTACATTCAATACATGGAATGAATTTTTCTAGTGCTAATAATAAAACCTATCACTACATTTTATATATGGAATGGATTTTTCTAGTGCTAATAATAAAACCTATCACTACATTTTATATATGGAATGAATTTTTCTAGTGCTAATAATAAAACCTATCACTACATTTTATAGATGGAATGAATTTTTCTAGTGCTAATAATAAAACCTATCACTACATTTTATATATGGAATGAATTTTTCTAGTGCTAATAATAAAATCTATCACTACATTTTATAGATGGAATGGATTTTTCTAGTGCTAATAATAAAACCTATCACTACATTTTATAGATGGAATGGATTTTTCTAGTGCTAATTTTATACAGGGAATGGATTTTTCTAGTGCTAATAATAAAACCTATCACTACATTTTATATATGGAATGAATTTTTCTAGTGCTATTAATAAAACCTATCACTACATTTTATATATGGAATGGATTTTTCTAGTGCTAATTTTATACAGGGAATGGATTTTTCTAGTGCTAATAATAAAACCTATCACTACATTCAATACATGGAATGAATTTTTCTAGTGCTAATAATAAAACCTATCACTACATTTTATATATGGAATGAATTTTTCTAGTGCTAATAATAAAACCTATCACTACATTTTATATATGGAATGGATTTTTCTAGTGCTAATTTTATACAGGGAATGGATTTTTCTAGTGCTAATAATAAAACCTATCACTACATTTTATACATGGAATAAATTTTTCTAGTGCTAATAATAAAACCTATCACTACATTTTATACATGGAATGAATTTTTCTAGTGCTAATAATAAAACCTATCACTACATTTTATATATGGAATGGATTTTTCTAGTGCTAATTTTATACACGGAATGGATTTTTCTAGTGTTAATTTTATACATGGAATGGATTTTTCTAGTGCTAATTTTATACATGGAATGGATTTTTCTAGTGCTAATTTTATACACGGAATGGATTTTTCTAGTGCTAATTTTATACACGGAATGGATTTTTCTAGTGCTAATAATAAAACCTATCACTACATTTTATACAGGGAATGGATTTTTCTAGTGCTAATTTTATACACGGAATGGATTTTTCTAGTGCTAATTTTATACACGGAATGGATTTTTCTAGTGCTAATAATAAAACCTATCACTACATTTTATACACGGAATGGATTTTTCTAGTGCTAATTTTATACACGGAATGGATTTTTCTAGTGCTAATTTTATACACGGAATGGATTTTTCTAGTGCTAATTTTATACACGGAGTGGATTTTTCTAGTGCTAATAATAATACTTATCATTACTATTCATACTTGTTAACACCTGTGGCGTGCAAGGTTTTATTTCTAGGACAATGTATTTACCAAAAAACACACTTCAGAAGACTAGAATACTAATAATATATTCCCTGATCAAATACAATGCATTAAATAAAATGTTATAAAACTTTTAAAAACAAAACATTACATCTAATTACATAAGGTCAACTACATGGCTTGAGGCATACATATACTAAGACAGATGTATCACAGGTTATTTGGGGGTCCGTACTGGCAGAGTAGTCTAAAGCGCTCTCCGTTAGGATCAATGCCATCTCACCTCTGTCTGCGTGAGTTCAAGTCTCAGATTTGGCCAATTTGGGTATGTGAGAAAGATTGCCATGAGCTTCTCGTGGGTCAGTGGTTCTTTCCGGGGTTTTCTCTGGTCTTCTTCCACCATTAATACTGGCTGCCATGTATAGCCTATTGTGTGCTGAAAAATGGTGTTAAACTCTACAACAACTACAGGCCATTTGTTCAAATGATGTAATTTGGATCCCATACTGTATTTATTGGTCTATACCAACATGTGTTGTAAATCATTAGTCTATAACAGTATGTCGACAAATGGTCTTTACCAGTATGTATTGTCAAACTGTCCAAACAACTATTTAAAAAAGATCTATTTAATAAGAAAGGAATACATACTTGTTGTACCACAACAAGGAAGCAGTCTGTTTTTCAATGATGCACTTTATTTTGTCCAGTCCAAGTAGTAATAAGTAATGCCTTTAAGCTTTTATATTTATCTATATGACTTTTAGGAAGGATACCATGGTAAAGTTATGGTTCAGATAGGGTAACATTTATTACAGATATGAATGGCATCAGGGACAAATACCAGCATGCATGTTTGCCTACCTTTTAACTGGGATATTTTAAAATAAAAATGTTGGAGCTGGTAATGGGAATTGAGGCTGCTAATTGGCTCATAGAGACTGCCATGTGGCCCAAAATAGTATAGAATAATCCTCCCTTCTGTCATTCAGATAACTACTGTTCCACTGTATTTCTTTATCCATCAAACTATGTTTTTTAATACACCTAAAACACATGGATAGTTAGCTTTCTTAAGTTCTTTTTTCTTATCACAGAACTTGTTCACATTTCATTGATATCAATGTGCCTGTCTTAATAAAGATCTCACTCTGTTCTCTGATTTATGAGTCCCTATCTTTTACCCCTATAATATGTCTTTTGACATATTTCAAATGTGAAAATTGCATTTTAAAAAAAGTTGTGATTGATAAAGGGCTCACCTGTCTCACAGTTTTTCCCAGTCCATGGAACAGTACAGTTACAAATGTAAGATCCTTCAGTGTCTATGCATGTTCCGCCATTCAGACATATGCTTGTGTTTGTACATTCGTTGAAATCTTAACAGTGAAAAAAAAATATCACACTGAATGAAGGTTAAGGTAAAGTATGCTATGTTTATCTTAGCACAATATCTGACAATGCATAAGAAAACAAATCACAGATGATCTCTGTAGGATGAAGAGGAAACACAAAATGCATGTAAATGAAAACAATCTTATCATGCCTATTTAATTTGTTATATTACCATTGTAGCCAAACATAAATACATATACTTTGGATGCCAAAGAAAATTTCCAGCAATAGCCAAAATGATTTTGTTGTTAAATGCAATAGATTTTTATATTAACAATGAAAGAAAAGCTGCAAATAGGTAAAAATTGTATAGCCATTATTAATCACTAATTGGCTATCACTAATGGGAAGATACATGTACATAAGATCAAACAAAGAAAACCTCAAATGCCAAATTCTGTAAGACATTTCTGTTAGACATTTATGATTAATGAGTTGTTAACTCAGCATATTGGAAATTTTAGTTATATGGTACCCATAATAATTACTCCATGCAAGTATTTGGTCTTATGGTACCTGTAATTACTCCATGCAAGTATTTGGTCATATGGTACCTGTAATTACTCCATGCAAGTATTTGGTCATATGGTACCTGTAATTACTCCATGCAAGTATTTGGTCATATGGTACCTGTAATTATTCCATGCAAGTATTTGGTCATATGGTACCTGTAATTACTCCATGCAAGTATTTGGTCATATGGTACCTGTAATTATTCCATGCAAGTATTTGGTCATATGGTACCTGTAAATACTCCATGCAAGTATTTGGTCATATGGTACCTGTAATTATTCTATGCAAGTATTTGGTCATATGGTACCTGTAATTACTCCATGCAAGTATTTGGTCATATTGTACCTGTAATTACTCCATGTACATACATACATACATACATACACACATACATACATACATACATACATACATACATACATACATACATACATACATACATACATACATACATACATACATACATACATACATAACTACATACATACATACATACATAGATGCATGCATACATACTCGATAGAAAGCTGAAATATGCGGAGTAGAACTATTACTTACTTCCTGCACAAGTCTTGCCTGTTCTTCCTTGAGGACAAATGCATAGGAATGAACCAATTAAGTTTTGACAAGTTCCTCCAAAAAGACACGGGTTGTTCTGAACACATTCATTGACATCTAGAATAGATTTACAAATAGATACACAAAACTAAAGAAAGTAATCCCATAAATGTACCAGACAAACAAAAGCTTTCATGAAAATGAAAATTTTGCATAATTCTGTGATCAGCTTGAAATGGAAAAGTTATTTACTGTAAAAAAGAAAAAAGAAACAAAAAACCCAGCCAACCATGCTCATACATCTGACATCAGCAGGTGTAAAAGAGATAAATGTCTTGTCAATGGCAGCAAATGTTTTATGTAAAATTTGTCCCATTTTGATGTTTGAAGCAATAACACAATAATAATAAAATTAATTTTGTATATTTTAATAACAATACACAAACACAATAACAAAAATAAGATTAATTCATTATATTTTAATTGGATTTATAACATGATTTCCTATTAGTAAGAAAAAAATGTTCAAGAAAATGCTTATAATCTTGTTTAGACATGAAGCTAAGAATTAACAATTTGTCAATATCTTACCAAACAATGCTTGAAATAATCCTAAGAATTGAAAAATGTCTGTATCATGGGATCTTGTCAAACATTGCTTTTAGTATATCACGATGTTAAATTAAATGTTCCAAGACTGGTATACAAACCTGTTTCACAGAGCTTTCCTGAGTAGCCAGTCGGACAGACACAAGAGAAGGACCCAATACTATTGAGACATGTGGCATCATTCTTACACGGAGATGTCTGACACTCATCAATGTCTGAATAATAATAATAATAATAATAATAATAATAATAATAATAATAACAATAACAATAATAATAATAATAATAATAATAATAATAATAATAATAATAATAATAACAGTAATATTGGAGCAGAAAAGGAAGATAAAACTATGTACTTTACAAACATTGTCATATTAATGTGTAAAATCAATTTTAGTAATGAAGTCAATTATGAGTAAAAATAGGTTACATTGACTTAATGTTAGAAAGAGAGTGTAGCACTTCAGAAGATGCATGTACATGAAACGTTTAACAAGGGGTGGAAAAGAAGTTTTGTAGCCATTGGCAGCTTAATTAATGATAGAAATAAAGTCACTAAAATATATAGCACAGTGACCTTCTAATGTGTAAATGTAAGCCCATATATAAAGTTGGATAAATATGGGGCTTCTAATGTGTGAAAAATAGCTCATGGGGATTCCCATTTTATTGCAGATGAGTTACACTTTTTAAAATGCATCCACATACAAAGATAGGTAACTGTATGAGAGGATATTTGGCAGTGAAGGTGTTCAAGACACGTAAAAACACAAACGGCAGACACAAACTTACCAATGAGTAAATTTGGCCAAATAATAAAAATCATCCAGTGAGTGAAAGGGCAAAATACTACAAGCCATCCAATGAGTTAATGGGCAAAATACTAAAAACTAACCAATATATGAATGGGCAAAATGCTAAAACTAACCAATTAATGAATGGGCAAAATGCTAAAACTAACCAATATATGAATGGGCAAAATGCTAAAACTAACCAATTAATGAATGGGCAAAATGCTACAAACCATCCAATAAGTGAATGAGCAAAATGCTACAAATTATCCAATGAGTGAAGGAACAAAATTCTAAAAATCAACCAATAAGTGAATGGGCAAAATGCTACAAGCCAACCAATGAATGAATGGGCAAATGCCAAATCTAAAAAAAAACTCAAAGAAGGCAAATCAGTTTTATGTATCTAGTTGATAGAACTGATTTAAATAATGATACAGTAAGCTTCAAAAAGTTCCTTTACTAATTCAAATAAAATTATTTCCAGCTTTGAAAAAAATGAAATGATAGGGAAGAGTTGCTGTGAAAGTGTTATTCTATTATTTGCTGTTAAAATATAAATTTCTGTATTTGCATTCACATTATTTTGTGGTCTAATTAATTTCTTAATACTGTAACATGGCAAAAGTTAAGACATTAATTTATAACACAAGAAAGGTGTCACAAATGTGCCATTGAATCCTGCAGGACAGATACATTTGTAACCTCCAGGTGTGTTTCTACAAGTTGCTCCATGCTGACACATTCACTACTTGCATATTGATGTGACCTTCTTGTGTGTTTGGAAGGTACAGTGTATTTGGACAGTACAGTGTATTTGGACAGTACAGTGTGTTTGGACAGTACAGTGTGTTTGGACAGTACAGTGTATTTCCAAAAATGTAAAATAGTTTTCTTTTATTTATTTCATGAGATTCATTATATTTATGTTTAAAACTATTTGAAATTATAAGAATTTAATTTAATATTTTAGAGGCTTTATGAGGTCATGCAAAATGAGTACACCTTGTATGTTTAGCTTTTACTTCACTATAACCATTCTAACAGTGTGTACTTGAATATCAGCTTTTACTTTACTATGACCATTCAAGCAGTATGTAATTGAATATCAGCATTTACTTCACTATAACCATTCTAACAGTGTGTAATTGAATATCAGCTTTTATTTCCCTATGACCATTCAAGCAGTGAGTAATTGAATATCAGATTTTACATCACTATAACCATTCTAACAGTGTGTAATTGAATATCAGCTTTTACTTCCCTATGACCATTCTAACAGTGTGTAATTGAATATCAGCTTTTACTTCCCTATGACCATTCAAGCAGTGAGTAATTGAATATCAACTTTTACTTCACTATAACCATTCTAACAGTGTGTAATTGAATATCAGCATTTGCATCACTACAACCATTCTAGCAGAGTGTACTTGAATATCAGCTTTTACATCACTACAACCATTCTAACAGTGTGTAATTGAAAATCAGCTTTTATTTCCCTATGACCATTCATGCAGTGTGTAACTGAATATCAGCTTCACTGTGGCCATGCATGCAATGTGTAACTGAATATCAGCTTTTACTTCACTGTGGCCATGCATGCAGTGTGTAATTGAATAAAAGGATTTTACTTCACTATCATGATTCAATCAGTGTGTAATTTCATATCAGTGTTAATGCTTCAGTGTGTAATTACATATCAGCTTTCATTTCACTATGCCCATTCAAGCAGTGTATAATTGAATATAAGCTTTTACTTTCTTATGATGATTTGAGACGTGTGTAATTGAATATCAGCTTTTAGTATGTAATTAAATATCAGTGTTCATGCTACAGTGTGTAATTACATATTAGCTTTTAGTATGTAATTAAATATCAGTGTTCATGCTACAGTGTGTAATTACATATTAGCTTTTAGTGTGTAATTATGTATCAGTGCTAATGCTACTGAGTGTAATTACATATCAGTGTTTATGCTACAGTGTGTAATTACATATCAGTGTTAGTGTGGTTCTGTAATTGCATATCAGTGTTAATGCTACAGTGTGTAATTATATATCAGTGTTAATGCTATAGTGTTATATTACATATCAGTGTTAATGCTACCATGTGTAATTATATATCAGTGTTAATGCTACATTGTGTAATTGCATATTAATATTAATGCTACAGTGTGTAATTATATATAAGTATTAATGCTACAGTTTGTAATTAAATTTCAGTGTTAATGCTACAGTGTATAACTGATTTAAAAGCTTCATCACTTTATGAATCCTGTAAAATATGTTGTTTAATTCTAGAAAAAGTGATATTTTTATAATATGGCCATTTAAATCCATCATCTTTTACAAGAAATTTTAAAAAATCCACAAAAACTGGTGCCCCACAATTAAAGTAAATTGACAGAGTATTCACTGTACTCACCAGAGCTACAGAGAGTGCCATTGAATCCTGCAGGACAGATACATTCGTAGCCTCCAGGTGTATTTCTACAAGTTGCTCCATGCTGACACTGTGATCGGCCAAGGTTACATTCATCAATATCTGAAATCAAATGTTTAGTCCAACCATCATTTTGTCTCACAAAATGAGTTTTGTTTCTAAATTTTGACCAAACAAAACAAAATATCTTCCACATATATGTTATGAATCTTAGTCTATGTAACAGACAGGAAGTGAAACCAACAATTTAAGTAAAGTTTATTTTTTTATTTATTTCCCTAGAATACTGTTATGTGTATTTGATTTGGGTCATTATTTTTTATTTTAATTGTTTGTTTGTCAGATTCAAATTTGACATTTTAAGTTTAAGATTCATTCATTGGGAGATATTATTTTTAGAAAGTAGGATGACATGTACTCTTAAGAATAAACACCATGTGTTGACCTCATTTCTGACCTGGCTTCAGAGTTGTAAACAAGCTTTCAAAATGATTGGTTGATTCCAAGGACATTATGGAGTTTTGTTATAAATATTTTTCCATTTTTAGTTGAGTCATAACATAAATTTGTTCTAAAAGATTCTAGAAGATCACGTGACCTCTTTCTTGTTTACATAAAAACAGGTATATAAATTATGTTTTGGAGCGAACTATTTAGTAGAACTTGGGCTGTTAGAATATTAAGTTGTGTCGTTTTGAGTTATTTTAAATTACCTTGTATTGGAAATTATTTCAATTCGTTTGGATCAAGAGGATTTATTTTGTTATTTATCTGGAAAGTACTTGTGCTCATTCAATTCCATTACCAAGAACTGACTTCATCACTTGACATCGTCTACCATCTTGGATACTTCGCTGGGATTCAAACTTGGAATTATTTGGACATTTTATTACCAGGACTTTTGCAATTTCTCTAGTGGATAATGAACTCTAAAAATCCCAAAGTAGTGTTTTATTCCATAATGTCAATAAGTCCTTTGTAATTCCAAATAATAACTGAAATTAATAATTTCTCTCAAATTTTATCTGGACACAAACTGGAAATAAAAATTGTTCATCCAAACCCTTTTTAGTGCCTAATTTTTAGAAGCTCTAAGTACTTTACAATATATATATAATTATATGACTACAAAAACAAAAAAACAAAACAAACACCATGAAATTAGGAAACATCAAAACATGCTGAAAATATTTAAGGTAGGAAACATTAGGTCTTTAAATTTGTTCTTGCAGTAAATAAAGATGAGTTTTAAGAGCACTCTTGAAATGGATCACCATGTCTTTGTGTCTAATTTCAATGGGCAATTCATTCTATGTTGCTGGGCCCTGGTATGCAAAAGAATGTTGCCCATATGACTTCATTTTCATAGTGGGAATAATGAGTATACGATTGTCAGAAGAGGAGCGTAAGTATCTTGCTGGTGTCTACACATGGGTGAGGCCATATAGGTATGTTAGACTGAAGTCCGTCAGTGAAACTTAGCACAGAGAAAAAATTTTGTCTTTTTGATTCTGGATCGAATGGATAGCCAGTATAGGGTACAGAGCAGCGGGGAGGTGTGCTCTGATCTTGGTACTGTAACGATGATCCGAGCAGCTGTGTCTTTTATAAAATCATGATAAAATTCTGGTAGACAAAAACTCTACCCTCAACCACACAAAAATGTCAAGCATACACTATAAATCAAATGTACATAACAATATATGACATTCTAAAAGGAAAACAAAAGTAAAAAATGCAAATGGTACTTTGGCATAGGAAAATCTTGATCACATGAGGATTTAATGAAGTACTGCTTCTCATGATGACCTCTAGAATGCCAGTAAAATAAACTAGCATTCAAAATACACATTTTGTTTGATGAGGACTTAGTATGCAAGTGTTTATTTGATGGATTCTGGTTGACTATAGAATGCCAAGTAAAATATGCATGTGATTATTTGATGGATTCTGGTCGACTCTAGAATGCCAAGTAAAATATGCATGCGTTTATTTGATGGATTCTGGTTGACTCTAGAATGCCAAGTAAAATTTGCTAGCATTCAAAATACACATTTAGTTTCATGAGGACTTAGTATGCTAGTGTTTATTTGATGGATTCTGGTGGACTCAAGAATGCCATATAAATATGCTAGCATTCGTTTGATGGAGTTTAATGTGTAAAATACACATTTATTTTGATGAGGGCTGAATTTAATGTGTAAAATACATTTATTTTGATGAGAATTGAGTGTAATGTGTAAAATACACATTTATTTTGATGAGAATTGAGTTTAATGTGTAAAATACATTTATTTTGATGAGGACTTAGTTTAATGTGTAAAATACACATTTATTTTGATGAGGACTGAGTTTAATGTGTAAAATACACACAATTCTTTTGATGAGAATTGAGTTTAATGTGTAAAATACACATTATTTTGATGGAGACTTAGTTTAATGTGTAAAAGACACAATTCTTTTAATGAGAATTGAGTTTAATGTGTAAAATACACATTATTTTGGTGGGAACTTAGTTTAATGTGTAAAAGATACACAATTCTTTTGATGAAACTTGAGTTTAATGTGTAAAATACACATTATTTTGATGGGGACTTAGTTCAATGTGTAAAATACACATTTAGTTTGATGAGGACTGTAAAATACACATTTATTTTGATGAGGAATTAGTTTAATGTGTAAAATACACATTTAATTTGATGAAGACTGTAAAATACACATTTATTTTTATGAGGATTTAGTTTAATTTGTAAAATACACATTTACTTTGATGAGGATTTAGATTAAAGTGTAAAATACACATTTAGTTTGATGAGGACTGTAAAATACACATTTATTTTTATGAGGATATAGTTTATTGTGTAAAATACACATTTATTTTGATGAGGATTTAGTTTAATGTGTAAAATACACATTTATTTTTATGAGGATTTAGTGTAATGTGTAAAATACACATTTATTTTTATGAGGATTTAGTGTAATGTGTAAAATACACATTTATTTTTATGAGGATTTAGTGTAATGTGTAAAATACACATTTATTTTTATGAGGATTTAGTGTAATGTGTAAAATACACATTAATTTTGATGAGGATTTAGTGTAATGTGTAAAATACACATTTATTTTGATGAAGACTTAGTTCAATGTGTAAAATACACATTTATTTTCATGAGAATTGAGTTTAATGTGTAAAATACACATTTATTTTATGAGGATTTAGTGTAATGTGTAAAATACACATTAATTTTGATGAGGATTTATGTTTATATTTTGTGTCTATTTGGTGGTCTGAATAATGCTTAGTAAAATACATTTGTGTTTATATTTGTTTTTATTTGGTGGATTGAATAATGCCATGTAAAATACAGTTGTGTTTATTTGTTGGATTGAATACTACCAAGTAAAATGCATTTGTTTTTATTTGGTGGCTTGAATAAAGCCATGTAAAATACAGTTGTGTTTATTTGTTGGATTGAATACTACCAAGTAAAATGCATTTATTTTTATTTGGTGGATTGAATAATGCTATGCAAAATACAGTTGTGTTTATTTGTTGGATTGAATACTACCAAATAAAGTTTTAAAAAATTATTTGGTTGATTGAATAATGTCAAGTAAAATTCATGTGTCTGTTCTCTTGGATTCAAGAGTTAACACTTAGTAAAGATACTGGTTGATATTTTGTTGGATACAATAGTACCAAATAATATAAATCAGTGTTTATTCTCATGTATTCAAGAATCAACACCTAGTGTTTTAAACAAAATTGATCCAATAAAGTCAAGTAAAATACACCAATGTTTTTTTTGAAGAATTCAAGAAACCCAAGTAAAATAGCATTGTTTTTATTTTGACATATTCACAGCTACTAAAATCTGCTGTTTACTCATTATCAGACAGACATTACTTACTAAAATCTGCTGTTTACTCATTATCAGACAGACATTTGAAAGTAACTTACCTATGTCACAACTTTTGCCAGACCAGTTGTTTGGACAGTTACAAATATATGACCCCTCAGTATCGATGCATGTACCACCATTTTGGCATATACTGCTGTTGAGGCATTCATTGGAATCTGAAACAAACACAATTCAAGTAAAACTTGGTATACTATGATCATTAACTTTATTATTATTGTTTTGCTGATGGTTTTGTTATTATTATTATTATTAGTTTTCATTTAGAATGCAAATCCACATTAATTAGTACATATTGTATTGCTCTGTGAGGGTGTTATTTAAATTAGTTGATATCTTACTATCACCAAGAACAATTTGATAGAGATGAAAAAATATGTCATAAAAACCATCTGCCTTCTTAATATATTAATTATATATGTCTAATTAAGATATATTAAATAATTAAGGTCCCCAATTAACATATGTCAAATTAAGAATAATAAGATTTAAAAAGTCCTAGTTAGATAAGTCCATCTCTTAAACGTCCTTGTTACATAAGTCCAGAAATTCAAACAACAGTCAAAGAATTTAAATTAAGGCAAGATAATATAATTTTCTTACTTCCATTGCAGGTGCTTCCTGTTCTCCCAGGTGGACAGATGCATTCAAAAGACCCTGGTGTATTCATGCATGTTCCACCATTTTGACAAGGATTTGTCCCAGAGCATTCATTGATATCTAAATGAAAATTAGAATATATTATGATGTATCTACAAGACCTATGAGTGCCAGATGCAAAAACGGACTTAATGAGAGAGAGAGAGAGAGAGAGAGAGAGAGAGAGAGAGAGAGAGAGAGAGAGAGAGAGAGAGAGAGGATGGGCAATGGTAATACTATTGACCCCAACCTCATTTGTAACACTAATCAAAATTCATGATCCTGAATCTTAAGGGTGTCATATCTGTACTAACAATGATTCTAAGATGGAGGTTGTGAAATAATTATCTTATGACATCAACGCTATGTTGTGTCACATTTTGCATGTATTTATTGTGCTATTAACTAAAGAGACTGTATGCTAAATGACATGTTTGTAATTTCAGTATGTGCTTAAACAAGGGACCCAAGTTGACCTGACATTGCTCAACTAGGTAGTTACTATATAATATTGAAGCTATATATAGGAAGAAAAGAAGAGCTTGCTGCACATAACTGCTACATGCTACATTGTGCTGGAACATAGAACTAATATAAATGTGTATATAAATATGGTTCTGAACAGATGCCCACCCAGGGAGCTGGGATAACCCACTGATTATGGTTCTGGACAGATGCCACCCAGGGAGCTGGGATTACCCACTGATTATGGTTCTGGACAGATGCCCACTCAGGGAGCTGGGATAACCCACTGATTATGGTTCTGGACAGATGCCCACCCAGGGAGCTGGGATAACCCACTGATTATGGTTCTGGACAGATTCCCACCCAGGGATAACCCACTGATTATGGTTCTGGACAGATGCCCACCCAGGGAGCTGGAATAACCCACTGATTATGGTTCTGGACAGATGCCCACCCAAGGGAGCAGGAATAAACCACTGATTATGGTTCTGGACAGATGCCCACCCAAGGGAGCAGGAATAACCCACTGATTATGGTTCTGGACAGATGCCCACCCAGGGATAACCCACTGATTATGGTTCTGGACAAATGCCCACCCAAGGGAGCAGGAACTGTTCACTATTTATGGTACTGGACTCCTGATCAGATTACACTGTTTGATCCTCATTGCTGATTAATCAGCCTGGATCCTCATTGCTGATTAATCAGCCTGGATCCTTGCTGTGGATTAATCAGCATGGGTTCTCATTAATGATTTCACTACTACTGACATGTATATCCGCTGCCTAAATATGCCTAGTCTCACCAGTGACTGATAAATCCGCTTGTAAACAGAGCACTATTACTCCCGGTGACGGATATATCCGCTTGCCTTATATGCTTCCTAAACCCTAGTGATGGATAGATCCGCTCTGTATGTCATTGTTACAACCGGTAGTATTGGTCAATATATGGAAGTAAAAGTCTATTCAACCAATCAAATTAGAGTTAACAAATGATTGTTCTTACTAAATCCGGTTCCTTTTTTCAAATTTGTACCGCGTGTTTGTTAATACATGCATTTGTAGTTGACAGTAGAAACCATGGTGTTCTCTTACGAAGCGATTCAGATTCCGACTTTTCCGGTTTTTCTGAGGATGATATTGACCACCATGAATTAAGAAGTATTGGTAGTGATATTAATACATCTTCTTTATCAAGTCTGTCAGAAATTGAGACAGAAACTGATGATGAAGATGACGAAGTGTGGACAAGAGAACCATGTGCGCCGAAAGTAACGGAGTTTACAGAAAGCGTCTGCTCAACTTTCGTTTTGGATGAGGGGAAAAAAGAAATAGATTTTTTCTTTAAATAGATATCACGGAGAATTACTTAAGAAATAGTAGAACATAGTGACTAGGTAACAGTGTTAGTAATTAAATGTATATATTTGATAATTAACTTAGTATAAAAGACTCCCTGATAAATTTTAGTGTTTACAAGCAGTTTTGTGTTATAATCCTGGATAAATTTTAGTGTTTTCAAGCAGTGTTTTGTGTTATATTCCTGGATAAATTTTAGTGTTTTCAAGCAGTGTTTTGTGTTATATTCCTGGATAAATGTTAGTGTTTACAAGCAGTGTTTTGTGTTATATTCCTGGATAAATGTTAGTGTTTTCAAGCAGTGTTTTGTGTTATATTCCTGGATAAATGTTAGTGTATAAAAACTGTTTTGTTATATTCCTGGCTAAATGTTAGTGTTTTCAAGCAGTGTTTTGTGTTAATTTTAGTGTTTACAAGCAGTGTTTTGTGTTATATTCCTGGATTTCAGCAGGATAAAATAATCAAACAGATATAAGGTAGTTATAGCTTTTATATATGCATGATTTTAGCCTATAATCAGTTTATTAGAGAGAAAATAACTAACACAATCCAACCATACATCAGCTAAAAAGTTATCATTTGGCTACAGCAGCATTTGGCTCTGGTAGTCAGCCCACAAATCAGCTGCAGTAGTGACCCCAGCAGCTAGGCATAGCAGTGAGCCACTACAGTAGCATTAGTAGTTAAAGAGTTAATGATTTCACTGATAACGAAACTCATCCAAGATCTCCTTGATACAAGCTTACATATCAAATTTGATAAAAATCTGATCAGAAACATGGCTCCCAGAGTTCACGCGGTCAGCCAATCAAATGCATGAACACATCATTAATATTCATGATCTTTCTCATTCTCAAATCTGCCTGAGATCTTGAAAATATAAGCATATATTCCATGCATGATCAGAAATATAAACTCCAGAGTGGGAATAAGCTTGACCAATTATATACAATTATCACTGCAGAAATATGCAATCAGATTAAGCTACTGAATAAACCACATTGTAGTACAAAATCATACCAAGAAAATTACAGAAAACTTTTGGTGTTGAATGACCTGATGTTTGCTGACTATTTATGACCAGGAATTTAAAATGCAATTTTCCCTTGGCTATTTATAAAGTATACTATGCTTCTGAGAATATTTTAATTTGTACATTTTGGTTATTTGTCCCTTTTGATGCAGAAAAAGAAACTGTTACAATAGTTTTATGCACAGCTGTAAATTTTCAGTGTGCAAAAAATTCTCAAAGAAATTTGATTACCTCACAGTGAAACTCTATGAACTTACCATTTCTCACAAAAAATATATTTCTTATTCTTAGTTATTTAAACAAAAAATAGTTTTTGTAGTAATTTGCATTTCTAAGTAAATCTGTATAAGAAATAAAATAGGGATAAAACCAGTCTGACATTGTGTTCATATTTCTTTCAATCTATAGATGAAATAAAATTGGATTAAAACCAGTCTGACATTTGGTTCATATTTCACCCAGTATGTGTATGAAATAAAATAAGAATAAAACCAGTCTGACATTATTGTGTTTATATTTCACCTAATATGTGAATGAAATAAACAGATAAATTCAGTCTGACACTATTGTGCTTATATTTCACTCAATCTTTAGCTTATTAGATCTGTATAAAAGTGATACACTTAGAACCAATTACTTCACTTGATCAATGCACACAGATGACCTTGAAAAACTTTGATCTCAGTGAATTGTAATCTTCACAGAATATTTTATTAAATCTCATAGCCATGTAGTCTGAATGTATCGCATGCCTGAAGGCCTTAATGAATGTTAAGCAGACATTTGAACCATATGAATATTTTTAAAATTCCATTTGATGCAAAATTCAATATGGAAGAAATGATGAATGTATAACATTATGACTTTATGGTCTTAAAGTAAGTAACAGAAAAGAGCAAAAGCCAACAAGTTTTGTTGTTTTGTAGGGTTTAATGTCATATTTCAGCACAAGATAGGCTATACATTGCGGCCCGTAAAACTGGCAGAGGAAGAACCCAGGAAAACACCAGGAAGAGCCACCAACCCATGAGAAGGTACTGGCAGGCTTTTTAATGTACCCATGAGAAGGTACTGGCAGGCTTTTTAATGTACCCATGAGAAGGTACTGGCAGGCGTTTTAATGTACCCATGTTAGGCAAGCCTGAGAACTGAACCCATGCTATAATGTACCCATGTTAGCCAAGCCTGAGACTTGAACCCATGCTTATAGAGATGAAATGGCAGTAATCCATACCAGTGAATGCTTTAGACCACTTGGCCATTAGGAGCGCAAACATGTTTTGTAAATTGCAACAAATAATTTACATTTCAGAAAAGAACTTACGATATTATGATTAAATCCAGAAAGGTCCAAAAAGTTCTATCACCAGTCCAATAAATAAAGTTCTAATTAATTCTGGTGGTTTTAAAAATAGTTTCAACTCTGAATTTGTTGATGTGCTTTAGTGGCTTTTGATGTGGAGATGTGCCAACAATCTTATGATGAATCAAAATGATATAATCCAAAATGTCTATGTTGGAATTCAATATAATTCCGAGTTAATGTCTCTTAAACATATTAGACCATTTTATTGTATGGGAAATTCCAATGCCAGACTAAGACAAACATGTTTAAATCAATAATAATCTGAATACTGAATCCACAATAATAGTAAAAATATTAGCTACATATTATGTTGTCCACAAAACAGATATTACTGTATAGGTATTACAAGAACTTGATTTTGGACATGGTCAAATCCAATATATATATAACACCTAGTCATGGAGAAAAAAAACAAGCAAACAATACAAAGTGAATATATAAAACAAAAATAATCTGAAAATGAAATATGTATAACAACAATAATCTGAAAATGAAATATGTATTTAACAAAATCTTAAAAAAAAGTTGTAATATGCAAAACAGAGCTTACCAGTTTCACAGTTGGCACCAGTAAATCCAGGCTGACATTTACATACGTAGCTTCCGAAAACATTGAGACATGTTGATCCATTTTTACATGGCAGTGTCAGACATTCATTGACATCTATAATAAGTTAAATGAGACATTTTCAGAACCATTATTAGGCATGCAAATTTATGTTTTAGACTTCGGTTATCTTATGCATACAGATTTGCACTTATTTTTTAAATGCACTTATTTACACAGGTCCATTTACTTTCCATATTCCATGTTATGTATATTTATTCTTAGATAAGAAAATGGAAAATCTGAATGGCTGATACCATATACACTCATTTACAGAAGCTGAGCCCATCTGCAAACTACGAAGACTCAGATTTCTATCACATAGTGTACCAGCAGACCTGAGTCTATACAATTTTCTCAGCGTAATCAACAGAACAAACAAAACAGACCCTGATAGTTGTGCATACCATGCTATCAGATCATTGTCTTTGTAGTCTGCAGCTGGACTCAACTAATAAACATATTTAAATGTTATTTTAATTTTAAACTGACCAATTTAAGTGTAGAGATACTAGTTAAAACATGTTTGTGTTTCTTTGTGCGTATACAGTGTTTATTTGTGAGCACGGTGTTTATATGCATTTATTTTTTGTTATGTAAATACTACATATAACAGAGGGTCTCAAGGTAGATTAGTTCTTTATAATTGAATTAACCTCAATGAAGTTGTTATTATTAGCATTATTTATTATTAATACTGATGAACTGAACCAATATATTTATAATGATTAATATACATTAATATTATTAGTTTTAAGATACAGTATATACATACTTATTAGTTTTAAGATACAGTATATACACACTTATTAGTTTTAAGATACAGTATATACATACTTATTAGTTTTAAGATACAGTATATATTCACAGTTATTACTTTTAAGATACAGTATATATTCACAGTTATTAGTTTTAAGATACAGTATATACACACTTATTAGTTTTAAGATACAGTATATACATACTTATTAGTTTTAAGATACAGTATATACACAGTTATTAGTTTTAAGATACAGTATATACACACTTATTAGTTTTAAGATACAGTATAAACACAGTTATTAGTTTTAAGATACAGTATATACATACTTATTAGTTTTAAGATACAGTATATACATACTTATTAGTTTTAAGATACAGTATAAACACAGTTATTAGTTTTAAGATACAGTATATACATACTTATTACTTTTAAGATACAGTATATACATACTTATTAGTTTTAAGATACAGTATATACATACTTATTAGTTTTAAGATACAGTATATACACACTTATTAGTTTTAAGATACAGTATATACATACTTATTAGTTTTAAGATACAGTATAAACACACTTATTAGTTTTAAGATACAGTATATACATACTTATTAGTTTTAAGATACAGTATATACATACTTATTAGTTTTAAGATACAGTATAAACACACTTATTAGTTTTAAGATACAGTATATACATACTTATTAGTTTTAAGATACAGTATAAACACAGTTATTAGTTTTAAGATACAGTATATACACACTTATTACTTTTAAGATACAGTATATACACAGTTATTACTTTTAAGATACAGTATATACACAGTTATTAGTTTTAAGATACAGTATATACACGTTTATTACTTTTAAGATACAGTATATACATACTTATTAGTTTTAAGATACAGTATATACATACTTATTAGTTTTAAGATACAGTATATACACACTTATTAGTTTTAAGATACAGTATATACATACTTATTAGTTTTAAGATACAGTATATATTCACAGTTATTACTTTTAAGATACAGTATATATTCACAGTTATTAGTTTTAAGATACAGTATATACACACTTATTAGTTTTAAGATACAGTATATACATACTTATTAGTTTTAAGATACAGTATATACACAGTTATTAGTTTTAAGATACAGTATATACACACTTATTAGTTTTAAGATACAGTATAAACACAGTTATTAGTTTTAAGATACAGTATATACATACTTATTAGTTTTAAGATACAGTATATACATACTTATTAGTTTTAAGATACAGTATAAACACAGTTATTAGTTTTAAGATACAGTATATACATACTTATTAGTTTTAAGATACAGTATATACATACTTATTAGTTTTAAGATACAGTATATACACACTTATTAGTTTTAAGATACAGTATATACATACTTATTAGTTTTAAGATACAGTATAAACACACTTATTAGTTTTAAGATACAGTATATACATACTTATTAGTTTTAAGATACAGTATATACATACTTATTAGTTTTAAGATACAGTATAAACACACTTATTAGTTTTAAGATACAGTATATACATACTTATTAGTTTTAAGATACAGTATAAACACAGTTATTAGTTTTAAGATACAGTATATACACACTTATTACTTTTAAGATACAGTATATACACAGTTATTACTTTTAAGATACAGTATATACACAGTTATTAGTTTTAAGATACAGTATATACACGTTTATTACTTTTAAGATACAGTATATACATACTTATTAGTTTTAAGATACAGTATATACATACTTATTAGTTTTAAGATACAGTATATACACACTTATTAGTTTTAAGATACAGTATATACATACTTATTAGTTTTAAGATACAGTATATATTCACAGTTATTACTTTTAAGATACAGTATATATTCACAGTTATTAGTTTTAAGATACAGTATATACACACTTATTAGTTTTAAGATACAGTATATACATACTTATTAGTTTTAAGATACAGTATATACACAGTTATTAGTTTTAAGATACAGTATATACACACTTATTAGTTTTAAGATACAGTATAAACACAGTTATTAGTTTTAAGATACAGTATATACATACTTATTAGTTTTAAGATACAGTATATACATACTTATTAGTTTTAAGATACAGTATAAACACAGTTATTAGTTTTAAGATACAGTATATACATACTTATTACTTTTAAGATACAGTATATACATACTTATTAGTTTTAAGATACAGTATATACATACTTATTAGTTTTAAGATACAGTATATACACACTTATTAGTTTTAAGATACAGTATATACATACTTATTAGTTTTAAGATACAGTATAAACACACTTATTAGTTTTAAGATACAGTATATACATACTTATTAGTTTTAAGATACAGTATATACATACTTATTAGTTTTAAGATACAGTATAAACACACTTATTAGTTTTAAGATACAGTATATACATACTTATTAGTTTTAAGATACAGTATAAACACAGTTATTAGTTTTAAGATACAGTATATACACACTTATTACTTTTAAGATACAGTATATACACAGTTATTACTTTTAAGATACAGTATATACACAGTTATTAGTTTTAAGATACAGTATATACACAGTTATTAGTTTTAAGATACAGTATATACATACTTATTAGTTTTAAGATACAGTATATACATACTTATTAGTTTTAAGATACAGTATAAACACACTTATTAGTTTTAAGATACAGTATATACATACTTATTAGTTTTAAGATACAGTATAAACACAGTTATTAGTTTTAAGATACAGTATATACACACTTATTACTTTTAAGATACAGTATATACACAGTTATTACTTTTAAGATACAGTATATACACAGTTATTACTTTTAAGATACAGTATATACATACTTATTAGTTTTAAGATACAGTATATACATACTTATTAGTTTTAAGATACAGTATAAACACAGTTATTAGTTTTAAGATACAGTATATACATACTTATTAGTTTTAAGATACAGTATATACATACTTATTAGTTTTAAGATACAGCATATACACAGTTATTAGTTTTAAGATACAGTATATACACACTTATTAGTTTTAAGATACAGTATATACACACTTATTAGTTTTAAGATACAGTATATACACACTTATTAGTTTTAAGATACAGTATATACACACTTATTAGTTTTAAGATACAGTATAAACACAGTTATTAGTTTTAAGATACAGTATATACACACTTATTACTTTTAAGATACAGTATATACATACTTATTAGTTTTAAGATACAGTATATACATACTTATTAGTTTTAAGATACAGTATATACACACTTATTAGTTTTAAGATACAGTATATACATACTTATTAGTTTTAAGATACAGTATATACACACTTATTAGTTTTAAGATACAGTATATACATACTTATTAGTTTTAAGATACAGTATATACATACTTATTAGTTTTAAGATACAGTATATACACACTTATTAGTTTTAAGATACAGTATATACACACTTATTAGTTTTAAGATACAGTATAAACACAGTTATTAGTTTTAAGATACAGTATATACATACTTATTAGTTTTAAGATACAGTATATACACAGTTATTACTTTTAAGATACAGTATATACACAGTTATTAGTTTTAAGATACAGTATATACACGTTTATTAGTTTTAAGATACAGTATATACACACTTATTAGTTTTAAGATACAGTATATACACACTTATTAGTTTTAAGATACAGTATATACATACTTATTAGTTTTAAGATACAGTATATACATACTTATTAGTTTTAAGATACAGTATATACACGTTTATTAGTTTTAAGATACAGTATATACATACTTATTAGTTTTAAGATACAGTATATACATACTTATTAATTTTAAGATACAGTATAAACACACTTATTAGTTTTAAGATACAGTATATACATACTTATTAGTTTTAAGATACAGTATATACATACTTATTAGTTTTAAGATACAGTATATACACACTTATTAGTTTTAAGATACAGTATATACATACTTATTAGTTTTAAGATACAGTATATACACACTTATTAGTTTTTGTTCCTATGACATTTAATATGAAAATGAAAAGCTACAGAAAAAAATGTATGCTTGTTTGCATTATGGGCAACAAGCATGTATATCAGTTTTTGAATTGAATTGATAACTTTCACAACACCTACGTGTTGTATTGCTCTATTGAGATTTTATCCATTAAACTTGATTGAAAATGGCAGTCACCTTTTCGGTCTCAAAGTCTTCAAAAAAAAAGTAGCAAACTAACCACTTACCACTTTCACAATTGTTTCCAGTGAAGTTTTTCGGACAGGAACAATTATAGAAACCAGGAAAATTTTGACATATTCCTCCATTCAAGCATGGGGTTCCAAGGCATTCATTGACATCTGTGTTAGTAAAAAAAACTTATATGTCAAAATTTCAGAGCCTTTCAGTTAAAGAAAGAAAAGGGCAATTTTTATTTTACTTCATAACTAACAAAGATTATGTAATGTGAATAGACTGACAATTAAAATACCCATGATAGCAAAATTTGCATTGCATAAATCTACTTCAGAAGAAGACTTTATACACTGATATGACATGTAATATACTCTGACAGTATTCACAGACATGTCATCTACTCTGACTGCATACAATAACACATCACCAACTCTAATAGTATGCAATGACATGTAATCTACTTTGACAGTATACACAGACATGTCATCTACTCTGACAGTATACAATAACACATCACCAACTCTAATAGTATGCAATGACATGTAATCTACTTTGACAGTATACACAGACATGTCATCTACTCTGACAGTATACAATAACACATCAGCAACTCTAATAGTATGCAATGACATGTAATCTACTTTGACAGTATACACAGACATGTCATCTACTCTGACAGTATACAATAACACATCATCAACTCTAATAGTATGCAATGACATGTAGTCTACTTTGACAGTATACACAGACATGTCATCTACTCTGACTGCATACAATAACACATCATCAACTCTAATAGTATGCAATGACCTGTAATCTACTCTGACAGTATACACTGACATGTCATATACTCTGACAGCTTACACTGGCATGGCATCTATTTTGAAGGTGTACATTGACATATCATCTACTATGAAAGTGTACAATGACATGTCATCAATCCTGACAGTATACACTGACATTCCATCCACTATGACACTATACACTGACATTCCATCTACTAATACAGTATACACTGACATTCCATCTACTATGACAGTATACACTGTCATGCCATCTACTATGACAGTATACACTGTCATGCCATCTACTATGACAGTATACACTGTCATGCCATCTACTATGACAGTATACACTGTCATGCCATCTACTATGACAGTATACACTGTCATGCCATCTACTATGACAGTATACAATAACACATCACCAACTCTAATAGTATGCAATGACATGTAATCTACTTTGACAGTATACACAGACATGTCATCTACTCTGACAGTATACAATAACACATCACCAACTCTAATAGTATGCAATGACATGTAATCTACTTTGACAGTATACACAGACATGTCATCTACTCTGACAGTATACAATAACACATCATCAACTCTAATAGTATGCAATGACATGTAATCTACTTTGACAGTATACACAGACATGTCATCTACTCTGACAGTATACAATAACACATCATCAACTCTAATAGTATGCAATGACATGTAGTCTACTTTGACAGTATACACAGACATGTCATCTACTCTGACTGCATACAATAACACATCATCAACTCTAATAGTATGCAATGACCTGTAATCTACTCTGACAGTATACACTGACATGTCATATACTCTGACAGCTTACACTGGCATGGCATCTATTTTGAAGGTGTACATTGACATATCATCTACTATGAAAGTGTACAATGACATGTCATCAATCCTGACAGTATACACTGACATTCCATCCACTATGACACTATACACTGACATTCCATCTACTAATACAGTATACACTGACATTCCATCTACTATGACAGTATACACTGTCATGCCATCTACTATGACAGTATACACTGTCATGCCATCTACTATGACAGTATACACTGTCATGCCATCTACTATGACAGTATACACTGTCATGCCATCTACTATGACAGTATACACTGACATTCCATCTACTATGACAGTATACACTGACATGCCATCTACTCTGAAAGTAATCAATGACATGTCATCTATTCTGACAGATTACACTGAGCAGCAAAGGGGGTGAACAGACCGAAACTATTTCAGACAAACCAAAACTATTTCAGATAAAATCCTAAAAGATTTCAAACCGAAAACATTTCAGACAGACAAAAGAAAAGAGAGAGAGAGAAGAATAAATAGTTTCGGTTTCTCACAAAAAAAGGCTGCTAAAGAGACAGAGTATCCAGACAGATCTGGCGCTGATTGCGCTGTGGAGACAAATTGTTTTGGTGTTATGGTAAAAGTCTTTATGATTTCACAAACAGAAATTTTAGAAATTTCTTTAGTCACGCTCAGTCAATCCCACATGGATTTGTAACGATAAATTTGCATGACCCTAGATCAAGATATCGTATTGGACTTGATCAAATATTTGGTTGAAACAATTTGTCTCCACAGTGTAATCGGCGCCGGGTCTGTGTGGAGACTCTGTCTCTGTAGCAGCCTTTTTTTGTGAGAAACCAAAACTATTCATTGTTCTCTATTTTTTTTGTCTGAAATGGTTTCGGTTTGAAATCTTTTAGGATTTTGTCTGAAATAGTTCGGTTTGTCTGAAATAGTTTCGGTCTGTTCACCACCTTTGCTGCTCACTGACATGCCATCTACCCTGACAGCATACAATGGCATGTTATCTGCTGTGACAGAAAAATGGTTGAAGTTTGTAGGCAGCCTAAAGACGTCATAATTGGTCTATAAATCATTACAAAAGTTCTGAGAGTGACATTGAGATCTTGTAACAACCAATCAAAAACATTACATCAGATTGGTAATTTCTGATCAGCTAATAACCAATAACAAGCAATATGACTTTATAAAGGTAATTTCTGATCGTTAACAGTGTATCAACCAATCACAAGCAATACAACTTAAGAAAGGTAATTTCTGATCAGCTAATAGTGAAACTCAATACTGAAGCTTTTCATGACCTTCAGGCCTGAGGTCTCAATAATGCAAAAAAAATCCAACCGGTATAGAAAGTAATTGATTACTAAATATCTTAATCCATAAAAAATAACATAACTTTATTTCTTTACACCTTTTTTATGAAATAAGTCATGATTCTGTAAAAACAATTGCCAAGTACAATTCGCATCTATAAAAGAAATTAGAAAATTATTGGCATTAGTTCCATGACTCTGGAAACAATATTAAACATAACTGAGGTACAAAATAACTGCCACCTATGATATAGAAGCTAAGACTGTTACAACATATAAACATCCTTTAACTACTGAAATTAATCAGCTAAAATATGATGCTACATTTTAAACATATAAACATCCTTTAGCTACTGAAATTAATTCACTTACATACAATACTATATTTTTAAACATTTAAACATCCTTTAACTACTGAAAGTAATTCATAAATATGATGCTACATTTCAAACATTTAAATGTCCTTTAACAAATGAAATTAATCCACTTAAATATGATGGTAGGTTTCTCTATCAAGAAATCAAAGTGATAACAATCCATAAGATTGCTGACCTTTATCGGCCATTTTGACTATACCAGCATTTAAAATCCATCATATGCTTTATTCATTACAAAAGAATACTAATTTTGTACATATTAGCACTCCAAAGAAGAAATGTATGTGATCCACATGTATAAATGAGATAGCCATCAGACACTCTACAGCCAGATTACATAGCAGGTGACCATTTCACCAAGTAGTTTTGCATAGCAACGTATGAACACAATCTATGTAATGTATCTCCCAAATTTGATATGATTTGAGATGCTTTTCAATATCGCCCAATAAAATTCCTTCTATGGATAAAAGCTCAATTAATATACAGTAAAACCTGTCTTGAAAGACCACTGCTATGTGAGATCACCTGTCTTGAGAGACCACACTCTCAACACACAAATTTAATGATTATGTAGCATTGTGACCTTTATGAGAGACCACCTGTCTTGAGAGACCATAATTTTTTGGCAAAAGAGGTGGTCTTTCAAGACAGGTTCTACTGTACTAATTAATATACACCTAATTATTATAAATTTGATTAATGTACACCATTTTAATAAGCATCTAATTAATATATACCTAATTATTATACATCTAATTAATACATACCTAATTAATATATTTCTGATTAATATACACCTAATTACTGTAATATGCATCTAATTAATATACACCTAATTATTGTAATCTTATTAATGTACACCTAATTAATATGCATCTAATTAATATACACCTAATTATAACACATATAATTAATATAAACCTAATTAATACACATCTGATTAACATACACCTAATTAATATGCATCTAATTAATATACACCTAATTAATATGCATCTGATCAATATATAATTAATTAATATATGTCTAATTAATATACATGGTCTCTTACACATAGTCAATTGTCATGCCACACCTTGATGATACAAACCCATTTGGCAAAAGTAATAGAACTTTGATATAAAAAAAGTCTCTAGATCATTTAGAGAGATATAAAAAAGTTCAATCAGATGCCAGGTATCTTAATAATATGCTGAGATCTCACTTATTACCAAACCTTAGTGTATTTACCAATGTGATTATTTTATTAATATTTATCGAGTGAAACCAAGCTCAACCAATCATATGCAAGATTAACTCATTATCATGCATGGATTCTGCTCATCAAATTCATCCAGGATCTCATTATCATGCAAGGATTCTACTCATATCAAATTCATCCAGGATCTCATTATCATGCAAGGATTCTACTCATATCAAATTCATCCAGGATCTCATGATCATGCATGGATTCTGCTCATATCAAATTCATCCAGGATCTCATGATCATGCAAGGATTCTACTCATATCAAATTCATCCAGGATCTCATGATCATGCAAGGATTCTACTCATATCAAATTCATCCAGGATCTCATGATCATGCAAAGATTCTACTCATATCAAAATTCATCCAGGATCTCATGATCATGCAAAAATTCTACTCATATCAAATTCATCCAGGATCTCATGATCATGCAAGGATTCTACTCATATCAAAATTCATCCAGGATCTCATGATCATGCATGGATTCTGCTCATATCAAATTCATCCAGGATATCATTATCATGCATGGATTCTGCTCATATCAAATTCATTTAGGATCTCATAAATATACATGGATTCCACTCATTTAATGATCTAAAATATGGCTTACAGATTGGTAACAGAGTCAGATATAAATCACCTCTTTGATATACATAGATTCCACTCATTAACGATCTAAAATATGGCTTACATACTGGTAACAGAGTCAATAGCAAACATTAATCTTCCTCATTATATAAGTTGTCCAAAGTCAGCAAAACTTAAATGTTTGATCTAAATCAAATCAGAATTATGGTCTCCAGATACAGGTGAGCTCAATCTCATACAATTAATTAAATAAATATGACTAAGTGAAGGTTTATATTTTCTCAAGTGATGTTTCTATAGAGCATGTACAATGAATAGACAAAATACTAGCCAAATTATATAATTTCATGTCATAAAAGAATATGTTATTAGATAAATTTTAAACACACAGAAATAGTGAATTACCAGTACCATGGAAAGACTGTTTATGAACATTGTAAAATGTGTAAAGCAATATCATCTAATTTTCAGGGGGACAAATTACTGTATATACTCACTTTTAAGTGAAGTTTAACTGCTCTGATGCAGAGCTGCCATCATAAAATGCACCAGCAGATCTAAGTTGATGCAGTTTCTTAGGAGTAATTGGAATAACAAAAAAACAGACTCTGATCTGCACATGTGACGTTTGCATATTGAACTTGATTTATGAGTGAGTACAGACAGTAATATACACAGGTAAATATACAATTGTAACCTGCATAAGGTCAATAAATTGTTCTCTACCTTTATCACATTGTTCCCCTGTCCAACCAGTAATACAGAAGCAACTGAATGATCCAGGTGTGTTGACACAGGTGCCACCATTTTTACAGGTTGAATTGTTGATGCATTCATTAATATCTACAGAAGAAAAGCAACATAATTAATACAAATGAACAAATATCAGATAGCTTAATAGTAATAATAATCATACTGACATCAATTGTTTTTTGCTGTTCTTCATAATCAGAAATCAGTGAGTTCCCATGTATTAGCCTGTAATTAATACCAAATCAATGAAGGTGTTCTCATGAATTAGCCTGTATTTAATACCAAAATCAGTCAATGTGTTCCCATGTAATAGCCTGTAATTACTACCAAATTAGTCAATGTGTTCTGATGTATTAGCCTGTAATTAATACCAAATCAGTCAATGTGTTCCCATGTATTAGCCTGTAATTACTACCAAATCAGTCAATGTGTTCCCATGTATTAGCCTGTAATTAATACCAAATCAGTCAATGTGTTCCCATGTATTAGCCTGTAATTAATACCAAATCAGTCAATGTGTTCCCATGTATTAGCCTGTAATTAATACCAAATCAGTCAATGTGTTCCCATGTATTAACCTGTAATTAATACCAAATCAGATGTTTCCATGTTTGTATGTATTAGCCTGCAAATAATACCAAATCACTGAATGTGTTCCCATATATTAGCCTGTAATTAATACCAAATCAGTCCATGTATTCCCATGTATTAGCCTGTAATTAATACCAAATCACTGAATGTGTTCCCATATATTAGCCTATAATTAATACCAAATCAGTCAATGTGTTCCCATGTATTAGCCTGTAATTCATACCAAATCAGTCAATGTGTTCCCATGTATTAGCCTGTAATTATTTTGCCAAATCAGTCAATGTGTTCCCATGTATTAGCCTGAAATGAATACCAAATCAGTCAATGTGTTCCCATGTATTAGCCTGTAATTAATATCAAATTAGTGAATGTGTTCACATGTATTAGCCTGTAATTAATACCAAATCAGTCCATGTATTCCCATGTATTAGCCTGTAATTAATACCAAATCAGTGAATGTGTTCCCATGTATTGGCCTGTAATTAATATCAAATTAGTGAATGTGTTCACATGTATTAGCCTGTAATTAATACCAAATCAGTCCATGTATTCCCATGTATTAGCCTGTAATTAATACCAAATCAGTCAATGTGTTCCCATGTATTGGCCTGTAATTAATACCAAATCACTGAATGTGTTCCCATATATTAGCCTGTAATTAATACCAAATCAGTCCATGTATTCCCATGTATTAGCCTGTAATTAATACCAAATCACTGAATGTGTTCCCATATATTAGCCTATAATTAATACCAAATCAGTCAATGTGTTCCCATGTATTAGCCTGTAATTCATACCAAATCAGTCAATGTGTTCCCATGTATTAGCCTGTAATTATTTTGCCAAATCAGTCAATGTGTTCCCATGTATTAGCCTGAAATGAATACCAAATCAGTCAATGTGTTCCCATGTATTAGCCTGTAATTAATATCAAATTAGTGAATGTGTTCACATGTATTAGCCTGTAATTAATACCAAATCAGTCCATGTATTCCCATGTATTAGCCTGTAATTAATACCAAATCAGTGAATGTGTTCCCATGTATTGGCCTGTAATTAATATCAAATTAGTGAATGTGTTCACATGTATTAGCCTGTAATTAATACCAAATCAGTCCATGTATTCCCATGTATTAGCCTGTAATTAATACCAAATCAGTCAATGTGTTCCCATGTATTGGCCTGTAATTAATACCAAATCAGTGAATGTGTTCCCATGTATTAGCCTGTAATTATTACCAAATCAGTCAATGTGTTCCATGTATTAGCCTGTAATTAATACCAAATCAGTCAATGTGTTCCCATGTATTAGCCTGAAAGTAAAACCAAATCAGTCAATGTGTTCCCATGTGTTTGTGTGTGTGTGTGTGTGTGTGTGTGTGTGTGTGTGAGATCCAATTGCAAACTGCAACAACCCATATCTGCCACTGCATAATGCAGGAGCATATCTGGGGCATTATTAATAATTATATACATGACAGTACAAATATCTATCACATCTGAATACTCATGGTCATTCATTTTAACAAGATATTGCAAACTGGTTGATTAACAGTTAAGATGAGGTCAACAGAGAAGTTGGCATGCCAAATAATGAATTCAGTAATTTTATACATTATAATTGATAATTTTTTCACACACAGACATGCACTTATTTAAAGGCTAAAAATACATAATGAACAGTGCATGCCTATTTGCTGTTGTTATGTATATTTAATCTGTATATTTAATTTGTTTATTTGTATATTTAATTTGCTTTATTTGTTGGCTTTTCTTAATGATGAAATGTCGTAACTAAATTTATTTTGTACTTTTGTCCTTGTCCATAATTAAGTTCATAGAGTATCAAGCAGTGACATTTTTTTTGTAAGCAACTGAATACTTAACTAAAATTTTCTCTATGAGTGTGGGTTAAATATTCAGATCATTATCAATAGAGGTAAACATGTTTATTTGAGTCTGAGTCTAGGACATCAGATTTCAACTGGGCAATTCCTAAACCTGTTGATAACTTTGAATGTTTTACAGATGAGACTGATTTAAACTGGGGCTCTATTACTGTGTTTTAAGGTTTTAAATCATTGCCATTTACTTGAGAAATTATTCATTCTTGCCTTAAAATCTGGAAGGAGAATAAGTCTTATTGTTGTATCCAGTTTTTCATTTGAGTGGATTAATTGAAATTATTATTCGCTGGAATTATGACATGCTCAATAACATTCTTTGACAGAAACAATAATTTGGAATTATAGTTAATTCAGACATGGACATTTTGGTTTATATATTTTGTGTTACATCATAAGACTGTATCCCATCAACACAATCCAGACCATTGCCATATTAGCATATCTGAGACTCTAGAAACATAAACAAATTCAATTAGAACTCCTTACAATTTGGACTTGTGATAAAACTTTGAGTACTGTTTGTGATTTAATTCACAATACTGGACGTTCAATTTACATTTTCACTTCATATTCTAAGAAATAAATTATTTGTTGAATTTTAAAAAATTTAGTCATTTTCACTATTTGTTCTTCATTTATGATCATAGAGTCTTAACATATGTTGAATTTTTGTGTTTGTTTATTTTCTGCATAATGCTTTTATGTATATTCACATTTTCATATTTGTTTAACATCTGGAAGGTTAGATACTTTCCTTACCATGATGGTAATGTACTTTCCTTATCATGGTGTACACAATGGTAATGTACTTTCCTTATTGATGTACACAGTGGGTACTTTGTGATTATGCACACAATGGTGATATACTTTGGTTATCATGATGTACACAGTGGTAATGTACATTCCATACCATGATGTACACAATGGTAATGTACTTTCCTGATCATGATGTACACAGTGGTGATGTACTTTCTTGATCATGATGTACACAATGGTAATGTACTTTCTTTATTGATGTACACAGTGGTAATGTACTTTCTTTATTGATGTACACAGTGGTAATGTACTTTATTTATTGATGTACACAGTGGTACCGGTAATGTACTTTCTTTATTGATGTACACAATGGTAGTGTACTTTCTTTACTGATGTACACAATGGTAATGTACTTTCTTTATTGATGTACACATTGGTAATGTACTTTCTTTATTAATGTACACAGTGGTAATGTACTTTCTTTATTGATGTACACAATGGTAATGTACTTTCTTTATTGATGTACACAATGGTAATGCACTTTCTTTATTGATGTACACAGTGGTAATGTACTTTCTTTATTGATGTACACAATGGTAATGTACTTTCTTTATTGATGTACACAGTGGTAATGTACTTTGTGATTATGCACACAATGGTAATGTACATTCCATACCATGGTGTATGCAATAGTAATGTACATTCCTTATTATGATGTACACAATAGTATTGTACATTCCATACCATGGTGTATGCAATAGTAATGTACATTCCTTATCATGATGTACACAATAGTATTGTACATTCCATACCATGGTGTATGCAATAGTAATGTACATTCCTGATTATGATATACACATTGGTAATGTACATTCCATACCATGATGCACACAATGGCAATGTATATTCCTTAACTTGACATACACAGTGGTAATATACATTCCTGACCATGATGTACACAGTGGTAATGTACATTCCACATCATAATGTACACAATGGTAATGTACATTCCTGAACATGAGGTATACAATGGTAATGAAATCACCATTTGATGATGTACACAATATATTATTTAGTGCTGATTTCATTACACAGGACCAGCAATTTTATTACACAGATACAAGATATGTTTTTATACAATATATTTATAACCTTCAAGCATAATGTGCAGTAATAAATTTAATATTCAGAATAACAAATCTATGCAATTGTAAATATTATATTACAAGTGAAAAATATTTTCAAAGACAACAAATACAAATTTGAAACATTAAATAATTTGCAACAAAGAACTAAGCATAAAAAATAGTCAATCAAGCATTAGCAATATTATAAAATAAAAGGTATGCACCTTTATCACACAGTGGTCCAGTCCACCCGGCAGCACATGTACAAGCAAATGAACCCAAGGTATTTGTACATGTCGCACCATTCTTACATTGTGCTGCTGTGCACTCATTAATATCTGAAATGAGGTATAGAGTGGATATGATTTAACTATAAATTACTTATTTGCTTTTACTGGCTATATGAATATGGTTTCAGTAATCAAATAACTTTTATTGCTATTTATCAATAACTTTTATGGCTTACATGCATGCCCATCTTTAAATCTATTTATATACATGACTGATATACATATTTCCCTGATCACATTAGCTACATTGGTATTCAAGTTATTGCCATCCATTGCAACACATTTCCCAGACAAGTTGTTGCCATCCATTGCAACATAATTCCCAGACAAGTTATTGCCACCCATTGCAACACAATTCCCAGACAAGTTATAGCCATCCATTGCAACACAATTCCCAGACAAGTTATAACCATCCATTGCAACACAATTCCCAGATAAGTTATTGCCACCCATTGCAACACAATTCCCAGACAAGTTGTTGCCATCCATTGCAACACAATTTCCAGACAAGTTATAACCATCCATTGCAACACAATTCCCAGACAAGTTATTGCCATCCTTTGCAACACAATTCCCAGACACGTTATTGCCACCCATTGCAACACAATTCCCAGACAAGTTATTGCCATCCTTTGCAACACAATTCCCAGACACATTATTGCCACCCATTGCAACACAATTCCCAGACAAGTTATAGCCATCCGTTGCAACACAATTCCCAGACAAGTTATTGCCACCCATTGCAACACAATTCCCAGACAAGTTATTGCCATCCATTGTAACACAATTCCCAGACAAGTTATTGCCATCCATTGCAACACAATTCCCAGAAAAGTTATAGCCATCCATTGCAACACAATTCCCAGACAAGTTATAGCCATCCATTGCAACACAATTTCCAGACAAGTTATTGCCACCCATTGCAACACATTTCCCAGATAAGCTGTCATCAGCCAATGCAACACTTCAAACAGATAAATTCAGTTACTCAATACTGACTCTCTGATTATAGTTAGACAATGCACTCATTATGCATTGACTAGTAAATCCAAACTTAGTCACCAGGTTATACCAGGCTGGAATGACTGTGTCAAAGAATTGCACGATTTCACAAGAAATGCTTACCTTATGTGGCATGATAATGGTAAACCTCATCACGGCCATCTCAGTAACCAAATGTGCCAAACAAGAGCACAATTTAAGTATGCTCTTAGATTATGTAAGAAAGTAAAACACAGAGCAGACTCGCTAGCAAAAAAATTTGAAAATGTCGACCAAAATGAATTCTGGAAGCATGTTAAACAACATACCATGACAACTTCCAATAAATTACCAATTTGCATTGATAGGAACCATGGTCAGAATAATATATGCAACATGTGGAGAAATCATTTTGAAGACTTAATCAATAGTGTTACAAATGAATCGAATAAGAAGTATGTACTTTCAGCAATGAATACACCTTCTGCTCATATTGAGGTAATCACATTATCTGAGATCCAAAAGACAAAAAAGTGGTAAATGTCCAGGTTAAGATTTTTTATATGTGGAACATTTAAAATTTTCAGATACTAGACTTCATGTGTTATTGATGATTTTATTTAATTGTATGTTTGTGCATAACTTTGTACCAGATGATTTCACAAAAGTTACCATTATACCGCTACTAAAAAGCAAAATTGGTAACATAGCAGACAAAAGTAAGTACAGACCTTATAGCTCTTACGACTATTATTTCAAAAATATTTGAATGCATCATTCTGCATAGATGTGAAGTTACAAACTCCGATAATCAGTTAGGTTTTAAAAAGCAGCATTCAACAGATTTATGCATATATGCTTTTAAGGAAGCTGTCAGCTATTATGTAGAACATGGCAGCCCAGTGTTTGCATGTTTTTTAGATGCTAGCAAGGCATTTGATAGGGTCAATCACTGGACACTCTTTAAAAAGTTGATTGATATTAAAATATCTGTCTACATAATTCATACTTTACTTAACTGGTATGGTAAACAGTTGTAATGTGTGCGATGGTGAAGTGTAGTATCCAGCGCTTTCCATGTAACCGATGGGGTGAGGCGGGGGGGGGGGGGGGGCAAATTCTGTCCCTCTTTGTTATTTAGTAAATATATAGACGAGTTAAATCGTAAGCTCAGTCAGTGTTACATAGGGTTACGTCAGCCACCAAATGTGTTATTTCTTAACAATTTTAGTTTTGCTGATGATATGTCATTGATAAGTTCTTCCATAACAGGTTTAAGGAAATTATTAAAGATATGTGAACAATACGCATTTGAGAATGATATAATGTATACTACAAAAAATATCAGTATACATGGTCTTTCAGCCAACTCCTTTCAAAATTACCATCTCCTCCTCCTGTACATCTTAATGGCAATGCTCTTACCTATGTCAACAGTTATACGTATTTGGGTTATATTTTGAAATCCATTCGGTTGGATAATGAAGATACGATGAGACATTACCGATCTCTGTGTACTCGAACAAACATGCTTCTACGTAAATTCAAGAATTGTTCATTGAATATCAAAAGTAGATTATTTAAATCTTATCACTGCACCATGTATTGCACTCCTCTGTGGACAAACTTTAGTGAATGTATGAAAAGAAAACCATTTATTGGTTTTGATGAAATAATGAGAAGATATGTTTTCTCAGTGATGACAAGAATATCTAATAGTAAGAACTGTATATTGAAATCTCTTTGGAACTATGATATTCATGTAAATTCTCATATTATTAGTAGATGGAAATATATATATATATATATATATATATATATATATATATATATATATATATATATATATATATATATATATATATATATATATATATATATATATATATGTATTTTTATGTTTACAAAGGTTTTTTAACATTATATCTATATTTTAATTTAGTGGTATGGACTTTATAGACTGAATTAAAGAATTCTTATCTTCTTATCTTATCTTATCTTAATATCTTGCAACAGATTTATTCAACATAAGACTGTTTGGCAGAAGCATACTAGAGAGGTTTAAATCCACACTTACATTGGTGGAAAATAAAGAAATTTAAAAGGCATCAAATCTGCTTGAATATTTTACCATTTGTGTAATTTATTAATGCAAAGTTTCATTTAAATAGTAACTACTAGGATTTTTGTAACAACTGAAATTATGTTAGTTGAGGACTGCCTATCTGGGAAATAGCAAGCTAACTGGAAAGCATATTCCTCTTAGATTCTTCTAAAGTGAGTGTGTTAATGTACCGTTATTATTTAAATTGGCAGTTTGCCTACCAGTGCATAAATCTTGACACTGGGTGTATCTGTCCAAACAATATCATTGATGTATGCTCTATGCTAATTGTGTTATTGATGTATGCCATGTGCTAATTGTGTTATTGATGTATGCCATGTGCTAATTGTTATTGATGTATGCCCTGTGATAATTGTATTATTGATGTATAACCTGTGCTAATTGTGTTATTGGTGTATAACCTGTGCTAATTGTGTTATTGATGCATGCCATGTGCAAGTTGTTAATGATGTATGCCCTGTCCTATTTGTTATTTCACCTAATCTTGATTTATTTGATGTATTTTTCATCATATTATTCAATAACGATTTAGAACATAATGTGTGATATAACTAGCTGGTATCTGACTCATCCTGTCAGGTTTTCTCTTGCAGCTTTGTATTTAATGTTACAACCCAACACATATATTACCAACCCAATACCAACCCAACACATATATTACCAACCCAATACCAATCCAACACATATATTACCAACCCAATACCAACCCAACACATATATTACCAACCCAATACCAGCCAATCACATATATTACCAACCCAATACCAACCAATCACATATATTACCCATCCAATACATATATTACCAACCCAAAACCAACCAAACACATACATTACCCATCCAACACATATATTACCATATGGTAAGGTAATTACTTGGCAGTTTTATATTTAATGTTACAACACAACATAAACATTATCAACCCAAGATATATATTACTAATCCAACATATTTACGAATGGTAAAGTCTTAACATTGTAATTTTGTGTTTAATGTTACAACGGGCATATACATTACCATCTCATAACATCTTAACTTTGCAGTTTTGTATTTAAAGCTACAACCCAACATGTATATTACCATATGGTAAGGTCTACAAACATGTACATGTATATATTACCATATAGTACCATTTTTTCTTTGCAATTTGGTATTTAATGTTACAATCCAATATATATATATATATATATATATATATATATATTACCAAATGGTAATGTCTTTACTTTGCAAAGATTACTTCTGTTTTTTGGCAGTTATCATTTACATTATTTTTGTTCCATTAACAGCCTCATACAAATTTCTCTGATCCATTAAGAACCTAATACAAATTTTCTTTTTGATCCATTAAAAACCTCATACAAATTTTCTTTTTGATCCATTAAAAACCTCTTACAATTTGATTTAGATCCATCACATCTTTCAAAAGGTACAGAGTGGAAATACATTTTGTGACAGATGTGACAGGGCAACAGTCTGTAGGGGGACTGAATGGATGGACAAAAACATAGGCCTTCACCCTTCCTAAATATGGCAATATTACAAAAAGAATTGATTTATGGCATAAATTACTGCAATAATGTAATCAATACCTGTAAAACACAGTTGTCCTGTCCACCCTTCTTTACACTGGCAAATAAATGACCCCTCGGTATCGATGCATGTTGCATTATTGAAACAAGGTTTTGAAGTGCACTCATTTATATCTGGAACAAATTGATCAATGATATTAGCTTACCGGTAATCAAATGTGTAATAAATTCTTTTTGACACACTTGCATAACACAATAATAATGTATTATTAACCAAAACTATGTATGTGTAATTACATTTTTTAGACACATACATATAACACAATAATATATTATTAACCAAACATTTGTATGTGGTGACATTTTGCACCACTGTTCCAATAATTTCCAAATTGATTAAAGCTCAACGTGGAAACAATTTCCAAAACCATTAAATTTTCTTGACTTTAAAACAGAAAGCACCACTAAATATATTCACAATATATATCAAATATGTAGTACATGTTTGCATAAAAATTACAATCATTTTAAATAACAATATAACAAAATACAGTATAATAAATAATACATGCTTTCAAAGAAATTATAACAATCATTATAGATAATTCAATTGCCTATAAGATCATTGATATTCAATATCTACAGCCAATTTATGTCCAGAGAAAAAATGAAACAAGCCTAGTCTTGTATTGTATAATGCCATTTTCAAATCTATCCTTGTTACACATGTCTGTCTGTCTGCCCATATGTATGTATGTATGTATGTATGTATGTATGTATGTATGTATGTATGTATGTATGTATGTATGTATGTATGTATGTATGTATAATATTTACTTAATTCACAACGTTTCCCTATCCAGCCTGGATCACAATTTTCACAGATAAAACTTCCAAGTGTGTTGTTACATTTGCTATTGTGAAGACACTGAAAACTGTCTAGGCACTCATTCACATCTGATGGAGAAAGAAACAATTTATGAAACAAACTTATAATTAACTTTATATTTAACATCTGGACATATTGGATAGTCTTTATTAATCAAAGCACTGCAAATAATGAAATATTTTATTCATGAATCAATCCATACGAACCATGTTGCTGTGGCTTTTAAAATCCAATCTGGGCCATGCTGCTGTGGCTTTTAAAATTCCGTATGAGCCATATTGCTGTGGCTTTTAAAATTTCATCTGGCCCATGTTTGCAGTGACTTTAAAATGCAACATTATGCTATATGAATTAAAAAGAGTCATCAATATATACAGGAGTAATCACTATGCAACCTTCTGATTTTTCTTTAAATTTCTATAAGATCACTTTATTTTTCCATCTCACAAATATAAAATATTCAGCATCTTTGTGTCAAACTAATCATCAATATTACAAGATTTAACTTTTTCACAATTAATCTTTATGTAAATTTAGTTTCCTCACAAATTCCCCAAAATGTTATGCTTGCAAAAACTTTATGCCATGTCTTAAATAATGACGATTGGCTTTCTTACCATCCTGACAGGTTGGTCCAGTCCAGTTTGGAGGGCAGATACAAATATATGATCCAAAGTTGTTGTTGCATGTCCCTCCATTCTTGCAAGGGAAGGAAATACATTCATCGACATCTGTAATAAAAAGTTCTTTTTATATTTCAGGGTCGCCATCCTGAGATAATCGACAAATATTTATTTTCGGTGATTGCAATCTTTTATGCCTATCGTCTAGTTGTTTCTCTTGGCGTAAATGCAACATTTTTCTGTTTTAATGAAATATTTATAAACTTCTAATATATACATTTATGTATACACTTAAGAGATTTAGTCATTTTTAAAGAAGCAATTAAAAATTGTAAATCTAGATGGATAATGGATGCAAAATACAAAGATTTTGTGTCTCATACAGTCCATGTGCAATTTATAATATTTTCCTTGTTGGATAATATTTCGATTGAACATCTGATATACATTTATGAACCAAAAAATATTCAAAATGCATAACAATGCATGGTATTTCAAAGTACTGAGATCTAAATCAAGAAAGATATTCTTGCAAAAGAATCAAAAGTTATTCAAAGTTTAACAATAAGTTTACAGATGTAACATCCTAAAATCAAGAACATCAGACTGTATTTTTTAATTTTACAAAAAAAATCTCTATCTTAATTATGTTTATTAATTTTACCAAAAACAAAATCTCTATCTTAATTATTTTTATTTCACAAAATCAAATCTCTATCTTAATTATGTTTATTCATTTTTCAAAAACAAAATCTCTATCTTAATTATGTTTATTAATTTTACTAAAACAAAATCTCTATCTTAATTATTTTAATTTCACAAAATCAAATCTCTATCTTAATTATGTTTATTCATTTTAAAAAAACTAAATCTCTATCTTAATTATGTTTATTAATTTTACTAAAACAAAATCTCTATCTTAATTATTTTAATTTCACAAAATCAAATCTCTATCTTAATTATGTTTATTCATTTTAAAAAAACAAAATCTCTATCTTAATTATGTTTATTAATTTTAAAAAAACAAAATCTCTATCTTAATTATGTTTATTAATTTTACTAAAACAAAATCTCTATCTTAATTATTTTTATTAATTTTACTAAAACAAAATCTCTATCTTAATTATTTTAATTTCACAAAATCAAATCTCTATCTTAATTATGTTTATTCATTTTAAAAAAACAAAATCTCTATCTTAATTATGTTTATTAATTTTAAAAAAACAAAATCTCTATCTTAATTATTTTAATTTCACAAAATCAAATCTCTATCTTAATTATGTTTATTCATTTTACAAAAACAAAATCTCTATCTTAATTATGTTTATTAATTTTACTAAAACAAAATCTCTATCTTAATTATTTTAATTTCACAAAATCAAATCTCTATCTTAATTATGTTTATTCATTTTAAAAAAACAAAATCTCTATCTTAATTATGTTTATTAATTTTAAAAAAACAAAATCTCTATCTTAATTATTTTAATTTCACAAAATCAAATCTCTATCTTGATTATGTTTATTCATTTTACAAAAACTAAATCTCTATCTTAATTATGTTTATTCATTTTACTAAAACAAAATCTCTATCTTAATTATTTTAATTTCACAAAATCAAATCTCTATCTTAATTATGTTTATTCATTTTACAAAAACAAAATTTCTATCTTAATTATTTTAATTTCACAAAATCAAATCTCTATCTTAATTATGTTTATTAATTTTACAAAAAGAAATCTCTATCTTAATTATGTTTATTCATTTTAAAAAAACAAAATCTCTATCTTAATTATGTTTATTAATTTTACTAAAACAAAATCTCTATCTTAATTATTTTAATTTCACAAAATCAAATCTCTATCTTAATTATGTTTATTCATTTTACAAAAAGAAATCTCTATCTTAATTGTGTTTATTAATTTTACTAAAACAAAATCTCTATCTTAATTATTTTAATTTCACAAAATCAAATCTCTATCTTAATTATGTTTATTCATTTTACAAAAAGAAATCTCTATCTTAATTGTGTTTATTAATTTTACTAAAACAAAATCTCTATCTTAATTATTTTAATTTCACAAAATCAAATCTCTATCTTAATTATGTTTATTCATTTTACAAAAAGAAATCTCTATCTTAATTGTGTTTATTCATTTGATTTAAGACCAATCTTCATTCTAATATTTTTTTTTTAAAGTGCATAAAAAAATTTCTTCTTCAAATTATTGTAGAATCTGTTTTTCATTACCATTCTGGCAGGTAGTTCCAGATCTTCCTGCTTGACATTTGCAAACAAATGAGCCAGGCACATTAGTACAATTGCCGTTGTAAAGGCAGGGGTTTTGCAGGCATTCATTTATATCTAAAGAAAAGACATTTGATAAAAATATAATGTGAACATTAAGTAGTAACACTAAACATACTGCTTCTAGGACTCTCCAAAAGATAGGGAGATCCCAATTTGAGAATTGCAGTCACAAACTTACTAATTAATTGTATTTCAAGACAATATAGACATTTCAAAATTATGCCAGGATCTCAGAAGTCAGTAATCTGCCTCAATACATATTTATGAATACACATTAACACAATGTCGGATGGCTTCTCATACAGACTATAATGAGATTGATATTGTGCAACCTATCTAAGTAAAGCTAGATTTCATATCTGCCATTATACAGTATTATCAAACATAACTAAAGTTGCTGAATTCTACAACTATTACTCACAGTTACTTTTTTAAGGATATGCATAGACCTAATGAAACTGTGGAATTATAGCCATTTATACAATTATTTGCGAGAGTAGGTCACATAAATGTGTGATTGACACAATAATAATAATAATAATAATAATAATAATAATAATAATAATAATAATAATGAGGACTTTGTATATCACATAATTTTTAGAAGCTCTAAGCATTTTACAACATCTAAAATGATATGAATATTAAAAAAAAAAAAGCCGAAAATATTTAATGTAGGAAACATTTTTAGGTATTTAAGTCTGTTCTTTCAATCCTGTAACCTGGTTACAACACCATAAAATTAGATTAAGATGCTAACATAAGTTACATGTGGTAATCATATTATAAACTGCATGTAAGCTGACTGAAATTCAATTTTCAAAGACAATAAGGACAGAGCAACCGTCACAAAATTACTCACACAAGTTATATAATCTTAGGATAGTGAGGTATGGAACACTTGTCTTCACTACCATTAATTGAAAGTCAGTAATGAATGATCTACTATATGAATAAAGGCAGAGGTGTAGCTAAGGGGGGGCATGGGGGTACATATGTCCCTGGGCGCCAAGGTACAGGGGCGCCAAAATGAGGCTTGCAACGTTACATTATAATAAGTAAACAAGAGTAATAAATCGGTCACAAGATTGCTGGGGTGCCAATTTTATAGTTCGTCCCCGGGCGCAAAATATCAACGCTACACCTCTGAATAAAGGTCACTGTTACTCAGTATCTATGCTGTCTAATATTTACACTTTTCCCTATAGAACATACTGTGGTGAATTAACTACTATAAAAATAAATGTCACTGTTACTCAGTATATATGCTGTCTTATATTTACACTTTTCCCCATAGAACATACTGTAGTAAATTAGCTAATACAGTATAAGGATAAAGGTCACTGTTACTCAGTATCTATGCTGTCTAATATTTACACTTTTCCATATAGAACATACTATAGTGAATTAACTACTATAATAATAAAGGTCACTGTTACTTAGTATCTATGCTGTCTAATATTTACACTTTTCCATATAGAACATACTGTAGTGAATAAACTATTATAAGGATAAAGGTCACTGTTACTCAGTATCTATGAGGTCTAATATTTACACTATTCAACATAGAACATACTTTACTTTATTTCATTGATGACTTCAATGTACTATTTTAAAGCATTTATAAATACTTCAGAAGCTTTGGTTAGAAGTTCAATAAAATTTATATTACTTGCAATTTACCTGTTCTCACTTGTCACAGAATTGTAAAAATTCTTTAATTTATTAAATACATGTACTCAGGTTTCATTTTTATTGCATACAACGATACCCAAGGGTTATTTATGTATGTTGTACAAGATTTTGAAAGAGTGAGTTCAGTTTATCCTATGCTACACATGTAAGTTGCTTTATATGGGATGAACATATTGCTATCTGTGTATAAATACCTCACCATAGGTAAAAAAAATCTTTACATTACAGAAACTCTTGTCAGTAAGCAGTCTACATTAAGGACTTGCAGCTGTAAAGGTGAGTTATTAATTTTGTGTGTGTAAGTTATAGTTATTGTATTTATTTTTGTATATTTATGTAGCTTCAGTTTAAGTGGTATAAATGTAATGGAAATATTTTCTATTCTTGTTTGTGATTTAGCAACAGATTTATACTAACAATATAAAGTTGCATTTTTAAGAAACATTTAGTACTGTAGGATTCTTATCTGGTCTGAACTATGTATTGTTATGTAACTATTATGTAATATGTATAGCTTACTGTATTTAACATCATTACATTTTATCATATATGCATAGTACAAGGCACTAGATTTATTTTTGACTGAACAGGGTGACCAAAGTGACCAGAGTGATCAGCTGTAGAGCTGACCAATGTGATCAATAACTAGAGCTGACCGGAGTGATCAAAGTCAACGTGGTGTCAGCTGCAGAGGTAACCATAGAAGTTGACCATAGCAGCTGTGAAACTGAACCATGGCATCTGTAGAGTTGAATAAAGGATTGCTGGTCAAATAGCAGGTGATCAGGGATTGGTGTTGCTGCATAGTTGATGTATTCAGAAAAAAGAAATTATATTGAGGTTGAAGACAAACCTATTTCACAGTTTTTCCCTGAATAACCTGATGAACACTGACATGTATAAGTCCCCATTCCGTTTATACATCCTGCTCCATTCTGACATGGATTCTGTGTTGTGCACTCATTTATGTCTGAAATTATAGAAAAGTGTTATACAGTTATAGTATTTGTACATCAGTATTGAAGTATGATGGGAGAGCATGCAAGTCACATGTGCAATATAATTTTCATATTATATACTCTGTTTGCTAAAAACGAATCGATTTTCATTCCCAATCTACCATGATGAGGTCAAAAGTTCACAAACCTGAAATCTAAGATCTTTAAGACAGCTGTAAAGTTTTTGGGCAGAAAGTAATCTAGCTACAATGACTTAGTAACCACGTTACAATGACTTAGTAACCACATTACAATGACTTAGTAACCACGTTACAATGACTTAGTAACCACGTTACAATGACTTAGTAACCACGTTACAATGACTTAGTAACCACGTTACAATGACTTAGTAACCACGTTACAATGACTTAGTAACCACGTTACAATGACTTAGGTATCTTATATAACATTAACATAAAAGAGGTATTAAAACATCATCAGTGATCATGACCTTGGCTTCAAGATAAAACCTTGTCCTTTAAAAGTACAATGGTTCATTAAGTGTATCATGGTTCATTAAGTGTATCATGGTTCAAAGTGTTTAGTTCCTATTGATGTAGCACAAAGTGTTCAGTTCCTATTGATGTAGTACAAAGTGTTTAGTTCCTATTGATGTAGTACAAAGTGTTTAGTTCCTATTGATGTAGTACAAAGTGTTCAGTTCCTATTGATGTAGTACAAAGTATTTAGTTCCTATTGATGTAGTACAAAGTGTTCAGTTCCTAATGTTGTAGTACAAAGTGTTCAATTCCTATTGATGTAGTACAAAGTGTTTAGTTCCTATTGATGTAGTACAAAGTGTTCAGTTCCTATTGATGTAGTACAAAGTGTTCAATTCCTAATGATGTAGTACAAAGTGTTCAGTTCCTATTGATGTAGTACAAAGTGTTTAGTTCCTATTGATGTAGTACAAAGTGTTCAGTTCCTAATGATGAAGTACAAAGTGTTCAATTCCTAATGTACAAAGTGTTTAGTTCCTATTGATGTAGTACAGAGTGTTCAGTTCCTAATGATGTAGTACAAAGTGTTCAGTTCCTATTGATGTAGTACAAAGTGTTCAGTTCCTAATGTTGTAGTACAAAGTGTTCAATTCCTATTGATTTAGTACAAAGTGTTTAGTTCCTATTTATGTAGTACAAAGTGTTTAGTTCCTATTGATGTAGTACAGTGTTCAATTCCTAATGATGTAGTACAAAGTGTTCAATTCCTAATGATGTAGTACAAAGTGTTCAGTTCCTATTGATGTAGTACAAAGTGTTAAGTTCCTAATGACGCAGTACAAGTGTTCAGTTCCTATTGATGTAGTACAAAGTGTTCAGTTCCTATTGATGTAGTACATAGTGTTCAGTTCCTATTGATGTAGTACAAAGTGCACAGTTCCTAATTTAGTCTGTACATGTCTGACAGCCATCAAAACTGGTTCTTTGCATAACTCAATAATCATAATTCATATTCAGTATTTCTTGTATAATTTTAATGTTGCAGTAATAGTCACATGGTAGACTATAGAATATATTTTGATTCACTTAGTATATTGTTTAAAGATACAAAATAATTGAAGTTTAGTTTCCTTTAAGTGAAATAAATCAGGCATGAATGATAAAATTATGTTTATTAGTTATAGCCATATCTGTATTATATACAAGGGATGTTATGCAGACAAGGTTATTAATAAACAAGGGGAGATTACCCTGTTGACAATTTTTTCCTGTCCATCCAGATGCACAGACACAGTCATAAAATCCCATTCCATCAATACAAGTGCCACCATTTTCACAGATAGTGGGAATCAAGCATTCATTGACATCTGAAGAAAAATGAAATGTAAAAATAACTCTGTGTAGTTTGCAGCTAGACTGGACTTATAAGCATGTATTTTTCAATATAGTACAAAAAGCTTGGATACCCAACTCAGTTCTCTATTCTTTTTCTTCAGCTGGACTGGACTTAAAAACATGTATTTTTCAATGCACTACAAAAGGCTTGGATACCTAACTCAGTTCTCTATTCTTTTTCTTCAGCTGGACTGGACTTATAAGCATGTATTTTTCAATATACTACAAAAGGCTTGGGGGCCTCGAGTGGCCAAGTGGTCTAAAGTGCTCTCTGTTATGTATAACTGCCATCTCACCTCTGTCTGCATGGGTTCAAGTCTCCGATTCGGCTAATATGGGTATGTGAGAAAGTTTGCCAGTAGCTTCTCGTGGGTTGGTGGTTCTTTCCGGGTTTTCCGGGTTCTTCCTCCACCAATAATACTGGCCGCCATGTATAGCCTATCTTGTGCTGAAAAATGGCATTAAACCCTACAACAACATCATCAACAAAAGGCTTGGATATCCAACTGAGTTCTCTCTTCTTTATTTTCAGATGACTGACTTACAATTTGTTGCATGCCATACTATGTTATGCCAAGCTATTCAGTATTTATATAAAAGTCAACATCATATGCAACTTTGGCTGCTATGGTTTGGTGTGTTATCAAGCAGTATTGTGTGAAGAAGTCCTCTTGCAGGTGAAGCACTATAATCAACATGCCAGAGCAAGCACATTTGGACATATTTCACAAAACAGAAAAGGGCCAGGCCAGGAAATGTGTAGAGATAAGGTCTTTCATCAATCAAGACAAGGCTCATCCAAGAAAATCACTTTGCACTGTTCATCCAAGAAATGAGAAAATCACTTTGCACTGTTCATCCAAGAAATGAGAAAATCACTTTGCACTGTTCATCCAAGAAATGAGAAAATCACTTTGCACAGTTCATCCAAGAAATGAGAAAATTATTTTGCACTGTTCATTTCTCTCTGTCAATCTTGAGTGAGTAAATGATGATGCATGACCATGAATCATTCAGTGACATAGTCAGTAACTCTGTGAAAAAGTCTGCATTAAAGATGGTGACTCTGCAACCCAGTTGGTGACTCTGTGACCAAGTCAGTGACACTGTGAATGACTCTGCAACCAAGTCAGCGACCAGAGGAAGATACAGCCCCAGTGACTCAGCAGCTAGCACAAGACCAAGTCGGTGACTCTGTGACTGAGTCAGTTACATAGATGATGACCCAGCAAAACAGTATGTGACTGTGACAGTCAGCAATCATGTGTCCCAGATAATGATTTAGTTGATGATCTAGTGACTCAGTCTGTGACAAGAAGCCAGTAACAAGATGGTATCCCACTGGCGTAGAAATCTGTCACACTCTGGAGCAGCAGTCCTCAGGCAGATTCAGTGGGGTATTACTTCAAATACAAAGACCTATTCTAAAGAACCCAAGATGGCAAGACTCATGGCAGAGTTTCTGTTACATTTGTTACCTATTTCTTAAAAAAAGATTTTATAAATACATTATGAAAAATTCATAATAGAGAAATTTCATAGCTCACATTCTTGAAAAAAAAGTGACTAAATTTTGTAAGCATAACAAGATTGAAATTATATTCATCATAATACAGGTTGAGAGATGGGAGTCGATCTAGTTTCTTTACTGTGACAGGCATAGCTAAGGTCATGAGCCATTTAATTCTGACAATATGTCAGATTGGAAGAGAAAATGTCTCAATCTGATTGTGAATTGGCATTTTAATTTGAATCACAACACGTCAGTTTCAATGTCATGCTCATTAACAACAATATCATAAAACTGCTGACCTACTTAAGATAACCATTGATTGAAATTAATATTTATTATATAGATTTAGTTCTGTACCTGTTTTCACACTGCCTTAAGAGATTTAAGGTTTTGAGGGTACAACAGAAAATATTTGGAGTGCACATTGCGAAGAAAGTAAAAATTTTCACTGAAGAATTGGAAAAAGGCCAGGCCATGCAGGTCAAGGTCACACCACTATAAAATGTGTGCCTTGCCAAAAGATGGAAACAGCTCAAAGTAGAATATATTTTTTCTAGTTCCATGACAATTCTACACAAGTTTTCTGTCAAAAGAGAAAAGTTCTAACCAGTTTGAATTTTTAATGAATAGCCATCAAATATCCATGAGTTACCAACAAAACTCCAGGAATAATCAGCAATTACTCATGAATTACCAGTAGATATCCAGGTGTAATCTGCAATTATTCATGAGCAAATAGCAAATACCCAGGAGTAATCAGCAATTATCCATGAGTTACCTGCAAATATCCAGGTATAATCAGCAATTTTCATGAGTTACCAGTAAACATCCAGGAGTAATCAGCAATTATACATGAGTTGCCAGCAAATATACAAGTGTAATCTGCAATTATTCATGAGTTACCAGCAAATATCCAGGTGTAATCAACAAATATCCATGGTTGCCAGTAAATTACCCAGGAGAAATCAGGAATTATCCATGAGTTACCAGTAAATTACCCAGGAGTAATCAGCAATTATCCATGAATTACCTGCAAATATCCAGGAGTAATCAGCAATTATCCATGTTACCAAAATCTAAGAACTCCAAGAAGCATGACCTGGTCATAAAACAGCTTGTACAAAATAAAGGAGGTTTAACTGCTGATGCATTCATGTCTTGACAATATCTATTTTGACCACAGAATTCCTTATTAATTTTAACAAATAATCAAGGAAAGTCATTTAGTCAACTTGTCTTTGTACTCCTATGCCAAAATGAAAAACACTGTTCTTGTCATTAATTGCAGTCAGATCCTAGCCAAATCAAATAATATCATTCAAACAAACTACAATGACTTCAAAACTTTGCTGATGTTGTCACAGCTTACAGCCAAACAATTATGCCCATGCAAATTTACCAAAGGGCACCTGTAGCAGCTGTACTGGCTGCTAGTGGGTATATAAGTCACTTACCAACAAGATACAGTAACCTATTTAACTGATGCCTCAACCAGAACTTGTGACTGATGAATCACAGTATATTGAAACGGTAATGGTCCAGGGTGACTAGTCCACCCCAGTAGATGAAAAACAGCTAAGGGACTAGGGTAACAAGTCAAACCTTTTAGATGGGAAACAGGTAAGGTACAATGGTGACTAGACCGCCCAAGCATAAAGGGGATAATTCCTTTACTTTCTTTCTGGGAGTGTCTCCTTCAAGTCTTAACATCACTGAAGTGAAGGTGATTCTCCATAGGCATTGAATATTCCAGATCCAAAACATACCATGAACCTGAAGTGTATCTATTAGAATACATTAGTAAATCTGTCTAGAAATACCATGAAAATGAAATTATTTTGTAAGACTCAGATTTATTTTTTAATAATAATAATAATAATAATAATAATAATAATAATAATAATAATAATGATGATGATAATGATAATGACAAAAATAATAATAATAATAATAATAATAATAATAATAATAATAATGATGATGATGATGATGATGATGATGATGATGATGATGATGATGATAACAATTATGACTGTATTTAAATATATGATGCAATTAGTTGCATGGTAATAATCAATCTTATGTCCCTCCATGTATATTAACATATACAGTAAAACTTATATTTACATATACAGTAAAACCTGTCTTGAAAGACCACTGTTATATGACATCACATGTCTTGAAAGACCATAATTTTTTGGCAGAAGGGCTGGTCTTTCAAGACAGGTTCTACTGTAGTATATCACTGCAAACACAATAAAAAGGAAACATACTTTCATGCAACATGCTAAAACTAGTCAGGTATCAGTGTTACTTAATAACAATATGCTATAACTAGTCAGGTATCAGTGTTACTTAATAACAATATGCTATAACTAGTCAGGTATCAGTGTTACTTAATAACAATATGCTAAAACTAGTCAGGTATCAGTGTTACTTAATAACAATATGCTATAACTAGTCAGGTATCAGTGTTACTTAATAACAACATGCTAAAACTAGTCAGGTATCAGTGTTACTTAATAACAATATGCTATAACTAGTCAGGTATCAGTGTTACTTAATAACAATATGCTATAACTAGTCAGGTATCAGTGTTACTTAATAACAATATGCTATAACTAGTCAGGTATCAGTGTTACTTAATAACAACATGCTAAAACTAGTCAGGTATCAGTGTTACTTAATAACAATATGCTATAACTAGTCAGGTATCAGTGTTACTTAATAACAATATGCTATAACTAGTCAGGTATCAGTGTTACTTAAAAACAATATGTTATAACTAGTCAGGTATCAGTGTTTTTTAATAATAACATGTTATAACTAGTCAGTTATCAGTGTTACTTAATAACAACATGCTATAACTAGTCATGTGACTGTTACTTAAAAACAACATGTTATAACTAGTCAGTTATCAGTGTTACCTAATAACAACATGCTATAACTAGTCATGTGACAGTGTTACTTAGTAACAATTTGCTATAACTAGTTGGGTATCGGTGTTACTTATAACAATATGCTATAAATAGTCAGGTATTAGCATTGCTTAATAACAATATGCTATATAAGGAGTCAGGTATCAGTGTTACTTGGTATCTACCACTTTCTGAGTAAAAATAAACCCTGTTTGAAAATGGCCAATACAATGTTTATTAAACAGTCTAGATTCTTAGACTTTACTTTAATTCATGCATCAGACTTTAATTAAATGCATACATCAGACTTTACTTTAATGCATACAACTTTAATTTAATGCATGCATCTAACTTTATTTTAATGTATGCTTCTGACTTTAATTTAATGCATGCATCTGACTTTAATTTAATGCATGCATCTGACTTTAATGCTTCTGACTTTTATTTAATGCATGCATAAGACTTTAATTTAATGCATGAATCTAACTGAATTTAATGCATGCTTCTGACTTTAATGAATGCTTCTGACTTTAATTTAATGCATGCTTCAGACTTTAATTTAATGCATGCTTCTAACTTAATTTAACGCATGCTTCTGACTTTAATGCATGCTTCTGACTTTAATTTAATGCATGCATCAGACTTTAATTTAATGCATGCTTCTAACTTAATTTAATGCATGCATCTAACTTAATTTAATGCATGCTTCTAACTTAATTTAATGCATGCTTCTGACTTTAATTTAATGCATGCATCAGACTTTAATTTAATGCATGCTTCTAACTTAATTTAATGCATGCATCTAACTTAATTTAATGCATGCTTCTAACTTAATTTAATGCATGCTTCTGACTTTAATTTAATGCATGCATCTAACTTAATTTAATGCATTCATCTGACTTTAATGCTTCAGACTTTAATTTAATGCAAGCTTTTGACTTTAATTTAATGCATGCATCAGACTTTAATTTAATGCATGCTTTTGACTTTAATTTAATGCATACTTTTGATTTTAATTTAATGCATGCTTCAGACTTTAATTTAATGCATACTTTTGACTTTAATTTAATGCATGCTTCTGACTTTAATTTAATGCATGCATCTAACTTAATTTAATGCATTCATCTGACTTTAATGCTTCAGACTTTAATTTAATGCATACTTTTGACTTTAATTTAATGCATGCTTCAGACTTTAATTTAATGCATACTTTTGACTTTAATTTAATGCATGCTTTTGACTTTAATGTATGCATACTTTTGACTTTAATTTAATGCATGCATCTAACTTAATTTAATGCATTCATCTGACCTTAATGCTTCAGACTTTAATTTAATGCATGCTTTTGACTTTAATTTAATGCATGCATCTAACTTATTTAATGCATGTTTTTGACTTTAATTTAATGCATACATCTAACTTAATTTAATGCATGCTTCTGACTTTAATTTAATGCATGCATCTAACTTAATTTAATGCATTCATCTGACTTTAATGCTTCAGACTTTAATTTAATGCATGCTTTTGACTTTAATTTAATGCATGCTTCAGACTTTAATTTAATGCATGCTTTTGACTTTAATTTAATGCATACTTTTGACTTTAATTTAATGCATGCTTTTGACTTTAATTTAATACATGCTTTTGACTTTAATTTAATGCATGCTTCTGACTTTATTGTATGCTTATTAACTGCATTTGGCTTATGTTCTTTTAATGCATGATTCAAATTGTACATGAGTCAGAACATTCTTAAGTTTACATTTCAATTTTCTGTAAAAGAACTTTTACATTAAAAAGGCATTTTGACTATCTCATAGAAGTAGCAAAACCTGCTGTAAAATGATCATTTATGAATGAAGATATTTCAACTGTAAACATTAAAATGAAAGGTGAAAATGACAGAAACTTAAAAATGATTAGTGCCTAATCATAAAATGAATTATTTCTAAGAATATTAAAATATATATAAGCTGCATTGAAAAGGTCAAATAAGCCAGACTTACCCACATCACACCTATTTCCAGTCCAACCTGCTAAACAATGACAAACAAAGGATCCTTCCATATTCTGACAAAATCCATTGTTCTTACAAGGTGTGGCATTTGTAGGAAGACACTCATTTACATCTGTTGAAAGATTAAAATATGTTTACAAGTAAAGACAATGAATAATATTTCTTATTGTGAATTAATTAACATATGTTCACTGGTTTATGAAAAATAACATTCTCATCTGTAATAAGAGTCATAGAGTATGATGGGTCCTATTGTTTTCACAAAATGTCTTTACAAACAATATAGAGAGTAGGTATGGATGAAAAATATCATTTTATTTCTTTTTCTCTCTTACTCTCTTCATTTATGTTTGCAAGCAGAAGAAAAATAAGTGGGATCATAGTTGATCTATTAAGAGAGATAATAATAATAATAATAATAATAATAATAATAATAATAATAATAATAATAATAATAATAAAACATCAACAAATTTGTTAAAGAGGGTGACCCAGTTAGTTGCATGGAGTTAATCCTTCTTGTTGCCATCTGTTTTGTGCATATTTCTGTACACATTGCATAGATTTATACATGCTAAAGCCATATAGAAATCTTAAGTATTTCAACAAAGCCCAATCACCCTTCCAAAAACAGAACCATGCATCAGTACATAACTATATACCAAAAAAGAAAATAAAACATCAATACTGGCTAGATTTCATATACAGACATAATAAACAAAAAAAAAAGAAAAGTGCTCCAACTCAAGGAATTTTTTTATGCAGCAAAATAAAATGTGAGACAACAAAATCAAATGTTTGATAATTTATACTTAAGTTGTATTGTGTTTATCAAATCAAACAAGTTCCACTTTTCACCAACCCAAAAATTAATTTTTTGCAGATTTCTTAAAGAGTTCTTTATTTACTTTTGGGATGGAAGGATGGTAAACTGAAATCAATCTTAAATTTTGAGTGTTGCCTTGTTTTCTAGCATGAAATAGTTTCTTTTAGATATAATAGAGCCACACTGTTTAATAATGTTTGAAGAAGTCCAACATTTCTTACAAATATTAATTTATTTACTGTCAGCATTTCAATTGTCCCTAATAACATTCAGGATGTTTTCTGCATTAACTTATAAAAGCTGCATGTAAGGTCTTTTCTTCAAGTGAAATAAATTGTAAATATACTTGTCATCAACGTTTCCCATACAGCACTACAGTAATCTAGATATAGTTGTGCATAGCATGTATAAAATATCAGCATTAACACTACAGTAATCTAGATATAGTTGTGCATAGCATGTATAAAATATCAGCATTAACACTACAGTAATCTATATAAAATTGTGTGTAAAATTATAACATATCAGACTGTGTTAAGTTGATAGATATGGCATTAACACTACAGTAATCTAGATAAAGTTGTGTGTAGCATTTATAACATATCAGACTGTGTTAAGTTGTGTGTAGCCATTGTAACATATTAGACTGTGTTAAGTTGATAGATATGGCATTAACACTATAGTCATCATCATCATCATCATCATCATCATCATCATCATCATCATCCATTTTGATTATCCAGGCCTTTTATTAATCCTCTAATGAGGGTAGGCCTGTCTGTTTCTTCGTGAGAGTATTCAAAGCTTTCTTCCAGGCTCTACGGTCCTGTGGATTGATTCCTCTCAGCCCCAAATTCTTTCTGTCTCTTTTTGTCAACTCTTCCCATGTTAGCTTAGGTCTGCCTGGAGCTTGACTTCCAGTAACTTTGAAGGAACGGATCTTGGATATCCACCCTTTACTACGCTCAACATGGCCCAGCCATCGCATCCTATTTGATTGGATAATGTCAGAAATTTTTCTGATGTTGAGCTGGGTGATGAGAGACTCAAATGGGACATTCGCCTCAGGATTTACATGGCAGATCCATTGTATCATGGCTTTATCATTGCGATGTATCTTCCTGAGAGTTGTAGCAGTGACAGCCCAGGTTTCAGAGCCGTATAACAGCACAGGTTTGATGTAAGTTGAGTAAAGACGACCCCTTGTAATGAGCATCAAATGCCTATTCATCAGGATTGGGAGAAGCTCTCTAAACTTATTCCAAGCAGACTTGCAACGCGTTGTTGATGCCAGTTCACATCCTCCTCCGGCCGATATGGTGTCTCCTAGATAACAGAAGTTGGCTACGACATCAAGCTTTTCTTCACCTACAGTTACTTCTGTCACAGGCCTTCCATCAATAGGTCAAGCGAGTCCACTACATCTGGGACACTTATAGCTTGGATCAGGTTTGAAAGGTCCATTGATTCCACTACATTTCTTGTGAACCCAATGTGAACAGCTGATGCAAAAGATTGAGTTTCTACCTGCGCCTTTTAGGCAGACGGCACATGGATACTTTCCTGTGCTTTTCAGTGTTTCCCTATTCAGGCCAGAAATCAATACCTTGGATTTACCCATGTTGACCCTGAGACCTTTTCTTCCATGCCCTTCTTCCATTCTGTCACACGTTCAACCAGAGCCTTGAGTGTGGAGTCAACGACCGCTAGATCATCAGCATACAGGAGCTCATATGGGCAGCTTGTTCGAAAGTGAATTGACAGCGCATCCAGAACAATGATAAACAATAATGTGCTCAATACCAATCCTTGATGAACACCAACATTGACATTGAACTCATCACTGTAGCCATCACCAACACGAACACGGCTTTTAGCATTAGAGTACATGGACTGTACAGTTTTAACAAGCCATTCTTCAATGCCTAATTTACGCATCGCTCACCATATGACATTCCTTGGAACTTGGTCAAACGCCTTCTTTAGATCTATGAAGGCCATGTATAAGAGCTTGTTAACTGTGATGTGTTTTTCTTGCATCTGTCGCAAGATGTATATGGCATCAACAGTTCCTCTTCCTGGCATGAAACCAAACTGTATGTCACCGATGTGTGCTTGTTGTCTGATCGATTGCTCTATAACTCTCTCAAAAAACTTTCATTATCTGGTCCATCATCTTTAGGCCTCTGTAGTTGCTCCTGTCCAGTGCGTCACCTTTGTCCTTGTATAGACTGACTATGTAGTTTTCCTCCCACTGTGTTGGAATATGTCCATCACAAATGATAGCTTCAAAGAGATCACGTATGAGTGCTACACCACCATGCCAGTAGGCTTCAACATCTCTTCTACTATTCCAGATGGGCCTGCAGCTTTACCCATCGCCATCTTGCTGATTGCTTTTTCAATCATCACAGTAGTGATTGTAATACTTGGGCCCTCAACAGGAGGCTCATCCGTGAGGTCATTTGGGTTCCATGGGAATTCAACATTCAGCAGCCTATCATAGTGCTGTTTCCAAGCATTTTCTCTGGATTCCTCATCCAGGCAGAGCTCACCCTCGTCATTCCTGATTGGTTTCTCACCGATTACATCTAGATTATCTTGGCACATCTGCTTGGCCAACATGTAGATGCGTTGTGATTTCGGGTCGATGTTTTGTAGGACCTGTTTTTCTGCTTCCCATTTGGCATGATGAATAGTTTGCTTTGTGAAACGCTTGGCAGCACAGTAGTCTTCCCTACTGCCCCCATTCTTCCATGCCTTAAAACATCGCCTCTTTTCATGAACCGCATGATCCACAACGTCAGTCCACCACCAGGCTTCCTTTTGCCACTGATGCTTGCTTGACAAACCACATACTTCAGTTACAGCCTCAAGCAGACCATCTTTCAGAGCTGTCCACAGTTCCTCCACATTATTCGCTTTGTTACCCTCGGTCTTCGAGATATAGGACTCAACAAACTCGTCTCTCAAAGCTGGTTCTTTAAGTTTCCACAGTCTTATGCGTGGTGTGAACTTGTGCTTACATTTACGCACTGATGGGACCTTCAAGTCACATGCAACTAGTTTGTGTTGTAAGGCACATTCCTCATTGAGTATGACCTTCACGTTTGTTACATATTTTTTTATAGTAATCTAGATAAAGTTGTGTATAGCATTAATAATATATCAGACTGTGTTAAGTTGTGTGTAGCATTTATATCATATCAGACTGTGTTAAGTTGATAGATATGGCATTAACACCACAGAAGTTGTGTATAGCATTTATAACATATCAGACTGTGTTAAGTTGTGTGTAGCATTTATAACATATCAGACTGTGTTAAGTTGATAGATATGGCATTAACACCACAGAAGTTGTGTATAGCATTTATAACATATCAGACTATGTTAAGTTGATAGATATGGCATTAACACCACAGAAGTTGTGTATAGCATTTATAACATATCAGACTGTGTTAAGTTGTGTGTAGCATTTATAACATATCAGACTGTGTTAAGTTGATAGATATGGCATTAACACTACAGTAATCTGTATAAAGTTGTGTGTAGCATTAATAAGATACCAGACTATTAAGTTGATAGATATGGCATTAACACTACACTAATCTAGATAAAATTGTGTATAGTATTTATAAAATATCAGACTGTGTTAAGTTGTGTGTAGCATTTATATCATATCAGGCTGTGTTAAGTTGATAGATATGGCATTAACACTACAGTAATCTAGATAAAGTTGTGTATAGCTTTTATAACGTATCAGACTATGTTAAGTTGTGTGTAGCATTTATATCATATCAGACTGTGTTAAGTTGATAGATATGGCATTAACACTACAGTAATCTAGATAAAGTTGTGTATAGCATTAAAAACATATCAGACTGTGTTAAGTTGATAGATTTGGCATTAATACTACAGTAATCTAGATAAAGTTGTGTATAGCATTAATAACATATCAGACTGTGTTAAGTTGTGTACATCATTTATAACATATTGGACTGTGTTAAGTTGATAGAAATGGAATTAACACTACAGTAATCTAAATAAAGTTGTGTATAGCATTTATAACATATCAGACTATGTTAAGTTGATAGATTTGGCATTAACACCACAGAAGTTGTGTATAGCATTTATAACATATCAGACTGTGTTAAGTTGTGTGTAGCATTTATAACATATCAGACTGTGTTAAGTTGATAGATATGGCATTAACACCACAGAAGTTGTGTATAGCATTTATAACATATCAGACTGTGTTAAGTTGTGTGCAGCATTTATAACATATCAGACTGTGTTAAGTTGATAGATATGGCATTAACACCACAGTAATCTAAATAAAGTTGTGTATAGCATTTATAACATATCAGACTGTGTTAAGTTGTGTATAGCATTTATAACATATCAGACTATGGAAAGTTGATAGATATGGCATTAACACTACAGTAATCTAGATAAAGTTGTGTACATCATTTGTAACATATCAGACTGTGTTAAGTTGTGTATAGCATTTATAACATATCAGACTGTGTTAAATTGATAGATATGGCATTAACACTACAGTAATCTAGATAAAGTTGTGTACATCATTTGTAACATATCAGACTGTGTTAAGTTGTGTGTAGCATTTATAACATATCAGAATGTGTTAAGTTGATAGATGTCTCAAGATGCTGCCACAAGCATGAATCGATTTGAATATCTTCCTTCCATTCACAAATAACATAGATACTTATAAAAAATTTAAACATGCTGAGTTGTTACATTACCGATATCGCAATGGAGTCCGGTCCATGTAGATGGACAATCACAACGGTAACTTCCGATTAAATTCTGGCATGTCCCATTGTTTTGGCAAGCTATACTCTGACACTCATTCACGTCTACAAGGTATTATAAGAAAAACATCTGGATCTTATTTCAATGTTGTAAGCAATGAATGAAGATAATATATAATTTAATTTTTGTTTTGTTTGGTCTAAAAAAATTATTGTATCAATCTGTGAGAATGAGAAATAAATTATTATGCTTACTCTCCTTTATGTATGCCAGTCATTTTAATAATGAAATATGGCAGTCATTTTAATAATGAATTATGCCAGTCACTTTAATAATGAATTATGCCAGTCATTTTAATAATGAATTATGCCAGTCATTTTAATAATGAAATATGGCAGTCATTTTAATAATTAAATATGTCAGTCATTTTAATAATGAACTATGCCAGTCATTTTAATGATCAAATATGCCAGTCATTTTAATAATGAAATATGGCAGTCATTTTAATAATTAAATATGTCAGTCATTTTAATAATGAACTATGCCAGTCATTTTAATGATCAAATATGCCAGTCATTTTAATAATGAAATATGGCAGTCATTTTAATAATTAAATATGTCAGTCATTTATATAATGAAATATGTCAGCTTTTTTAATAATGAATTATGCCAGCTATTTTAATAATGAATTATGCCAGTCATTTAATTATGAATTATGCCAGTCATTTTAATAATGAATTATGCCAGTCATTTAATTATGAAATATGCCAGTCATTTTAATGATCAAATATGCCAGTCATTTTAATAACGAATTATGTCAGTCATTTTAATAATGAAATATGTCAGTCATTTTAATAATGAAATATGTCAGTCACTTTAATAATGAAAGTTGCCAGCTATTTTAATAATAAATTATGCCAGTCATTTTATTAATGAATTATGCCAGTCATTTTAATAATAATTTATGCCAGTAATTTTAATTATGAAATATGCCATTAATTGTAATAATGAAATATGTCAGTCATTTTAATAATGAAATATGTCAGTCATTTTAATAATGTAATATGTCAGTCATTTTAATAATGAGATATGCCAGCTACTTTAATAATGAATTGTGCCAATCTATTTAATAACGAATTATGCCAGTCATTTAATTATGTTATATGCCAGTCATTTTAATCAAGAAATATGCCAGCAGGGTTTATTGTCATTGGTTTTAGTCAAGTTTGATGAATTTTTTAAATCATCATATATCCACTAACGTCACAATGACATGGTTAATAATATAATACTATTAATAATAATAATAATATAACTAATAATAATAAAAGTAATAATAATAATAATAATAATAATAATAATAATAATAATAATAATGTTAATATTAATTATAGTTACAAATATTAACAATACTGCTAATAATAATAATAATGATGATGAGGATAATAATACTGATAGTAAGTTATATATATATATATATATATATATATATATATATATATATATTACTACTACTACTACTACTACTACTAATAATAATAATAATAATAATAATAATAATACATGTAATGAGAAATAAACCCACTTCATTTTATGATGGTATAAAAATTATTCTAATACATTATTCTTTCATGAGGCCCTAAGGATACAATTAAGTATAAAAGCACAAACATTGTTATGACTTAATGATCCTGCTGACTGGTGACTTATCTCATCTCAGAATCGTTTACTGTTCTGACGCCTCTACATCTACATTATTTTAATTATTAAGACTGCGGGTGGGTAGGCAAAGGCCCACAGCTCCTCCCAAACTTTAAGTACATCCATGGTCAAGGAATAGATGAGATGAAGATGGGGTGTAGTGATTCCACATTTATGCAGTAGATAAATTATCGGGTACTCCCAAAGCATGTAAAATCCAATGAATGACTGACAGATGGAAGGACCAATGTAAAGTTCAGTGAAAGAGTGAGAGATGGATGTACCATTGAAAATCCAGGGAAATACTGATAGATGAACGTATCATTGTAAAAAAATAAGAAAGACTGACAGACATATGTACCATTGTACAATCCAATGAAAGACTGACAGATGGATGTACCATTGTAAAATCTATCGAAAGACTGACACATAGATGGACCAGGAGAGATGGATGTACCATTTGGTAAGAATAATCTGCCCTTTCTTAACAAAGAGTCATCCAGGACATTGAGTCTGATCTGCACACTTGGGAGTACTAGGAAAGAAACTGCCAAACCAGAAATTGGCACAGATTGAGTAATTTGGTTCACCCATTTGAGGCAGTAGGTAACAACCACCAAATCACCCAACATGGTTAGAACTACTTTTTCACAAGGGCAATCCTTCCAGAAATGAATGGCATTGAGTGTAGCCTTCATTTCCAGAAGGCTGACATTGCTCGTGACAATATTATAACCTGGCCGCAGGTTGGTTCCCCATTTATGTTTGCTGGCATCCATAAATACTGTAACTTTAAGTTGAGGCTTTACTAAAAAAAATCTCCTGTCATGAGCCAGCCATGTATGTGCAGTTAACATAGGAATGATAATACCTTGTTTGTGATTGCAACATTTTGATCAAGTAGACTGAAAAAGGAACCAGCAAAGTCATCTGTATAAGACATGAAAAAATAGTTGGGCCTTGACTTTATCTCAACATCAATGGCAACTCAAAGGTGTCTTACTAAATGAAAGTGTATGATGAAAATTAATTGATTAGAATGTAGACCTGCATCTCATCACATCAAGTCCCTGTTAGCAGAGGCTTGGGATGGATACTTACAATGTCTGTTTGCTAAATGTGAAACTGGATTGTTTTCTCCGTTTTTAAATCTGTACTGCAGGACAGTTCACCAAAAATCCCATCCATGAATGAATGGTTGAAAGTCACAGAAATGGTACAATATTTTTAGGAGGTGTACCATACAATCTTGCCAGTACTGTATGTAAGGCTTAAAACTGAGGACTCCTAGTGATTAAAAGATGTAATTGTCAAGAGTTACTGCCCTTAATTTATATGCTATATAGACACAAAAGATGATTTTTATCAATTTGGGAAATCTGAATTTAGGAGGCTGCATGCCTATTTTCTTATTGTTAACGTGATCAGTATACAGAATACCGTATACCAAAAAAACATTTATTTCACTTATAAAATAAAATTTAAAATAAAGGTTCCATCATTTTAACTTAGTGTCGTTATTTCAAATGTTTATGTCAAATACAAGTACACACTTGGGCATGCACATACCTGTTTCACAGTTTTTTCCTGTCCATGAAGCAGGGCAAATGCAAAGATATGACCCAAATGTATTGCTGCAGTTTCCATGATTAAGGCAGGGGTTTGAGAGTTGACATTCATTAACATCTGAAATGCAGAATGTGAATTAAGATATCCAAAAGGCATGTACATTATGCAGTTTGAGGTGCTACATCTCCAAAATAAAAGAAATGAAAAGCTTGAGATTCTATGAGGATAAACAGAATAAAAGCAATGTTATTTAGTGGTAAGTCATGTGATTTAGTGATGAGTCATGATTCAGTGGCAAATCATGTGATATAGTGGTAAGTCATGTGATTTAGTGATAAGTCATGTGATTTAGTGGCAAGTCATGTGATTTAGTGATAAGTCATGTGATATAGTGATAACTCATGTGATTTAGTGGCAAGTCATGTGATTTAGTGGCACATCATGTGATTTAGTGATAATTCATGTGCATCAGTGATAAGTCTTGTTATTTAGTGGCAAGTCATGTGATTTAGTGATAAGTCATGTGATTTAGTGATAAGTCATGTGATTTAGTGGCAAGTCATGTGATTTAGTGATAAATCATGTGATTTAGTGATAAGTAATGTGATATAGTGATAAGTCATGTGATTTAGTGTTAAGTCATGTTATTTAGTGGCAAGTCATGTCATTTAGTGATAAATCATGTGATTTAGTGATAAGTCATGTGATATAGTGATAAGTCATGTGATTTAGTGTTAAGTCATGTTATTTAGTGGCAAGTCATGTGATTTAGAGATAAATCATGTGATTTAGTGATAAATCATGTGATATAGTGATAACTCATGTGATTTAGTGGCAAGTCATGTGATTTAGTGGCACATTATGTGATTTAGTGATAAGTCATGTGATTCAGTGATAAGTCTTGTTATTTAGTTGCAAGTCATGTGATTTAGTGATAAGTCATGTGATTTAGTGCCAAATCATGTGATTTAGTGATCTTCTGTCCTAAAAATTAAGCTTGGTTTTAAAATATTTTACATTAGGTTAGCAATAAGGAAATTGTTATCTTCCAAAAGTAAAGTCAACAAATTTATGTATCTAAACTTAAGTGCACACCTCCCAACTTAGCAATATATAATCTTCTTAACTCTAATTGATTGAAACTTATTCATTACATAATGGATTAATTCTAATTGATTGATACTTATTCATTACATAATGGATTAACTCTAATTGATTGATACTTATTCATTACATAATGGATTAATTATAATTGATTGATACTTATTCATTATATAATGGATTAACTTAGTGTGCAATCTATTATTTTGACTAGTGTCATAAACTATGTCACGACACAATAATAAAAATGAAGTACATAAAGCACCATCACTATTGAATATCACTGCAATATAATGACATGAAACCAAGCAGCTTTTGTTGGAATTGACTGACATGAAAGTGAGCTGTTTTATTAAATATCACTGCAATATACTGACATGAAATTGAGCTTAGTTATGTCCAATATCATGTAATATACTGACATGAAACTGAGCATAGTTATGTCAAATATCATGTAATATACTGACATGAAATTGAGCTTAGTTTTACTAAATATCACTGCAATATACTGACATGAAACTGAGCATAGTTATGTCAAATATCATGTAATATACTGACATGAAATTGAGCTTAGTTTTATTAAATATCACTGCAATATACTGACATGAAACTGAGCATTGTTTTCTATGAGTAACATATTACAATTACCTTCAGTGCAATTAGTCCCTGTAAATTGATTTGTGCACAAGCATTTGTAGGATCCTACTGTATTATTACATTTTGCACCATTCTGGCACACACCACTGAGGCACTCATCTTCATCTGAAAAAGGAAAATGACAGACTTGAAAGTAGAGAGAAATATGTGATAGACAAGTAAAACAACAACTGAATAAATAGTAAAACACATTTCTCTTTATATTAATTTCATTAAGAAAACCTATAGTCTATGATCCAACTGCTATGCAAATAATTATGCTGTATAATATTTTAATCAAATGCAAGTAATAGAAATGCACCATTAAGAAATGGATAACCTTAGCAATATCAGGCACTTGAAGGTCAAATTGTTCTGGAGACCATTAGCAATATCATGCATGTCAAAGTTTTATGAATACCTTTAGCAATATCAGGCACTTAAAAGTCAAATTTTGGATACCCTTGGCAATATCAAGCACTTAAAGGTCAACATTTTTGGATACCCTTGGCAATATCAAGCACTTAAAGGTCAACATTTTGAATACCCTTGGTAATATCATTTACTTGAACTTGAAACTTTTTTGGATACCTTTATAGCAATATCAAGCACTTAAAGGTCAAATTTTTGGATACCCTTGGCAATATCAAGCACTTAAAGGTCAACATTTTTGGATACCCTTGGTAATATCATTTACTTGAAGGTCAATGCTTTAGAGGTTATAAATCTTTAAACTTTTGTTTAGTGAATACTGAAGTTGACTCTGATTTTCTAAAATAAAGCCCCATATTGACTGTGGCTTGAATCCATAATGTCCTTCAAAATTTATCAAGCAGTATTACAAGATGGATTGATGGATATGAGTAATGCTATATATTCCCTCTTAGCAGGAGCAAATACAAAATTTGAAATATTCCTATCAAAATTGTCCAAGTAACTAATATAAAACTATCTGTTCATTTTTATTTACTGAATGGATTTTCATAATTTTTCCATCAATCTGAGGATCTGTACTTAAATGAATAATAAACACACATTGCTATATACTGATACCCTGCTCTGAAACTCATGCATTATTTTTATACCCTACAATGAAACTAATAATGTATACTTATACCCTACAATGAAACTAATGATGTATACCTATACCCTACACTGAAACTCATGCATTATTTTTATACTCTACACTGAAACTCATGCATTATACTTATACCCTACAATGAAACTAATAATGTATACTTATACCCTACAATGAAACTAATGATGTATACTTATACCCTACACTGAAACTCATGCATTATACTTATACCCTGCTCTGAAACTCATGCATTATTTTTATACCCTGCTCTGAAACTCATGCTATATATTTATACTCTACACTGAAACTCATGCATTATACTTATACCCTACAATGAAACTTATGATGTATACTTATACTCTACACTGAAACTGATGTTATATAATTATACCCTACACTGAAACTGATGTTATATAATTATACCCTACACTGAAACTGATGCTGTATAATTATACCCTACACTGAAACTGATGCTGTATAATTATACCCTACACTGAAACTGATGTTATATAATTATACCCTACACTGAAACTGATGCTGTATAATTATACCCTACACTGAAACTGATGCTGTATAATTATACCCTACACTGAAACTGATGCTGTATAATTATACCCTACACTGAAACTGATGCTGTATAATTATACCCTACACTGAAACTGATGCTGTATAATTATACCCTACACTGAAACTGATGCTGTATAATTATACCCTACACTGAAACTCATGCTGTATATGTATATTCTACATGAAAACTCAGTTCTTTTAAAACAAAGCACTAAAATCTTAACAAACAAACACTATGAATTAGGCAAAACTAAAAAAGAGAAAAAAAGAACATTTAAACTAGTAATTAGAATATTATTATACCATTGTCACATGTGTTTCCAAAGAAACCATTTTGACACAGACAAGTAAACCCTCCTGGACTATTAGCACATAAAGCACCATTTTTGCAGGGATTCTGCAAGCATTCATTGATATCTGGGAAAACAGGATACATTATTATTAACATGGTATTAATACAACAGTATCACTAAGACAATATTAATAAGGTTATATTCAATATTAATTAGACAGTACTAATTAGACATTATTAATAGGACAGTATTAATAAGACAGTATTATTAACATGGTATTAATAAAACAGTATCACTAAGACATTATTAATAAGGTAGTATTCAAAGATATTAATAATTAGACAGTATTAATTAGACATTAATAATAGGACAGTACTAATTAGACATTAATAATTAGACAGTACTAATTAGACATTAATAATAGGACAGTACTAATTAGACATTAATAATAGGACAGTATTAATGAGACATTAATAATAGGACAGTATTAATAAGACAGTATTAATGAGACATTAATTAGACAATATTAAAAGACATTATTAATAAGATAGTATTAAAATATATCATTAATTAGACAGTAATAATAGACATTATAAATAGGACAGTATTAATGAAACATTATTATAAAATATTACTAATTAGACAGTACTAATGAGACATTAATTAGACAATATTATAAGACATTTTTATTATAAGACATCAGCAAAACAGTAGTAATGTAAAAGTACTAATAGGACAGTATTAATAAGACATTACTAATAAGATATTATCAGTAATAGAGTATTAATGTAACAGTACTAATAAGATATTATTAATAAGACAGGATCAGCACAACAGTATTGATGTCAAAGTACACATACTAATAAAACAGTATTAGTCAGATATTATTAATAAGACACTTTATATATATATATTTTCTTCTTCTTCTTTTCTTTTCTCAAATTACTAACATTACTATAAAATACTGATGTCTGATACACATCCAATAATGTATTCCATTGTTAGAACTATATATAATCAAGGACAAGATAAGATAAGGGATAATCTCCCTTAACTATGCCAGCATTATTCTATATAATCAAGGACAAGATAAAATAAAGGATAATCTCCATTAATTATACCACTATTATTCTAACCATTGCTTGTCAATTGATGCAATCTTCCATCAGGTACTGATCTTTGATCCATTAGCAGAGTAAGAATAATAATGCAGAGCATATGCAGACCAACCATTGTGACTAAATAAATTAACACTACAGATATAATTAATAAAAGAACTCATTACTGGTTAATTTATTTTTTTCTTATTATCATCTAAAAGAAAAAAAAAGAAACATAATCACAAATATATTATTTAAATTCAAAATAATAGAGATGTTTTTCTATTTATGTCAGGAAGCTATATTCCAACCTACATCTATACCCTAACCTGCATCTATATCCTAACCAGTATCTATACCCTAATCTGCATCTATATCCCAACTAGCATCTATATCCCAGCCAGCATATATAGCCCAGCCAGCATATATAGCCCAGCCAGTATATACATCCCAACCTGCATCTATACCCTAACCTGCATCTATACCCTAACCAGTATCTATACCCTAACCTGCATCGATATCCCAACCTGCATCTATACCCTAACCTGCATCTATATCCCAACCTGCATCTATACCCTAACCTGCATCTATATCCCAACCTACATCTATACCCTAACCTGCATCTATATCCCAACCTGCATCTATATCCCAACCTACAACTATACCCTAACCTGCATCTATACCCTAACCTACATCTATATCCAACCTGCATCTATATCCCAACCTGCATCTATATCCCAACCAGTATCTATATCCCAACCTGCAACTATACCCTAACCTGCATCTATATCCTAACCAGTATCTATACCCTAATCTGCATCTATACCCTAATCTGCATCGATATCCCAACTAGCATCTATATCCCAACCTGCATATATAGCCCAACCAGCATCTATATCCCAACCTGCATATATAGCCCAACCAGCACAGATATTCCAACCTGCATCAATTTCCCAACCAGTATCTATATCCCAACCTATATCCATATCCCAACCTGTGTATATATCCAAACCTGTACCTATATCCAAACCTGTATCTATATTCCAACTGGTCTCTATATCCCATCCAGTATCTATACCCCAACATTTCTCTATATCCTAACCAATATCAATATCCCAACAAGTATTTATATCTTAACCAGTCTCTATGGCTCAGCCAGTCTAAATATCCCAACCTGCATCTATATCCCAACCAGTCTCTATATCCCAATATGTCTCTATATCCCAACCAGTCTCTATATCCCTATCAGTATTTACATCCCAACCAGTCTCTATATCCCTATCTGTATCTATATCCCAACCTGTATCTATATCCTAGGCATCTTTCCCAATCTGTAACATAAATAAAAATTGATAAGAATTTAGTTTAAAAATTGCACTGAGCTGACCAGTTTCACAGGTAGATCCATTCCATCCAGATCGGCATTGGCATCTGAAAGAGCCAGGCATATCCACACATGTTCCTCCATTTAAGCAGAGATTGGCACCCTGGAGACACTCATTCACATCTGTTAAGACAAGAATCAAATACAGGATTAGTTAATAACATGTCAACAAGTGAAAAATGTGTAACTGAATCTCTTGGACAATGTTGTATTGAAGTTAGTTTGCAACATAAACACATATATAACATTAGTATATTTCATACATAGCATACACTTATCATCGAGTTAATTTTTAAATGGATGAAAGAGTTAATACATAATTCAAAGTTTTGTTTCATTGTCATTAAGCATACATGTGATTGTACAGGCAGTGTGCCAAAAATATAATTTTAAAGGCAATCTACATTAAATAATATTTTATAGTTTAAATCAACTGCTTTTAAAATTTAATGAATGCTGAACAATTATACATAATTGTAAAAAAAACAGTATTTTTACATGTTTCATCAGTATATTAGAGCAGTTTTTCCAAAAGTGTAGTACTCATACCATTTTTGGTGGTATATGAAATGTTTTCAAGGGGTGTATGGTGGAAAATAAAACATTAAAAAATACAACTGCACTGGGAGAAGGTGCATGTCAGTAATACTGATATCCAAAAGGGGTATGTCAGTAATACCAATGTCAAAAAAGGGTAAATCAGTAATACCAATGTCAAAAAAGGGTATGTCAGTAATACCAATGTCAAAAAAGGGTAAATCAGTAATACCAATGTCAAAAAAGGGTATGTCAGTAATACCAATGTCAAAAAAGGGTATGACAGCAATATGAATGTCCAAAAAGGGGAAATCAGTTATACCAATGTCTAAAAAGGGTATGTCAGCAAAACCAATGTCCAAAAAGGGGTATGTCAGTAATACGAATGTCCAGAAAAGGCATATGACAATAACACTGATGTCCAAAAAGGGGTATGCAAATGTTACACTGATGTCCAGTGTTTTTGGACATCAGTGTTATTGTCATATGCCTTTTTTGGACATTGGTATTACTGACATACCCCTTTCAACTTGATAACTGCCTGCGTTCATTGCTTGAAAAACATGCCCCAGCCACCAAATGTAGAGTATCAATAAAAAAAGTGTTCTCCATGGTATAGCAGTGTTAGGGACCAGCTTCGCACTGCTAAAAGACATTGCTGAAAAGCAGAGAGGCTTTGGCTTTCCACCAGACTCACTATTCATAAAAAAATCTATGAAGCCGCTAAGAAGAACGTCAAAAACATTACACTGGCTATCAATTCGATACAGAATCAAACACAAAATGTGTTCTCTGTGCTATGTTTCAATGACAGACTCCAGTCCAACATACCTATCCAGCCTCACACATGTGTATACACCAGCTAGATACTTAAGCTCTTCTTCTGATAATCGTATACTCATTGTTCCCAAGGTGAAAACAAAGTCATATAGTGAACGTTCGTTTGCACACCAGGGCATAGCGATGTGGAACAAATTGCCCATTAAAATTAGACACAAAGACACATTGGTCCCTTTTAAGAGTGCTCTTAAGACTCACCTGTTTTGGCTGCAGGGACAAACTTAGCGACCTAATAATGTTTTGTATCTTATATGTTTTCAGCATGTTTTTTTTGTTTTCCAGTTTCATTGTTTTTGTCATTTGTTGTTCTGTAGTGTGTAGTCATATCATTATTGATGGTGTAAAGTGCTTAGAGCTTCGAAAGATTAGGCACTATACAAAGTCCTCATTATTATTATTATTATTATTATTATTATTATTATTATTATTATTATACTGATGTCCAAAAAGGGATATGCCAGTAATACTGATGTCCAAAAAGGGATATGCCAGTAATACTGATGTCCAAAAAGGGGTATGCCAATAATACTGATGTCCAAAAAGGGGTATATGAATATTATAAGTTTAGGAAACTGCATTAGAGAAACCATCCAGAACCTGTCTACTGGGGACCGGAAATGTTCCACCAGTATAAATGGCTTGTCAGATGGTGTTTGGCTGAGCATTGGGATTATGAACTAGAATTCCTTTGAAGGTTAAGCACATCTATCATTATAACATTCTAATGCTGACAAGACAAAATACACATTGATTCAAGTAGAAATGTGGACAAAGAAACTATAGGATGCCACACACAATGCCTAAAGCTAACCTCAATAAAAATGCCATGCACATTGCCTCAAGATAACCTAAATAAAAATGCCACACACAATGCCTCAAGCTAACCTAAATAAGAATGCCATACACATTGCCTCAATAGCTGTGTTGGCACATAATGGCTCTGGTGGCACACAATTGCAGTGGTGACATCAATGGTAGTAGTGGCACACACTATAAGTGGTGGCACACAATGGCAAAGGTGGCACACACTGACAATGCTAACACACAATGGCAGTGGTGGCACACACAGGCACTGGTGATACACAATGGCAGCAATGACAAGTTGTGACACATAAACATAGCAACCTGAGATATTTTACTTACTTTCTTCACAGAACTTCCCTGTCCATCCTGGCTGACACTGACATGAAAAGGAACCCAAGCTGTTGTAGCATGTTGCTCCATTTTTACACAGGCCTGATGTTAGCAAACATTCATTGATATCTTAAAGAAACAACAATAGGAAATTATCTAAACAAATAGAATAATGTCCTCTTTTCTAATGTCCAAATTGCAATTTATCTTTTCATTTTATTATTTTATTAAAGACATTCTTTTGTGAGTATGAGATTCAAGACATTTTTTTTCTGGGTATGATTGTCTCTTTAGATCACTGTGTCAGATCAGATCATTATTTGGGGATATTGTCTCATCCAGAATTCACATTTCATCATGTTTTCACATTTCATCCAGATTTATCCAGATTTCACATTTCATCATGATTTTACATTTTATCCAGATTCATCCAGAATTCACATTTCATCCAGAATTCACATTTCAACAAGATTTCACATTTAATCCAGAATTCACATTTCATCCTGCTTTCACATTTCATCTAGATTCATCCAGATTTCCCATTTCATCATGATTTCCCATTACATTCAGATTAATAATGATACACATATAATCATGATTCCATATTTCATCCAGATTCATCAAGAATTTCACATTTCATCCAGATTTCACATTTCATTCAATCCAGAATTCACATTTCATCCAGAGTACACATTAAATCATGATTTTACATTTCAGCCAGATTCATCCAGATTGCACAATTCATAATGATTTAACATGATTTCCCATTTCATCCAGATTCATCCAGATTTCATCTTTCATCAAGATTCATCCATAATTTACATTTCATCCAAACCAGAATTCACATTTCATCCAGAATACAAATTTTATCATGATTTCACATTTCAGCCAGATTTATCCAGATTGCACAATTCATAATGATTTCACATTTCAGCCTGATTTCACATTTCATCCAGATTTTACAGTTTTAGTTGAAATCAAAATATATTATTATGACTTAAATCTTCATAATTTAGCTTGTTCCAAAGAGTGATTGATGCCACAAAAAGATGATCTCTGGATAGCTTTTTCATTGTTTTCATCAATAACCTATACACATCCTAAACAAATCCTGTAAAGTTGGTAATTACATAAGACTGCTAAGCTATGCAACTGAAAAAGTTCTACTACAATGAACATGTCTGTATATTTGTGAGTGAGTGACTTAGACTTTAAGTGTAGCTTTAACAATTTTAGTCAAACTGCTAGGGTGTCTGCAGTGTGGCAGTTTATAGTGATGTCTAGCAATGGGGCATCATGCTGCAGACATGTAGCTTGATGTCCCAAACCAGTCACATTATCCTGACACCAGTCAGTTGGGCTTAAAACGCTTGAAATGTTAAGTTGTGTTATGTTGTGACCAGTTTGGGTTGAATTTTATTTTTTCTGCAAATTATTGAATTCAAGTGATTGTTTTCCCTGGAAATACAAGAGTTCTCTGACAAAGCTCTTGGATAAAGACATTCATTAGGATTTATACTGAATTAGAAACTGGAATAATATTTCATGTGATTCAACAAGAGACTGATGACACATCACAAACAACATCAACAACACCATTTTTAATGAATATCCACTCAAGATTGACTTATATTAATACAATTTTAATAAATATCAAAACTAAATGGATTCATATTAATAATTTTAAAACCCTATTTGTAATTGATTTGATGCAATGTTAAAAATACTGCATACCTTCAAAAAAATCCTGTCCCTTTGTTATACTGATATATGTAATTTCAGTTTTCTTACATTTATTGATTAATTTGACACAATCAAAAGTGGAAGTCAATTAAGTATAATAAAAAGGTGAATTATCAACAGATAGCCATTTTTTGGCAGATCTTCTCATTCATTTATCTCATACCTGTCTCACAGTTTTTCCCAGTAAAACCAATGACACACTGACACTGGTAGTCTCCAGGAAGGTTAACACATGTTCCATTGTTGACACATATACCTGCTTTTAAGCATTCATTTGCATCTGTAAAAATAATGATAGAAAAAAAAATGCATCAATAATCTTCATTTTAAAATAGTCTGATCAGTTGAAAGACAGTACTATTTGAAAATTTCATGATACCAAACTAGTGTTGCAACAATATCATGATTGACCATGCTAGTTTTAAGATAATTTCATGATTGACCATGCCAGTGTTGTGATAAATTCATGATACCATGCTAGTCTTGTGAAATTTTCATGATATCATACTAGTGTTTTAATAATGTCATGATACCAATGCTAATGTTGAGATAATTTCATGATACCAAGCTCATGTTGAGATAATTTCATTATTGACCCTGCAAGTGTTGAGATAATTGCATGATACCATGTTAGTATTGAGATTATTTCATAATACCATGCTAGTGTTGATATAATTTCATGATACATGCTAGTATTGAGATAATTTAATGATACATGCTAGTGTTGAGATAATTACATGATACCATGCTAGTGTTGATATAGTTTCATGATACATGCTAGTGTTGAGATAATTTAATGATACATGCTAGTGTTGAGATAATTTCATTATGCCATGCTAGTGTTGAGATAATTTCATGATACTATGCTAGTGTTGAGATGATTTAATGATATCATGCTATGCAATAACTTCATGATTGACCATGCTAGTGTTGAGATAATTTCACGATACCATGCTAGTGTTGAGATGATTTAATGATATCATGCTATGCAATAACTTCATGATTGACCATGCTAGTGTTGAGATAATTTCATGATACCATGCTAGTGTTGAGATGATTTAATGATATCATGCTATGCAATAACTTCATGATTGACCATGCTAGTGTTGAGATAATTGCATGACACCATGCAAGTGTTGAGATAATATATGATACCATGCTATTGGTGAGATAATTTCATGATCCTATGCTAGTATTGTGATAAATAATGATCAAATTGTTATCACAGAAAAGTGATCCTGAATAATATTCCAATTTTGTGAAGACAAAAATGAAAACTCAAAGATTATATAACCAGAAAGAAACTTTTCACTCAAAGTTATATCACCAAGAACAGAATTTCCACTGTGCTATATGTTATACCAACAAGGATAATTTTACATTGTACTATAAGTTATATCACCATGATAAAATTTTCCACTGCACTATAAATTATACCACTTGTGACAAATTTTCCACTGTACTATACATTACAGTGGGACCCCGCTATAACACGGTAGTTGGGAGCCATAGAATCCAACCGGGCTATGAACCGAACCGTGTTATAAGCAACCCTGTACAATACCAACACATTTTTGGATTTAATTGGGGGGGGGGTTTACATAGAGTAGGGTGCGAAAATGCATGGCACAATTCCCATTTTTTATCAATATATATTAAATGACAAAAACATTTGCTGTGGTAACAAAAATTGCAGACATAATATATTACTTTATTCAGAGAACCATGCATTGGTACATACACGTGTCTAATTTATGTATACATGTATAATCTATTGCATGAAAAGAGTATCATCACCGTGTACTCACCAGCGAATCTTGTAACATACATTGAATCCATAATACAAATATTTCCATCGAAAATATCCACACACGGATGTAAAATATTCAATAATTTTGTCACAGATCATTATGTGACTGAATTCAATGAAAAGAAAAAAACAAAAATTATGTAACGGGTGTAAGTAATGAATGATGAAATAGTACATGTCCATAGATTAAATAATGGAAGCTAAAGTGTATTCTTATAATAGCTACATGTACATCTCAGGATCTTTCTGTCTCTGAATTCAGTCATTGTAAATTTCAGCACATTTTAACACCCAAGCTGCTAGTCAAAGTCCTTTGAACTTGCCGCCCAGTTATTGCGTCATGTTCTTTTGATGTACTCTAATAAATACAGCAGGCAGAACTGGCTTTTTTTTAACCACTGAATTATGTCACTGTTTATCTCGGCAGTTCACTTTGATGATAAACAATGTACTTAAATTAATTGATTTATACATTCTGGTGAGAATCTTTCATCAACCGCTGCATTGGCTGTTGCTTAGTTGTGTATGAAATTAAGAGAACATATATCTGAGATTATTTGAGCAACGATTGTATTCGGAATGCATTCAAGACAAACACAAAGTAGACACGATGGCTTCATTACTCAGGAATCAGTATAATATAATATTGACACTTATGAGCTTTAATTTTTCAACAATAAACAAAGATCAAAGTTCTCAGTAGGCCCAGCAATTGGTTCATATTTCCGACGTTTATTTTGGCACAAAACTAGAAGAAATTTGATAATACATTTTCTACACATTCTTTTTCGCACTGTTTAGACGAATATGAGAATGATAATTAAACTCTTAATTTTTTTTTTTCATACTTAAATTTTTTATTTTTTTTTGGTCTTTGAGAAAAATACCTGTAATAAATTACCCGAAATTTCGGGAGCCATGCCACGACTGGGTTATGTCCGAATTCGGGTTATAGCGGGGCGGGTTATAGCGGGGTCCCACTGTATATCACTTAGGACAAATTTTCCACTGTACTATAATTTATACCATACCACTTAGGACAAATTTTCCACTGAACCATAAGATATACCACCTATGACAAATTGTTTACTGTACTATAAGTTATATCACCAAGAACAAACTTTACATGCCTAATGTATTACTATATATAGACACTTTAAATGTATGATGTATTACTATATATAGACACTCTACATATGTGTGTGTGTGTGTGTGTGTGTGTGTGTGTGTGTGTGTGTGTGTGTGTGTGTGTGATTTAGACTTTCAATGTAGCTTTAACAAATTTTCAGTCATGTCGCTATGATGTCTGTAGTGTGGCAGATAATAGCGATGTCTAGCACTGGGGAATCATGTCGCAGACATATAGCATGATGTCCCATCCAGTCACATTATCTTGACACCAGGCTGACCAGTCCTAACACTAACCTCTTAATGCTGAGCACCAAGTGAAGCAGATGTTAGTACCATTTTTGTAAGTCTTTGGTATAACTTTGACCAAGGATCAAACCCACAACCTCCTGCATCTGAGGTGGATGCTTTAACCACTAAGCAACCTACATGTATGATGTATTACTATATATAGACACTACATGCATGATGTATTACTATATATAGACACTACATGTATGATGTATTACTATATATAGACACTACATGTATGATGTATTACTATATATAGACACTACATGTATGATGTATTACTATATAGACACTACATGTATGATGTATTACTATATATAGACACTACATGTATGATGTATTACTATATATAGACACTACATGCATGATATATTACTATATATAGACACTACATGCATGATGTATTACTATATATAGACACTACATGTATGGTGCATTACTATATATAGACACTACATGCATGATGTATTAATATGTACAGACACTCTACGTGTCTGATCTTTTACAAAATGCAGTCATAATTCTAATAAACCAAAATCAGATTTATTCTTGCAAACCAGTAGTTTGCCAATTCTGAATGCACTTTCTTTAATTTAATTTTTACTATCATGGTTATTGACTAAAATGAATAGATGTTGACAGGACATCATACACATCATGGTTAATGAATAAAAAGTTTGATGGGACATCATACATGTCATGGTTATTGAATAATAAGTATCTGTGTTGACAGGACATCATAAACAATGGTACTAAATAAGCTGCAAACATGTTGATTTAATTAATATGTTACTAAAATTAGAGCAGGTATTAACTTTTGACAAGGAAGAAAATCGGGGGTAAAATGAAATTTCCATACCAGTTTCACAGTGGGATCCAAACCATCCCGTACTGCAATTGCATCTGTAAGAACCAGGTTGTTCCTCACAGACTCCATGACCGTTACATGGAGATTGAAGTCGAGTGCACTCGGGAATGTCTACAATGAAAATGAACAAACCGTTATCTCTGAGGTTGAAAATAATTTTTTTGGCATTCAGTGTTATGAAATATATAACTATATGACAAATTACTGATGTTTTATTAACATTTAATGAGTCTATGCTCTTAAAATAAGTAACAGAAATGACTGAAAGACAGCAAGGTTTGTAAAATTTAACAAATATATTTATTTCCCTAGAATACAAAGTGAAAATGAGAAGAAAAAAAACTTATGGTATTGCAAAATAAATCCCAAAATTATTCAAGACTCATAGACACATGTCCTTGTAATTCTAAGTCCTGAAAAAATTCAGTAAAATCCAAAAATTATCAAAATCCTGAATCTGATGATGTGTCTGATGTAGATATTAAAGTGTTGATGTGTCATCAGTCTTTTGTTGAATCACAGAATATATAATTTATGACTCCGGGTTTGAATATACTATAAATTCTAGTGAATGTCTTTATCCAAGAATTTTGTCAGAGCACTGTTGTATTGACACAGAAATAATCCCTTGATTTCAATAATTGGAGTCAAAAAAAAGATTCCAGCCCACAACTCCTGGTCACAACATGTAATACAACTTAAAAGTGCTAGATGTTAAAGCATAACTGACCAAGCCCTCACAATTACAAGATGAAATAGATCTCTACATGACCTCGGTTCACAATTATCATTTCCTTAAAAACAATATTACCTAATTGAAAATAACCTGCTAGAATTATGCATATGTTTTAAAAATGAACATAATCTGTAAAATTTACTTAGGAAAACCCTGACCCCAATAATAATAATAATAATAATAATAATAATAATAATAATAATAATAATAATAATAATAATAATGCTTTATTTATAGAGGGTAACTCATTAGTGAAGGACTATTATTCTCCTTTGAGGTCATCTTTTAAGAGTATAACAATGCACATTAAATGTTTATAGCAATAATTACTGTTTATTTTATCATTTTCAACATAACTGTACCAAAACAATGGAAACTCCTTTTAAACTGCTCTGTTCTTGATTTTGGTGCAAGAATGTTTCCATGTCATATTGATCTCAACTGTGATATTGATATCAGTGGTGATATGGATATCAACTGTGATATTGATCTCAACTGTGATATTGATATCAACTGTGATATTGATCTCAACTGTGATATTGATCTCAACTGTGATATGGATCTCATCTGTGATATTGATCTCAACTGTGATATGGATCTCAACTGTGATATTGATCTCAACTGTGAAATGGATCTCAACTGTGATATGGATCTCAACTGTGATATTGATCTCAACTGTGATATTGATATCAACTGTGATATTGATCTCAACTGTGATATGGATCTCATCTGTGATATTGATCTCAACTGTGATATGGATCTCAACTGTGATATTAATCTCAACTGTGAAATGGATCTCAACTGTGATATGGATCATAACTGTGATATTGATCTCAACTGTGATATGGATCTCATCTGTGATATTGATCTCAACTATGATATGGATCTCAACTGTGATATGGATCTCAACTGGTATTGAGTTGAAAAAGGCATGAATAAGTCCTGAAGATACTCTGGTGTAGTTCCATGTAGATCTTATATAAAAGAACTGTCTTGTGAAAATATATACTGTCATATATTGTAAACCATAAGATATGAATACAGTGCTTTTGATGGAAGATCAATACATGCCACTAAACTTATGCATGCTGCTTATTTTTGAAGTTTATAAATCCCAAGCTCAGATTTAGAACAATTTCCCCATTCATTTGAACAATAATCCATTGTTTAAAGAATATATATGATTTGTAATATAGACTGCAAATTTTCAAATAAATAAGAAATAAGTTTAAAAAATGTTTGATTCTGCTGAGTTGGGCAATTTTTGATGACTGTGTTTAACAAAGCTTGTCAATATGGTCATCCCAATCAAATTAGTATCTACAGACATACCTAAAAGCTTTTCATGTTTGACATGAAATAAACATATTAACTTCTTATATTAATAAAAATCATGATATTAAGCCCATAAACATAGAGAATAACATAGCTATGTATTAGTTGTTCAGATAAAATAAAAAACAAAATAAAAAATAAAAAGTAAAGTCAATCAGGTCAAGCAGAAGTGAACTCATTTTTGCACAAGGTCAAATTCAGCATACAATTTTATATTACAATAGCATGTAATGAAATATTTCTTTTAAAGCTACCAAAGAAACATTAAGTTAAATGTACATAACTAAAACATAAACCACTTCTCTTGAACTTATTTATAGAACCCCTGGTAGTTTTAATCCTACCATCATATCAGACCAGGCTGGTTAAAATGACATGACCCTAGGCATGTCCCTTTACCCCAACTGTCTTGGCACAAAATAACCTGTCTTGATGTGTCATCAAACCAAACCAAACCAAACCAAGTGAAACCAAACCAAACCAAACTAAGTGAAACCAAACCAAACCAAACTAAGTGAAACCAAACCAAGCCAAACTAAGTGAACCAAACCAAACTAAATGAAACCAAACCAAACCAAGTGAAAACAAACCAAATGAAAATACTTATTCATGGAACCAATACTGAGCAATGAACAAATCCATGTGTAGCTTAACCCAATAAATGAAATGCCTTTATTGATAAAGTAGGACTTCTGCTTCTGATGGCATTATAAATATCCAAGGATAAAGTAGGAATTCTGACGACATTATAAACAACCTTAAGGATAAAGTAGGACTTCTGTTGACATTATAAATACCCAATTATAGAATAGGACTTCAGATGGCATTATAAATACCCAATTATAAAGTAGGACTTCAGATGGCATTATAAATACCCAATGATAAAGTAAGACTTCTGATGACATTACAAATACATAATAATTTGCTGTATGGTTCTGAGTATTAATCCTCATGTTAACTATAAAATCATCAGATTAACTTTCCTATTTTTTGAAGATAATTTAGTACATGGGTTTTTATATTGCCAGTTAATAATATATGGTCTTCTTTAGTCTAACTCTTTAAATCATGAATGCTTCCAAAGTCAAGACATAGTCAATGAATATATTCCAAAGAAAAATGAATAAACAAATATGCCAAAATATAAGAATTTTGTGAATCAGTCTTTAAAATAACTACAGATATTAATATTGTTCATGTTTGTAGCATCTAAAAGAAAGCATGTTTATGATTGAAATATTCTTTGTGTACAATACTTACCAGATCATAGCACACCATTTACCTTGCAAATCCAGTTATCTCAAGCTATAAAAGACATTAGTAAGTAAGTCTGACTTGTTTAGCTGTTTCATGAGACAGAAGTGAAAGAAAAGTATTCTCCCCTGGATTAATCATTACTTGCAGAGGCAGAATGGAAATGTGTGTCATTATCATTATCATGTATCATGAAAGAAACACATTATTCCAAACTTCTTGAAATATATTATCTGATCATAGTATGTTAGGAGAATAGATAACAGGTGAATGGAGTTAACTTAATCAGAAATGTACTCTGCCACCAAATCCTTAAAATATTCAAAACAGTTTTGAGTCTCAAGTGAAATATAGATATGGTGAGCACAGGTTAATGAATAGATTAAAGGCCTTGCATAAATAGTTTTGCTTCCAACAAATCCAGTCCAGCAGAAGTAGAGGTTTTCATCTTGTTACGAAGCTGCTGAGTGATTTTGGAAAATGTCTCTTACTTTAGGAATCACATTAAAAGCTCTAATGAAGTCATCCAAAAGATGTATCTTGCTTCAGAAGATAGTTCAGATTTTTGACCAATAAGGCATGAATTTAGATGTTTCTGCATATCATATACAAAAAATGATTAAGCATGGCTCTGATAGCAGTTCAACCCTAATGGTGGCTTGTCACAAAAATAAGGGATGAGTAGAAGAAAATGGAGGAGGGAGGAAATTGCCATATTTCAATATTTACGTAACACTTCAATATCTATTTGTTCCTGCTCCACCCTGCAAGATCACTATTGTAACCTCAGTCTTCTAAAGTTGTTGCCTCTAGTTGTATAAGCATAAATATATTGATTGTTTCTGAGCTTAATCTGGTCCTTATGTGTGTATAAATATTGTTTTGTACTGCGAACCGTTTCTCACAATCTACTGTGTAAAGTGACATAACTAGTTTAACCAACTGGAACAAGTTTGAAAGCTGTTCTTTATGGTTGTTATGTATAACTTTTGAGAGCTCACAGGTATTTGCTTTTTGGATAGTTCTGCTCCAAAAAAAGATTTTTTACTAATAAAAGCTGCACCAAGTCCAACTTTCTTGAATTGTTACTGTGCTGACTATTATGCGAGATTTACATAATGCTGGCATTTGAAATCCATTAGTACAAGTCTACTTGATTTGCAAAATGCGCTATTGGGATTTGAAATCCATAAGTGCAAAGTCTATTTGATTTGTATAATGATCTAGTGGGATTTGAAATCCATAAGTGCAAAGTCTATTTGATTTGCATAATGCTCTATTGGGATTTGAAATCCATAAGTGCAAAGTCTATTTGATTTGTATAATGATCTAGTGGGATTTGAAATCCATTACATGTAGTGCAAATTCTACTTGATCAAAAAAATAACTTTATGTATTAATTCATTTTTAGATTCTTATTTATTTGATTAATAACCTTTATATTTTAACACTAGTGAACATTTATTTAAACAAAGCATTATAGTATTGCAAATTAAATCCCTGATAGTCCAAAAAGTTCTACCACAAGTACTAATGAATAAAATTAACTTAAAGTATTTGAATTAAGATACAGCGCTGAAGGCATTAAGGGGTTTGTCTGTTTTTTAATTGTCAGTATTTTACTTGATGGCATTGATGTGCCTGTAGTCACAAATATACAAATGCACCAGTAGCCTGAAGTGTGATGATGTACAAAAAATTAATTACAATAATATGGTCCTAGATGTTCTTGTCAGACTGCAATAAAATTCCACATTAATGTTTCTGTCCAAGAATATTATTTATTATTATTATTATATTTTGTATTTCCAGTGAATCTGAATAATAAATTCACCTCATTCAAGATCTTAGCAAAACATTAATAATATTCATAAAGATATTAAAGTAAGAATGAGTTATTTCTCAAATAAACAATACAGTATATTATTTATATAAACTATAGATACAATAGAAGAGCCAGGATGTACTACAAAAGTACATTTCTAGAACAATCAGACAGAGATAACAATACTAATATTTAACACACACTCTAACAAAGTAATTACTTATATATTATTTCTTTACAAAAGAAAAAATACCCATACGTTTCTCTAGTCAGGAACAACATGAACTTGATTTTGGACAAGGTCAATCGAAATTACAATTATCCATAGCATATAATCAATTTTATATAATAATAAGGAACTTAAAAAAATTGCAAATTAAATATACACAACACAAAGATCTATAGTAAAAAGGCAAAACATGGAAGGTGTCTGCATGGTCTCTATTGAAAAGGCACAAAATGGAAAGTGTCTGCAAATTCTCTTGTGACAGCATGATGACCAGGTAAAAGTGGGAATATTAACTTTAGGTGGAAGAGATTTGCACTAATGTCACTATCTAACGGGAGACCATTGTCATTTGACTTCTATTTTTGCAAGCATATGACTTATTAGTATTTTGGCTGATACAACAAAAAATATTGTTACTGGGGGTTGGATCATGGCTGGATTTGCAAGGAAGTGGATATTCTCCAAATCGTTATAAATACATTTGAAGATGAAATATAGAATAACATAGCAAGTGAGCAGTTATTAGAAATATACAATTACATACCAAGTGAGCAATTAATTCCTGTCCATCCTGATGTACAGTTGCAAGCATAAGATCCAGCTGTATTTGCACATATGCCTCCATTTTGGCACGGTATATTCAAGCATTCATTTGTGTCTGAAAAAGATGTTATTATTTATAAATTTTCAAATGAATTTCAACATGAACATTTTATGCATTTTTAATCCAGTTAAATTGATCAGATGGATGACTTTTTTAAATACAAATTTGCGATTCTTTTGAAATCCATAAGACATAATATTTATGAGTGTTAATAAAAAACATTTTTACATGATTCCTCATCAGGCAGCTACTATTTGAAGATGCCTAATGTAACCATTTTGAAAAAGTGGCCACTTGTATTTGTGTTATTTCTTTTAACATTTATTTAGATATATGGGATGGTTATATTTATTTTAGTTTTATTATGTTCAAACATTGATACTGATTTAAAAACACATTTATTCATTTTATGTTCAATTACAACATGGCAATTTCATGCAAGTCAATCCAACTGCTTAACTGACTCTTCAAACAAAAAATATGATTTCATTTTAAAAATGAACAGTAATAATTATGAGTAATGTATGTAATCATTTATTTAAGTTTCTTCTTAAGCAGTAACATATGTATTAGAAACTGTATGGATTTTTTTGGATGGTTTGATTTAATTTAATTGTTTGTTTGTAAGCTTTAATGTTTTTTAATTGCATTATATGTTATTGCAATGTAACTTTATTTACTGAATTTGACATTGTCCAGAAATTTAGTTTTGTTCTGTTTGACCTGTTTTTCATAAACAATTAATAATATAAACTTTGTATCTATTGCTAACCTAGTTTCTGACCTTGATTCAGAACTAGTAAGAGTTGAAGTAGAAAAACCTTTTATATTTCATTTGTTTATTCTTTCTCAGAGTAAGATCCATAAAGTGAAATTGAGGTAATACTTGGCTTATGTAACTAATAGCATGTATCAATTAGGTTTTCTCAGTGGATTGACCCATGTTCAGGCATCTGTTTGGCATCATAGCTAGATTTATTTTTGATGTTTTTAAGAAAGAATAGTCATTACTTACCTTATCACTTGAGACGTCCAGGTGTTTTATGTTGTGGCCAGATTGTCTGGGCATAATTGTTTTGTTTTCTTCAAATTATTCAAATTCCAAGAGATTATTTTAACATGGAAATACTTGTGCGCTAAATTAATTCTTGGACAAGGACACATATCAAAATTTACACAGAATTCAAGCACTAGAATATTATTTTCTGTGATTCAACTGTAGACACATCAGCATGACGCTGACCACATCATATGTCATTGCCTTCCATTTTGGAAATTTTTGAAATTCGAACTCAGTTTCATTAGGATTTTACAAAATTAGGACTTCATGTTTTTTAATTGTTGGGTTATTTTTGGATGTTATTGATAAAACAGTAAGTTTTTTCCTCACTTTTACCTTGTTTTTCAAGGAAACTAAATTGTTTGTTAAAATTTACAAAGATTGTTGCCTTCATTTTTTTTTACTGTTTAAAAGAGCACAAACATGTAACAATGGGAGAAAAGCCCACCTCCACCCAATAAGGGCCTGCATAGTGAAAATAGTAGTATCTAGAAACAGATATATATTCTAGTGTAATACAAATTATAAGTCAGAATGTATTTTACCTTCATCACAGTTAATTCCTTGCCAGCCCATAGCACAGCTACAGGAGTAACTTCCGAGAGTATTATTGCATGTTCCCCCATTTTTGCAAGGAATGCTTGGACATTCATCTATATCTGTAATATTGGTAATAAAAAATTATAAAATAATGTTAAATCCAATGTGTTTGTCCTACCTGGATATGCTATGTGCATTTCATTCTGCACTGTTGCTTTTGATCTTTACTGTGAATCTATTTATTATGGTATGTGTTAATTACTTATTATGGTATGTGTTAATTTTTTATTATGGTAGGTGTTAATTACTTATTATGGTATGTGTTAAAGCAGCAGAGAGGGTGAATCCTACAACGTTTTGAGACAAAATTTGATTGAAATCTTAAAACGAGCCGTCCTATAATCTCATTTTAACCAAAAAGAGGGCGAATCCTACAACGTTTTCAGACAAAATTTTGATTGAATCCTTAAAACGATCCGTAGGATTTCGTTGAAATCTTAAAAATCTACGAAATCTCATTTTAACTAAAAAAATGAAAACGGAGACTTTTACGATTTTTTAATTAATTTTGGTCGCAACTTGTTGTCATCCACCCTCTCTGCTGCTATGGGTTAACAAAAAATAATAAATGATTTGATCCAGTCTTTATGATGAAAGTCCTTAGGACGAAAATCATTTATGATTTCACAAACAGACTAATCGCTAACACCTCTTCTTGTAAATCAATCAGATTATTTGACTGGTCGGTGAGTTTGAAATTAATTCTGGTTAATGAATTATTATGGCATCGCATGTAGACAGGATTAATTGGGTTTTCAATAATTAGGTATCCTGGAGGAGCTGTTGGTGCAAATGAATACAGAATATATCCTTGCTGAGCTTGATTTGATCGTTGGAGATTAATTTGATAGCTTCCTTCGATAACATCACATACTAAATTGAGCGCAATCACTGAGGATATATTCACGTTGAACGGAGCGATATGCCTACCACCACCATCTGGATCATTATTATGTTTGAGGATTTTTATTTCCTGTGATGCTGTTTTTTTCCATGCATCATGAATTATTTTAAAACCAACATCGATGGTGTCACTGAGAAGTTTTTTTAGTTCCGGTACGTTATATCCCGGTAGTTTGAATGTCGGAATATCTTTGACCGGAATTTTATATTCTGATGCAAATCTTGTTCTCGATAGGGGATTATCGTCATCTAGTATATCCTGAATAATTTTTAGGTTAAATGTTTCCATGTCGTCGATAATTTTATTGCATGTTTCTACGACGCTGATAAATTCATCTCGGGTGAGAGAGCCGGATTTGAGAGATATTAACAATAGCGATAAATCATTATTCATTGCTGTGAAATTTTTAACGATTTTAGGTTCGTTAACAAAATGATGTCCCTCTATTCCCTCCCCTGGCTTCTCTCTTCCAGTTGTGTGGTATCCGAAACCAAAAAAATCTATAGTAAACTCGTGATCTTTATAACTCCTTATTGGATTATCAGGTTTTATTCTGTCGGTGATATAATCAGTTTTTTGTGGTTCTGGTAAATCAACGGTTTTTCCCCCTGGTGGTAATTCAGGCCATCCTAATACGGTTCTAATAGAACTCTGATAGATATCTACGACGTATCCTTCTGTGTTTATCTCAATTGCGGATGATAGCGTCGGTTCATGAACTGTTATAGCTATTTTTGACTCTACTCCAGTAATCGATTTTATTCTACGCGCGAATTCATTACTGATTTGTTCGATTTGGTATGACCCTGTTGGTATCGAAACGACGTTCCAGTCTGGGGTTCCGTCGGGTTTATTCTTATTTGCAAACACTAAAGAATTATTGGGTTGTTGACCACCAAATGATTTTGATCTGATATTAGGCCAACTGTGATACACTCGTAATTTTGCTAGCGCTATCTCCTTCACGGGGACTGGGCTAGGGAAATTCACACTAAACTCGGGTTCCGTTGATGTTATTGATATCATGCTTGTTTGTACTGGGTTCGTGTTCTCCACTATTCGTTGAAGTAATTCCTGCGGTGTTGTCATTGTTATTATACTCATGATTTATTTCTAATTTTGGTATCGAGGAATCATAAATACTGACCATCACTGAGAACTCACAATCTGGTATGGTTGATATTATTGAGATCATTTTGTTTTTTGGGTTCGTGTTTTCCGATTCCATCAGTGTTGTCATTGTTATTATACTCATGTTGTCGCTCTAATTTTGATATCGCTGAATCAAAAATACTGACCATCGCTGAGAATTCACTATCTGATATAATTGTATTATCGAGTGACGATGATATCATCAATGATAATTGCGAATATGCGGTTGATGCAATATGAAATTGAAGTAAGTAATTCTGCAGTTTACTCTGGCTGCATGATGATATCTTTTTTGCTATCCCGGTTGATATACCCCCGATTGTAGCCACCGCAGAAATGCAAATTGGAACTACGACCGGGGCAATCATTATAACCGATGCAAGTATTATTCCGGCGCCAGCGAGAACGCTTGACACCGAGTACATAGTAATATCAATTGCGGTGATTCTTCGTCGGTATTTTTTTATTTTTATTTGATACTCCTCAGTGAGGGTTTTGAGTCTATTCTGAAATTCTCTGACCTGATCATAGCGACATTGAGTTGATGAAATCATTGTTATTTTAAAAACGCTAGTGTTTTCAATTACGATTTACTTAAATCCGCTACGAATTCCACATACCAGGTTGCTGAAACCCCAATCAAATTTTTATCAGTAGCTGTTATAGTGAACTTTTCAGTTGTATCCTTGTCGATGATCGTTGAAATCGTATTATTAACCCCGGATGAACTCGACGATGATATATTAAATTGAGTTAATGGTGATACTAGTGTTAATCGATAAATACCCTTAACGGTTGCAGTGATATCTAATTTGTTGTTTGTAGGTGTCCACGCAAATGATCCGTGTTGGATTGTGTATACCACGTTGTTGGTTTTCTCATGAGGAATTTTTGTTTTTTCAATGATTGTTATCATCCTCGAAAAATCACCTTTGACGGCTTCGATGAAGTTTTTTGTCTCATCGATGGATTTTTTAATATCAGGGAGTTTTATTTCAATTTTATCCAACGTGGTTCCAATAAATTTATCCATGATGTTTCTACGAAAAACTGAAAAAAATTTTCCGTGTTCTTCAATTTTAGATTCAAGTGTTGTTAGTACATACACAGAATTGTTTACCTCATCGCTGAGAAGTTGTAATCGATCTGTAATCGTCGAAACGAGTACACCCGGTTTGAGTCGTCCGTCGTTGGAATACAACGCAATAGAGTTTTCAGCGGCGTCGCGCTGCCGTATCAAAATGTCATTCAATGACATATCACTGGATTTCAATTTACCCTGTTTGTCCTGAAATACAACTATTTCATTAGGATCAACATTTGTTAAATTTAACGTCTCAGCGATTTCATCTTTGATTAGTTTTTTTACATCCTTGATAGAATCAGGGGATGCAGTGTCATCGGGTTTGGGTTTCAAAGATCTCCCCCAAATATCAATCATGTTATTATAAAACTCTTTCTCTCTCTAAAATCTTTGTTGACGACTTCGTTGAAAAATCTTCGATTTTCTCCAGCGATTACTAGTGTATTCATTCACGACAACATGTGGTGGTTTTCCGCTTGGGTTACTCAAGGAGTTAGAAATAGCGTTAAGGACATTTAATACTTCGCTGCCACATATTGGTGGGTCATTCATTTGTTGTGTTGGTAGCGTAGAATACCAAGTCTTCATTGGAAGGGTTTTTATATAACGCAAAAACTCTTTTGGTGGGGCTAATCCATATGAATCGAAATAAACAATCCCACGTGGATCAATAGCGTATGCAACCCAGTGAGTTCCAGATCCGGTGCTGTTATCTAAATTAATGATTCCGGTTTCAACGCTGTTTGGTTGTGTCGGTAATTGATCTTTCATAAAGACACCTCTGAAGTTTTTAATCGCTAGTTTTTTAGCAGCATCCATTAAATCAAAATTGGACATAGGAATCTTCGATTCCCGAATTAATAAATCGTTCCTGGTAGTCTTAGACCCTTTCCGCTGTACCACGAATACGGGGTTCTTGGTAGTCTTAGACCCAATCCGTGAACGGATCGTCCCTTTTTTATATCCTTTCCCAGTTGCCTTCTTTAGTGCCATTCCTGCTGCAGTACCAACGGCTCCTAACGCTGCCGCTTTAGCCACCGCTGGGGCTGCTGCTGCAATCAATGCTGGAATCGCAGCTAACAACGGAAATATACCGCCTGTTTTAATCATATTTTTGATAGCAGCCGCAGAGAGAGTAATCTGGACACCCTTTTTTGCTACTAGTGCATCATTGAAATGTTTCACCTGACGAGTTGTCAGCGATAGTTTATTTGCACCACCAGTCATTTGGTTGGGTTTCAACGTGATTGTGGTTCCACATTTTTTAGCTGATTCCGATTGCAATTTTTTTAATTGACCGGGAGTTAACGCAACACTAATAACACTATATGACATTATACATAATAGATTGATTCTAAATCGTTTACAATTTCAATTACATGTTTTCCACTGGTGCATCTACCACTCTCATTCTTCCACCAACACCTTCAAGTAGCATTGATTTGTCGCTGAGAATGACAGCAACCGCTCTGTAATTAGCAATACCACCAGGACGGGTTACACGGGCTCTAAAGTGTATATCAACGACAGATTGTCTCATCAAATCGAGATGTTCCAGTGAGAAGTAATAGATCGGATAGAGGCTTTTAAAATCCAATTGTGATATTTGCAAACCAGTATCCACATTTAGATCACGTGCCATAAATGACAACAGGTTATGATAGACACGTGAAATATGATTTTGACCGTAATCAAGTTGTACATCTTCAGATGGTTCCTGCTGTCCGTTTATTCTCAGTGAGACCTCTCTAACACCTAACTGATCAAATATCATATGACTTCGTTGTTGATTACCAACTCGTTCATTATTCTGTAATGCAATAAATATATGACGTGGAGCTGAAACACCTTGTTTTGATGCCAGATGCCAAGTAAATATATCATCAACATTATCCAGTTTAATATCAGTGGTCACTGATAACCAACTCAACAACGACTTTCCTCCTTGGTCCATAAATGATAACAATTTTTCTTCTGCTGTGATTGATGGAGTTAACACTGGCATCCATAATGCCAGTTTTGTTAAAATGACTTTACCATCAGCAACACCAGCATCATGCCATATTGCATCATTATCAGTACCCTTTCGTACAAGCGCTACTGTGTGTTTAGCTCCATAAATAACTTTTCGGACGTTTCTACAGAATCCGAATATATGATGCAGTGGAATTGCACATGAAAACTGTCGACGCTGTCCTTGCAACGTTAATACGCGTGTTGCAAACCCTAGGTTGTAGTTAGTAATATTATTTATGACATCAAAAGTACCAGCTGGTCTTGTATATCCGGCTGGTGCTGGATCAACTGCGGTAGCTTGTGTTGCCTTGACTCTAGAATACTGGTTGTGTTCAGGGTAATCAGTAATATCCTTAGAAAACATCATAGATGGACCAGCTGATCTTGTATAATCATCAGAGTATCTCGCTAACCCTATGATTGTTGTGGCCACATCAACTTCACGGTCAATGGATTCAATTTCCTTTCCATCAATGAGATATCTAGCGCTTTCAAATAACGCCATGATCCCATTATTAACAAAACCAACTTTGATAGTTGGGTTATTGTCATATGGTGGATCATTATGAGCAGCATCATTTGTTACAAGTTCTCCTTCGATTTCGATAAATGCCTCACACGGTAGAAAATATTTACTGGCATCATGAACTTGAAGTTCAATTCGCGATCGGAGATCTGGTTGTACTGCGTGATAAGAATAAAATTGAAAATCGCGTACAGAATCATCTTTACGCACTGGGGCATCCATATCAAATGCTGGATCAGGTGACCTTTTGAACATTTTATTCTATTTATCAGAGTCTAAATCGCGATTTTCCATTTCATCGTCGTGGTTTTTTAAAGCCACTTCCCGCTATCATGTTTGCTATCATGTTATTTTGGTCCCCTTGATTTATCAAGGGAGTCACGATCGATGCTAATTTTTCATCTACTGCGTTATTTATAATTCTACTAACACTTGCAGGCATTTCCGCTGTAGACGGTAACGGTTTTGAAAATCCTTTGGATTTCATCCGTGATTTCACTAATGATGTTAATTTATTCTTCGCAGTTGAAAACGCTTTTCCAGCAAGATCTCCAACAGCACCAATACCCTTATCACGAATAACATCAATTGCTTTCATTCCTAATTGTTTAGCCAACGGCATCACTTTTGGAGCCATTCTCGCAAATAACCCTGCAATGGTATTACCTAAACCATCTCCGTAGTATGCTCTATAAACCGGAAACCGTGAATTAACTACGTAGACGGGGGTTGGTTTATCATGATTGTAGTGTATGATCATTATTTGAAATCAGAAACAATTTTTCAATTGTTATTTATCTAATCAATTGACTTTTCAATTCAGTCACTATGATACCCACTTTCCACTAACTCGCCAATGAAATCTCGATATGTGCTGATATCCATGATACCACCCTGAAATAATCGTCTACAGATATCAGCTGCTTCATTAATTATTTCCGGTGAGTTATTTCCAGCTCGGAACCCTCCTACAAGAACCTCTAATCGTGATATATCACTGAGAACACTACCAGGACATGAAACGCTAGCGTTTCCAACTAGACCACTCCCCAGAAATTTTTTCTCATCGTATGGCTGTCTTATTTGGAGTTGAAATTTTCTTTTGAAGTCTCTGTAGTCCTTCATCCTTCTATCTAAACCCCCAGTATTTATTTCATACACTATATCAGCCCATTCATTATGTGACATTCTATAATCCGAATAATTGTCCGTGAAAAACTTCTCTTGTGAATCATAGCTGTTAGCAGCGAATTCACCTAAATTGTCTATATCCTCGTTGAGAATTTGTTGTTTAGCGCTCTCGGTAAATATAATTGATTTAGGTAGTCCACTAACTAGTTCTTCCTGAAATCCTTTAAATTTTCGTTTCGAAGCGGTTGATATATCATGAGGAAGTGATTGCAAGGATTTTTTTGTTTGTTTAGTTCTTTTTGCTATTTTTTCTAACACAGGAATAAGACCCTCTTCTTTTCTTTTACCGTCAGGATCATCTCCCAGTATAGCACGCTCTATCTCCTTCGTTGCTGTGGTTACTGGTTTAAACAATTCTTCAGATCCCGCAGCAAAATCAGTCTGAAGACTCTGTCGTTGTTGAAGTTTATTCCGTACAGAGTCGCGAATTGGTACAAATCTCTTAATTGCATCCAGTCGTTCACGAGCCAATCGGGTTGTTAATGCTTCATTGACCATTATTTGAAATCAGAAACAATTTTTCAATTGTAAAACAATTTTTTTAATCCCGACCTAACACCATCGGATGGTCATGGAAGTGTTATTTCATCCTATAACGGCTTCTATCAATGATGGCGAAAGTGTGATAATTGTATATAAAAATAATTAATATCACACTTTCGCCATTCTATTTTTGATCAATCCGAACCAGCCATCAATTTTTTATTCACTGTTTCTGACATTATCAATCAAAAAATGTTAAAAAAAATTAAAATCTCTATGAGGGACGGTCACAATCAAATAATGATTAATGGTCGGTCAATCAAATAATGATAAATGGTCAATCAAAATTGTTCATTTTCTTGAATTAACGCCCGTAGGTTTCTAACTTTAGAATTAACCTCCTTTTTCAATTCGTATTCGTACCCCAATTCTTTTCGTATTCGTTCTACGATGGTATACAACGGAGCGAACACACTTACGTCACTGGAAAATGCGAGAGAGTCCCGAATAGAATTCTGAATTCTCTTGATGAGCGCATACTTCTTTGGTAGCATATACTTGTTAGTGCTAACTCCGTATTCTATATCCTGAAAATCAGACATGATTTGATCAGGATTTAACCCATCTGATAGTTCAATATCCCAACTTTTCAATTTTGAAATCTCGGATATGATGCTATTCATGTTTTCAGAATTCATTATTCTATAATAATGATATATTTCTAAATGAAAAATATGACGCATTAGACGTAACTAAATTGAATTTTCTGTCCCGTCCCTTTTGAAATCGTAGATCGACAAACCCCCTCTGCAACATATCGTACTGAGGGTCTACAAATATTGAAATACTTGCCGGCTTCATATATTGATTGAAATATTTTTTCTTCGTTAGTTATCGTATTCAAAGATTTTACTGGTTTCGTTTTTTTTGAACAATTGCCAGTCCTTCCTCGTTTGGAATTCTCACTCTGTGTGATTGCTTGAAGATTTGATAAGGAATTGTTCTTCGGATTAGAATCGATATGATCAATAACAAAACCATCTTTGATCAATCCATGGAAACATTCAAATATGAAACGATGATTGTAATATTTCTTCTTTCCAACAGTAAACATCAAATACCCCATACCATTATCCCTCCCAACTGGGTTCTTCAGTCTACGGTTTCTTACAACACCATCACTGGATGCTTCATAATTTGTACTCACAGGGTGCTGTCTGAATTCTTGGGTCATTCGTATACTATACTATTTGTCTAATTCAATGACTGATCCATTGCAGGGATTCATTATACATAAATCTTTCATTTAGACACTTGTTTTTAGTATAGCATGAAAGAGTTCAAGAGATTGACTTCGAAAAATGCTGAATTCAATGCTGATAAGGAGTTTAAGAGATTATTAAAAATCAATCCTAAATTTAATATCGATAGACCCAAAAAACGTCCAAGAGACGGAAACATGAAAGAGTTTAAGAGATTATTAAAAATTAGTCCTAAATTTAATATCGATAGACCAAAAAAACGTAACAAACGTCCAAGAGACGGAAATATGAAAGAGTTTAAGAGATTATTGAAAATCAATCCTAGATTTAATCTCGATAAACCCAAAAAACGTCCAATAGACGGAAACATGAAAGAGTTTAAGAGATTATTAAAAATCAATCCTAAATTTAATATCGATAGACCCAAAAAACGTAACAAGAGATTATTGAAAATCAATCCTAGATTTAATCTCGATAAACCCAAAAAACGTCCAATAGACGGAAACATGAAAGAGTTTAAGAGATTATTGAAAATCAATCCTAAATTTAATCTCGATAAACCAAAAAAACGTAACAAGAAATTACCCTGGAAAGATGCTCAATTCAATCTCGATATAGTTTCTAATACACCAAAGAATACAATTCTTGATAAAGCCATGATTAGTAAAATCAGAGATTGTTTTACTGAATTCAAACGTGATGGAGCATCTTATTGTTGGTCAACATTTCGAATTGATGGTGTTGTTGACGCTACCATGAATGATGAAAAAGCAGCAGTGATAATTTCACGTGTTGGGGAAAAACGGTATTTTTTCCGAATCAAATTCATTATTGAAGTCGATGGCAAATGGATTATTAGGGATAAATTTGAACCAATCCTCAAGAATAAAAAAGCTGTCATTCTGAGTAGAGATTCCAAACCAGGAATTCTAACCGGCATTGACAAACCATACTACGAAAGATCTTATCCCGTAACAGCAATGGTTTATGGGATATATCCGTTAAATGATAAACCCGATATCGCAAAACTGGCTCCTATGAAATATTCGTCAGGGCTTAATTGTGTAGCAGAACGAATAATAGAACACTTCACAAATGCATCCCGAGGAAATAAACTAACTGATCTGCGACGTAGGAAAATAACCGAGTGGGAACTGACAGTGAAACAGCATGGTGCAAAGATTTCTGATATAGCTAAATTAGAAACATCATTAAGATTTCCAATAACAGTTATGACGATAACCGGAGAGGTTTTATACGAACCGAAATATAACAAAAATGGAGCGCCAATACAGATTATTGATCATAACAAACACGCGTGGACACCTGCGGTAACAGTATTTCCACGAGAACGAACCGTGAAATATATCCCTAAGGAGTTCGTCGGGGATGTTTTCTATGAAGAGAGATTATTTGATGCTATTCATGCGTTGTGTAAGGATGATCCTGTGTCAGTGTGGTTACTTAGAAGTGATGAAGATCCCGAAATAGGATTCGATCAATTTGTAAAACCAAATGGTGAATTATATCGCGTTGAAGAATTAGATAATAGAATGAGAAAAATCGCTAGTGATTTTTCACCGGAGAGTTTCCATGAAAAACTACTCACGGATAGTTTTACTATTCCATCAGTTGTAGCTCACTTCGCAAGAGAAAAAAACTCATGGCGTCCAACACGAAGTGATTTTCTCGAGGATGTTAAATTGAGTTGCGTCGAATTTGGTCATGGAGGACTGTGGAATACGAAATACTCACGTGATGGTATGATTTCAATTGATATATCCGCGTGTTATCCCGGAAGTTTTCTCGGATATGGGGAATGTGCTGAGTACTTCAAACGATTTGGACACCCCACGCATGAAATGACTCGTGTTGCGATTAATGGACCATTGCCTGATTTTGATTTAACCGGATTCGCTCGTGTGATATCATTTGAACTCGCTACAGGGTTACATCCGTGTAGTTATGCTTGGCTCGGTAAACACCTATCTGAAAAGGCCTGGATGCCAATAGTGCTATTGAGATATATGATTGATTGTGGTATGCTAATATCGTTGATTATTTCCGAGGCTATTATATGCTATCGAGCTCAGAAAGAAGTTTGGCTACCACAACCCGATCTAGATAGAATAATCAGCGAACAGCGAAAACAATTCCCTGATTTCAGTGAAGAACAAATCATGAATCGGTCTAAGAAGTTATTTGAAATTAAAAAAGAACAAGCAAAAGATCTCGGACGAAGAATAATCGGTAAATTTACCCAGGGTGGACGATACGACAACGCAAAATACTCTTCGCGGTTAATCATAGATGTCGCTGAATACGATTTTATTGTAGCGGATTTAATGAAACAGGGAAAACTTGTATCCCGTAAGGATGCTTTTCTATCTAATGGTGAGAAATTAGGTACGGTTGTTACCTACTGTGATGGATATAATTCCCAGTACACACATTTGAGAAGTTCAATGCTAGCCTATGCTTCTATTAATCTATTTTCGATGATAAATAGATTTCCTAATACCGCGGTTAGAGTGGCCACTGATTCGATGTATATACACAATAAATACAAATCAGCTGTAGCTAAATTCACAGATCCCGAAGAAAATTGGGGGCGTTGGCGATTTAAAAAGGAGATGCTACATGAGTATTGTGAATCCGCAGACGTTGCCATGGATGATAAATATCTTTGTTGTAACCGTATTGAAATTCAATCAGAATTTTCTAATGCACCACCGGTATCTGATCCAGTATGTAGATACAAGACAGTTTATTTAAACGGTTGTGGTGGGTCAGGAAAGACAACTCGTGCAATTGAATTATTTCGTCGGTCAACCATGATTGTGCTAACACCGACTCACAGACTCGCCAGAGAGATGATACAACGAGGGGTAAATGCTTGTACTTACCATAGTTTCTTTCGATGGAAGGGTGACAAATGGACTCCTGAGCGTATGGGTGATAAATTCATTCCTGAAATCATAATTTGGGATGAAATATGCACAGTGTCATTAGATGTATTACAAACATTTCTTGAGTGGTTGTTAAACAAAAACACAAAAGTCGTCATGTGCGGTGATCACGGCCAACCACCACCATTTGTCGGTGCATCTCCACATGAATGGCTAAGGGGTTTTGTAGACTATTATGAAGAAATCACCACTGATTATAGATCAATTGATGAACGATTACGAGAATTCAAAGCGCTAATTAGATTACAACCGGATAGAATCCAATGCGAAATAGCGCGTGAAGTGATTTCAGAAACTCCAATGAATGATTTCTGGGAAACATGGAGACCAAATGATTTGATAATTGCAAGTAGAAAAATAGTCAGGGACACACTTCAAATGAAGTTATTTGAATTGCATAAAGAAAAATTTGCAACGCTTCCAGTACCCCTTTGTTATAGGCCATCGGATACACGAAAACAGAACATTGAAGTTGATATTCCAGGACAGAGTGAAAAACAAATTCTCGTATTAAATGATATTGTGCTGGTTGATATCAGCGTCGTCGAAAATGCATTGCGTGCTAATAAATCCCCGTGGACGCTAGGATACGCAGCAACAATACACTCTTCACAGGGATTGACTATATCGGATACAATTGTTTGGATGGTGGATAATCACATCGAATGGTCGAATTTAGTCTATCTCGCAGTATCCAGAGTACGAAGAATAAATCAACTTCGAAGAATTGTTTTCGATGATAATGACACAACAATAAGTGATATTGATGTTAGCATCATTAATAAAAAACTCTCCGGTTACAAACAACAGGACAAAAAAAACAACGAGAATTTGATATTGATGCTAAATTAATAATTACGCTGAAACAACAACAGAATAATCACTGCGCGAGTTGCAATTGTATAATGCGTTGGCAGTATTCGGATAAGGATCCTCGCCAATTTACCGTAGACAGAAAAAATAACAGTCTCGGTCATGTCAGAAATAATGTGATGTTGACTTGTCTTGAGTGCAATAGACGCAACGGTGCTAGTTAAGACCATGCGGTGGCAATTGAGTATCCTCGGGAATTACCTGTAGTTGTTGTCGAGTAAAACCCCGCTGAGGGGCAGTTGAATCCAGTTTATAGACTGGAGATCTACCCGTAGATCGTGTTATACTAGATATCTTATGCGTAGTGACGCTCCAAATAGGATCAGTAGCCCTTTTTCTACCCCCTTCAAGCTCTCCTGGTTCGTATAAGTACCTCACAATGACATTACTACCAAGAATTGGTTCTTTGAAATCTTTTTGTGGTTGTACGGGTATTGACTTCTTTTTAATCGCGTTGATAGGTTTCATGTTGATTGTTCTAGTAATCTCGTTATTCAGTGCAGTAATCACAGATGGTAATCTTTTAACCCATTCACGGGATCTTTTTTCTTGGATGAATTCTTTTGCGTATTAATATCCAAATAACCGCTCAGCAATCGTCCGATTAAATCGTTCTACAATGGCCTGATCGCGATGTAGCGCAGTATGCCCTCGTCGTATGGTGACATTATGATGTTTCATTGTAGATAATACTGCACCCTGAAATTCCTTGCCAGGATCAACCTGCAATAGATTTGGCCAGTGCAGAGGACCTCGTCGATAAATCCTTTCAAATGCAGAAGCGACTTCAGTGGCTGATTTTGTTTTTAACGGTTCTGCTTCTTTGTATCGACTTGCAATATCAACTACGGTTAAAGCGTATTTGTAACCACGATCATGTGGCAGAAATAATATATCAGCCTGATGAACTTCATTAGGAGCGGTCACATCAAAATGCGAGAAATTAATCTGTTTAGGCGGTGGTAGATAAATTTGCCATAGTGCCTGTTTGGATAACCAATTAGCCGCAGTGGTTTTTTTCACTTTTGCAGCGCTAGCGAGTTTATGGACTGCTGATTTACCCCTCCAGTATCCTCTTGGGGAATAATAAATTGATTCCATATTATTAATTACCGGCACCTAACATCAATTTGCTTTTCATAGCCGATTTTATTAAAAATGAAGCCAATTTTTCTTTGAAGGATTTATCAGGAATAGCATTTAACGCATGAATTAATTTCACATCTGCTAGATGCCTGTGTTGCAGATTGCTGCTTTTATAAGCAACATCATGAAGGTGACAGGCCTTATCAATGGCGTTTATTGGTTCTTCACCGGGGTTGGGTTGATTTTGATTATTGAGTCTGATATCAAGTCTGGTTCCCGGTCCACAGTAGCTATATCCGGGAAGGTGCTTTTCTCCGGGGTACTTTGCCCATGGGGTTCCAGGGAGCTTTGCCAATTTGGCTGCGATATCACCTCCTCGTTTTTTTTAAAATCAGATCTCATAGACACAAATCTAAATTTCTTTGTACCACATTGCACGCATTTACCAGAAAGCGCTGATCGGTTATTTTTAGTTGTAATCGTCGTCAAGTCATCTGTGCCAGTACGCGTTTTACACTTCACACAATATAGATCCATAATTTATGTATAGAGATATGGATATAATTGATTTTTCAGCGACTAAAGCAAGAGAACCGGTTAAACATCATGCAGCGCTACCAAACTCTATCCGGATGATTATAATCGGGCCATCTGGATCCGGTAAAACGCAATTGTTACTCAATTTAATAATGAGATGGATGAAGTGGGATAAGTTGTATTTAATTGCCCCTAGCGTAGATGATCAACGATGTTATGAAGTGCTAAAAGATTTTAATGAAAACGCTTCAGAAATTAAGGGTGAGAACGCCATTGAATTTATAACCGATATCGATGAAGCACCGAGTATTGATGATATTGATGGAGATATTAACAATTTAGTCGTATACGACGATATAATGTTGGATAAACAAAAAAATCCTGCTAGGATCTTTTCCCGGGGGCGTCACAAAAACACTGACGTGATATATGTCACTCAACGCTACACTCAGGTTCCAAAAGTCATCAGAGATAACTGCAATTTATTGTCTGTATTCAACGGAGTTGATACTCATACTCTTAGAAATATATGGCAGACATGGTGTTCTGATATGGACTTCAATCAATTTCGAGATTTCTTTAGTCATGCTCAGTCAAAACCACACGGATTCGCAACAATAAATTTGCATGATCCTCGGACACGATATCGTATCGGACTTGATCAAATATTTGGTTAAAATCATTTATTATTTTTTGTTAACCCATAGCAGCAGAGAGGGTGGATGACCACATCGTTGCGACCAAAATTGATTAAAAAATCGTAAAATCTCCGTTTTCATTTTTTTTAGTTAAAATGAGATTTCGTAGATTTTTAAGATTTCAACGAAATCCTACGGATCGTTTTAAGGATTCAATCAAAATTTTGTCTGAAAACGTTGTAGGATTCGCCCTCTTTTTGGTTAAAATGAGATTATAGGACGGCTCGTTTTAAGATTTCAATCAAATTTTGTCTCAAAACGTTGTAGGATTCACCCTCTCTGCTGCTGTTAATTATCTATTATGGTAGGTGTTAATTACTTATTATGGCATGTGTTAATTACTTATTATGGTAGGTGTTAATTACTTATTATGGTATGTGTTAATTACTTATTATGGTAGGTGTTAATTACTTATTATTGTATGTGTTAATTACTTATTGTGGTAGGTGTTAATTACTTATTATGGTATGCATTAATTACTTATTATGGTATGTGTTAATTATTTATTATGGTAGGTGTTAATTACTTATTATGGTATGTGTTAATTACTTATTATGGTATGTGTTAATTACTTATTATGGTATGCATTAATTACTTATTATGGTAGGTGTTAATTACTTATTATGGTATGTGTTAATTACTTATTATGATAGGTGTTAAATACTTATTAGGGTAGGTGCTAATTACTTATTATGGTAGGTGCTAATTACTTATTATGGTATGTGTTAATTACTTATTGTGGTAGGTGTTAATTACTTATTATGGTATGTGTTAATTACTTATTATGGTATGTGTTAATTATTTATTATGGTAGGTGTTAATTACTTATTATGGTATGTGTTAATTACTTATTATGGTAAGTGTTAATTACTTATTATGGTATGTGTTAGCTACGTATTATGGTAGGTGTTAATTACTTATTATGGTATGTGTTAATTGCTTATTATGGTATGTGTCAATTACTTATCATGGTAGGTGTTAATTACTTATTATGTTAGGTGTTAATTACTTATTATGGTTGGTATTCAGTACTTATTATGGTAGGTTTTAATTACTTAGTATGGTTGGTTGGTATTTATTACTTATTATGGTATATGTTAATTACTTATTATGGTAGATATTAATTACTTATTATGGTAAGTGTTAATTATTTATTATGGTTGGTATTAATTACTTTATTATGGTAGGTATTAATTATGTGTTATGGTTGGTATTAATTAGTGGTAGGTGTTAATTACTTATTATGGTAGGTGTTAATTATTTATTATGGTAGGTATTAATTATGTATTATGGTTGGTATTAATTAGTGGTAGGTGTTAATTACTTATTATGGTAGGTGTTATTTATTTATTATGGTAGGTGTTAATTACTTGTTATGGTAGGTATTCATTATGTATTACTTATTATGGTTGCTGTTAATTACTTATTATGGTAGGTATTAATTACTTATTATGGTTGCTATTGATTACTTATTATGGTAGGTATTAATTACTTATTATGGCTGCTATTAATTATTTATTATGGTAGGTATTAAGTACTTATTATGGTAGGTGTTAATTACTCATTATGGTATGTATTAATTACTTAAGGTTGTTTTTAATTACTTATTATATTAGATATTAATTACTTATTACAGTAGATGGTAATTACTCATAATGGTACATATTAATTACTTATTATGTTTGCTATTAATTACTTATTATTGTTATGTTTTTTTTATATTATGGTTGGCATTATTATGGTAGGTATTATTTACTTATTGTTGGCATTAATTACTTATTAAAGTTTGTATTAATTACTTATTATGGTTGGTATCAATTACTTATTATGGATGGTTTTTATTACTTATTATAGTAGGATTAATATTTATGATTTAGCAAAAAAATAACATTTTTCTGAGCAAATAAAGGAAAAACAAATGTTTTTCATATGTGCCTAGAATAAAATCATTAAATGAATTCAAATATATACTATAATTTTATTTAAATCAAGTGAGCAGTTTTAACACTATAGCTGATTACTATAAAGCAACTGCATCAGTTGTCTGGACAACAAGGGATCCTGTCATCACATCTAGTCAATCATCATTACTGTCTTGCTGTTGTCACAAAGTTTATTTTGTAACTTTTAATAAAAGGACAATATGGTAATTCGATAAAGTTAATAATGGAAATGAATGAAGATTATGAAGTTTAACAAGGTCTAGTCAGAGTTTTGTTACCTACTCCAGAAATGTTTACTGTAGAAAATATTTACAAATGATTCGCAATCTCAAAATTGTATTAGATACTGCAAAGACATGTACCTTTGCATATTAAACCAAATTATATCAAAATTTAATAAAACATTCTAACAACTTTCAAACATCTTGTTGGATGATCAAAACAGACTAAACTGTTTCCTCAGATTTATTGACAACTAAATACTGAATTTTCTAAGCAGTTTACATTTAATGAAATCCTGAATTCTGAGGACTTAAATATTTAATAAATTTGGTCTGTCAGAAGCTGTTTAGTTCCCCTTAATTTCGTGGACTGACAGTCTTATATTTCTTTCCACAGAATGGTCAATATTTAATTGCTCTTTAAATTATTAGTTTGATTCCACAACCTGAAAAAGGTCCATTGTTTCCACAAAATGGTCTATTGTTTCCACAGAAAGGTATATTGTTTTTACAGAATGGTCTATTGTTTTATTGCTGTTAAAATTAGTATGATTCAGCAAATTTGAGATCCAGTAAAACCTATTACCAACAATAACAAATTGAAACTAATTAGAAAGCAACTCATTCTCAGAGTTGAATGTTAACAGGTTGCTATATCCAACAGACATTGTGTTGATACAGCCATGCATACTACGTTAAAATCACACAATCACATAATATACTATAAAATGCACATATATTCTCAGCAATATGTCGCTCAAATTTTTTGATGAAAAAAAAATCATTAAAGAATATAACAGTTTTTGACTAAGTAAAAGATATAAACTATTTCATTGAACACTTATTGAGCATTTAATTTTTTCAAATAATTTTTCCTACAATGTATCTGACTAAGAGATGGGATAGCCATCAGGTTTGAAATTTTTAAATTCAAAGTGGATGCATACGTACCAGTCTGACATACATTCCCTGTCCATCCTTGAAGACATTTACATGAGGCAACACCATTATTGCTGATACAGGTACCACCATTCAGACAGCGAATGCTGAGACAGAGATTTTTCTCTATTGCGAAACAAGGCAGAAAATTAGTGACACATGTAAATATGGAGAAAAGGAATAAAACATTTACCTGTGTTTGTCATTGCAGACTCAGGAATGATTAATATATTTTTACCAAAATGTGCTATAAGTGAGTTATTAAAAAACAACATTGCAATTTGAGGCAAACTTTTGTGTAACAAACTGATTCATTTGTACTTTGTCTGAATATAATGTAACGGAGAGCACTTTAGACCACTCAGCCATTTGGGGCCACTGATTCATCTGTACTCTGTCTGAATCAAATGTAACAGAGACCGCTTTAGACCACTCGGCCACTCGGGGCCCCTGATTCATCTGTACTCTTTCTGAATATTCATGATGTCCAATAGACAATGCCAGGAATTCAAAATAGATTCATGACGGATCTATTAAATTAAAAAAAGTATTTTTAACTTATATATTTTTTTGTATTATTTTATATCTGCAAAGCACATTATTGGAATATTAGAATGATAAACTGTATTGATGATGGTATCACTGTCAACATGGCATACAAGTTGTCTATTTATCTCTTTAGGAAGGCATTAAATATTTTTGCAAATGATTCAAAAGTTAAAAAAATTATCAACTGATCAATTTGTATTTGATGGATGCTTTTACAAATGCCTGATGTCTTCCTCACCTCCCCCACAGAAGATGTGATTAATATTTGCCTGTCACAATACAAATTTCTTTTAAAAGAACCACTCATAGACAACACCATGAAATTCAAGTAATGATTCATATTTTTTCACAGTGTAAAATGATGCTTCATTTATCCTGTTGGTAAATATAAATGAAGGCAGACAACTTACCAACTTCACAATATTGACCACCCCATTCTGCTCGGCAGTCACAACGGTAGGACCCATTCAGATTTACACATGTTCCACCATTTCGGCATACAGTTGCATTTTGCATACATTCATCAATATCTACAAAAAGGAATAGGAAGTACTCAAGAAAAGATTGTAATTAAATTCTGGAAGATTGTAATTAAATTCTGGAAAGTGTCAGGAATAAAATATGCTTGATCAGTGAAATGGATAATGTAAAGGAAGGGCATGAAATCTGATGTGATTAATAAATTTAAAAATACAAGTGAAAAAATCTTTACATTAAAAACTACATATATGAAGGGATACATCAAGGCTGAAAGACCAAGATATATTCATGAGCTATTTCTAATGAGTTCTTTACCCTAACTCTAAATAAAACATGAATATGGTTTTTATATTATTACAAACCCTGTCTTGTACAAAATAATTTCAGCTATACAGCTTTAATGAATTCAAACTAAACTGGAATTTATAAATATTCAACAAATTTCATATAAATATATTAATATTCTTAAATCAAAGACATCTAAATAATTCCAATCCGGGGCAGTCATATGAAAATACTGACTGAATATCTTTATTCCATGACATATCAAACATTTAAAAATTAATTTAAATTATAAATTAAATAAGAATAAATGGGTATGACATAAAAAGCAAAGCCATATGAATGTATTATAGTACAAATACTACATATATAGAGGAGGTAAGATGGGCTGCATGAGTTTTGGTATAAAATTACTAGATGACATTAATGAATCAGACAGCATTAACGGGCTGATGAAAATTGCATTACCATTATAATATACCTCAAGAAGAATTTTCTCTCTTTTATTTTCTGAACTATTTACATCTATTCAATACTATGTTTTCATTATGTTTCATCTTCTGAATAAATTTGATTCAATTAAAATGTGTCCAATTTATAAATACATTCCTTCTGTCACAAGCATGTGACTGTAGCAAAACACTTTATACCTATTCAATGGATTTGTGTCCCAATGACATTATAGCTATACGCTGCATATCCAATCAATGGATTGTGTCAAAATAACAATGTAGCTATATGCTACATACCCAATCAAAGGATTTTTGTCAGAATGAGATTGTAGCTATACGCTGTATACCCAATCAAAGGATTTTTGTCAGAATAACATTGTAGCTATACGCTGTATATCCAATCAAAGGATTTTTGTCAGAATGAGATTGTAGCTATACGCTGTATACCCAATCAAAGGATTTTTGTCAGAATGAGATTGTAGCTATACGCTGTATACCCAATCAAAGGATTTTTGTCAGAATAACATTGTAGCTATACGCTGTATATCCAATCAAAGGATTTTTGTCAGAATCAGATTGTAGCTATACGCTGTATACCCAATCAAAGGATTTTTGTCAGAATGAGATTGTAGCTATACGCTGTAAACCCAATCAAAGGATTTATGTCAGAATGACATTGTAGCTATACGCTGTATACCCAATCAAAAGATTTTTGTCAGAATGAGATTGTAGCTATACGCTGTATACCCAATCAAAGGATTTTTGTCAGAATGAGATTGTAGCTATACGCTGTATACCCAATCAAAGGATTGTTGTCAGAATGAGATTGTAGCTATACGCTGTATACCCAATCAAAAGGATTTTTGTCAGAATGAGATTGTAGCTATACGCTGTATATCCAATCAAAGGATTTTTGTCAGAATGACATTGTAGCTATACGCTGTATACCCAATCAAAAGATTTTTGTCAGAATGAGATTGTAGCTATACGCTGTATACCCAATCAAAGAATTTTTGTCAGAATGAGATTATAGCTATACGCTGTATATCCAATCAAAGGATTTTTGTCAGAATGAGATTGTAGCTATACGCTGTATACCCAATCAAAGGATTTTTGTCAGAATGAGATTGTAGCTATACGCTGTATACCCAATCAAAGGATTTTTGTCAGAATGAGATTGTAGCTATACGCTGTATACCCAATCAAAGAATTTTTGTCAGAATGAGATTGTAGCTATACGCTGTATACCCAATCAAAGGATTTTTGTCAGAATGAGATTATAGCTATACGCTGTATACCCAATCAAAGGATTTTTGTCAGAATGAGATTGTAGCTATACGCTGTATACCCAATCGAAGGATTTTTGTCAGAATGACATTGTAGCTATACGCTGTATACCCAATCAAAGGATTTTTGTCAGAATGAGATTGTAGCTATACGCTGTATACCCAATCAAAGGATTTTTGTCAGAATGAGATTGTAGCTATACGCTGTATATCCAATCAAAGGATTTGTGTCCCAATGACATTGTAGCTATACGCTGTATACCCAATCAAAGGATTTGTGTCCCAGTGACATTGTAGCTATATGCTGTATACCCAATCAAAGGATTTTTGTCAGAATGAGATTGTAGCTATACGCTGTATACCCAATCAAAGGATTTTTGTCAGAATGAGATTGTAGCTATACGCTGTATACCCAATCAAAGAATTTTTGTCAGAATGAGATTGTAGCTATATGCTGTATATCCAATCAAAGGATTTTTGTCAGAATGAGATTATAGCTATACGCTGTATATCCAATCAAAGGATTTTTGTCAGAATGAGATTGTAGCTATACGCTGTATACCCAATCAAAGGATTTTTGTCAGAATGAGATTGTAGCTATATGCTGTATATCCAATCAAAGGATTTTTGTCAGAATGACATTGTAGCTATACGCTGTATACCCAATCAAAGGATTTTTGTCAGAATGACATTGTAGCTATACGCTGTATACCCAATCAATGGATTGTGTCAAAATGACAATGTAGCTATATGCTACATATCCAATCAATGGATTTGTGTCAGAATGAGATTGTAGCTATACGCTGTATACCCAATCAAAGGATTTGTGTCAGAATGACATTGTAGCTATACGCTGTATACCCAATCAAAGGATTTTTGTCAGAATGAGATTGTAGCTATACGCTGTATACCCAATCAAAGGATTTTTGTCAGAATGAGATTGTAGCTATACGCTGTATACCCAATCAAAGGATTTTTGTCAGAATGAGATTGTAGCTATACGCTGTATATCCAATCAAAGGATTTTTGTCAGAATGAGATTGTAGCTATACGCTGTATACCCAATCAAAGGATTTTTGTCAGAATGACATTGTAGCTATACGCTGTATACCCAATCAAAGGATTTTTGTCAGAATGAGATTGTAGCTATACGCTGTATACCCAATCAAAGGATTTTTGTCAGAATGACATTGTAGCTATACGCTGTATATCCAATCAAAAGATTTTTGTCAGAATGAGATTGTAGCTATACGCTGTATACCCAATCAAAGGATTTTTGTCAGAATGAGATTGTAGCTATACGCTGTATACCCAATCAAAGGATTGTTGTCAGAATGAGATTGTAGCTATACGCTGTATACCCAATCAAAAGGATTTTTGTCAGAATGAGATTGTAGCTATACGCTGTATATCCAATCAAAGGATTTTTGTCAGAATGACATTGTAGCTATACGCTGTATACCCAATCAAAAGATTTTTGTCAGAATGAGATTGTAGCTATACGCTGTATACCCAATCAAAGAATTTTTGTCAGAATGAGATTATAGCTATACGCTGTATATCCAATCAAAGGATTTTTGTCAGAATGAGATTGTAGCTATACGCTGTATACCCAATCAAAGGATTTTTGTCAGAATGAGATTGTAGCTATACGCTGTATACCCAATCAAAGGATTTTTGTCAGAATGAGATTGTAGCTATACGCTGTATACCCAATCAAAGAATTTTTGTCAGAATGAGATTGTAGCTATACGCTGTATACCCAATCAAAGGATTTTTGTCAGAATGAGATTATAGCTATACGCTGTATACCCAATCAAAGGATTTTTGTCAGAATGAGATTGTAGCTATACGCTGTATACCCAATCGAAGGATTTTTGTCAGAATGACATTGTAGCTATACGCTGTATACCCAATCAAAGGATTTTTGTCAGAATGAGATTGTAGCTATACGCTGTATACCCAATCAAAGGATTTTTGTCAGAATGAGATTGTAGCTATACGCTGTATATCCAATCAAAGGATTTGTGTCCCAATGACATTGTAGCTATACGCTGTATACCCAATCAAAGGATTTGTGTCCCAGTGACATTGTAGCTATATGCTGTATACCCAATCAAAGGATTTTTGTCAGAATGAGATTGTAGCTATACGCTGTATACCCAATCAAAGGATTTTTGTCAGAATGAGATTGTAGCTATACGCTGTATACCCAATCAAAGAATTTTTGTCAGAATGAGATTGTAGCTATATGCTGTATATCCAATCAAAGGATTTTTGTCAGAATGAGATTATAGCTATACGCTGTATATCCAATCAAAGGATTTTTGTCAGAATGAGATTGTAGCTATACGCTGTATACCCAATCAAAGGATTTTTGTCAGAATGAGATTGTAGCTATATGCTGTATATCCAATCAAAGGATTTTTGTCAGAATGACATTGTAGCTATACGCTGTATACCCAATCAAAGGATTTTTGTCAGAATGACATTGTAGCTATACGCTGTATACCCAATCAATGGATTGTGTCAAAATGACAATGTAGCTATATGCTACATATCCAATCAATGGATTTGTGTCAGAATGAGATTGTAGCTATACGCTGTATACCCAATCAAAGGATTTGTGTCAGAATGACATTGTAGCTATACGCTGTATACCCAATCAAAGGATTTTTGTCAGAATGAGATTGTAGCTATACGCTGTATACCCAATCAAAGGATTTTTGTCAGAATGAGATTGTAGCTATACGCTGTATACCCAATCAAAGGATTTTTGTCAGAATGAGATTGTAGCTATACGCTGTATATCCAATCAAAGGATTTTTGTCAGAATGAGATTGTAGCTATACGCTGTATACCCAATCAAAGGATTTTTGTCAGAATGACATTGTAGCTATACGCTGTATACCCAATCAAAGGATTTTTGTCAGAATGAGATTGTAGCTATACGCTGTATACCCAATCAAAGGATTTTTGTCAGAATGACATTGTAGCTATACGCTGTATATCCAATCAAAGGATTTTTGTCAGAATGAGATTGTAGCTATACGCTGTATACCCAATCAAAGGATTTGTGTCAGAATGAGATTGTAGCTATTGTTACGGCTATTGGATTTAATTTTTTTTTTTTTTAATTATTGGGTCCAAATTTATCATTTAGGTTTTAATATCCATTAATTGGGAGATTTTTTCTAGAAAATTCATTTGACCTGGACTTTACTGATAAACAGGCTGACCTTGGCTTGGTTACCTCAATATCTGACCTTGTTTTGGACATTGTCAACAGGTCTTCAATTTCATTGGTTAGTTTCGGGGACAACCTTTTTTTTAGTGGCTGATATTTCTTTCTAGATCATTCTTTTAGTATGTGACTTGGAGAAGGTAGCTTCTTTCTGTGACCTTCCAGACTGACATGATTCCTCTTGTTTACGAGGGAATTACAATATATATAGCTGTATTTTAGAAGCTAACATTAGTAGAATAGAATTTGGGCTTATTTTAAAGAAGTTGTGTATTTTCTGTTTGAGTTTAATATCTTGTTCTGGACAGTGTCAATTCGTTGGAAAAGAAGAATTATTCTATTTATCTGGAAAAGGACATATGTTTCATAATTTCATCTGGATGATTTAAAAACAAGAACTGCATCACGTGACATTGTCAGCCATTTTGGATTATTACCTCGTCAAGATTCGAACCTGGAACTATTAGAACATTTATTTATCAGGACTTGTAATTCCATTAGTGGATTATTTTGTGAATTCTATATTTGTTGGATTTGATTCTCTAAAACCGTAAGTTTGTTTATTTTATGAAAATAATTGTACTTAATAAATCATTGTTAAAGTTTTACAAGCTTGTTAGTTTTCACTCTTTCTGTGTTGCTGCTTATTCGAGCCTAAGCACGTAACACTATACGCTGTATACCCAATCAAAGAGTTTGTGTCAGAATGACATTTTTACTGTACGCTATATATCCAATCAAAAGATTTGTGTCAGAATGAGATTGTAGCTATACACTGTATCCAATCAATGGGTTTGTGTCAAAATGACATTTTTGCTGTGTGCTGTATATCCAATCAAAAGATTTGTGTCAGAATGACATTATAGCTATATGCTGTATTCCCAATCAAAGCGTTTGTCGGAAAAAGAATTGGAGTTGTATTGGAATGAGCGGTTTTAAACTTATCCTCATCTGTAAAGCTGGAATTCTCACAAACATTTACTGGGTTCACTGGTTTTCTGGACTTACAGATGAGTTTAAATTTATCTAAGAAATCATTTCAATATAAATTTACGACAGCAAAATGCAGTCCATAGGGTGTCAAAATGCTAATAATGAATGTATTGATTCATAAGTACTTTTAAACTAAACTATCTTGAAAAACATTCTTTACCTTTATCACAAAGTCTTCCCTGAAAACCTGAGGAGCAAATGCAAGTAAAATATCCTGGTTCATTAATGCACTGGCCTCCATTTGCACAAGGGGCTGACATGCATTCATTGACATCTGAAAATGTAAATTTGAAATACTATTGACTACATGGCAAGGGACTGCTGTCCAGAACATACAACAGAATTGATGTAAAAATATGGTTTACACATCAAGGTCAAAATGTTGAGTGAACATGTTTTAGAATAAAGTCTTTCAGCTTCAAAATGTTTTGATATACAATCATGAAGAAACTTCATGAAAAAAACATACAATTTGAAACAACTTGTAACCTAACCTTTAAGATACATTTTTCTATTACTGTGACCTTAACCCCAAAGTCAATGACACAAAAGTGCATGTCACAGAATGAACTGTCTTAGGTTCATAACAATTCATCCCAAAGATGAAGAAAATCCATCTAGGAGTTTAGAAAATACAAGAAAATAAAACCTTTTTAAATAAAAACTAAAATAAAAATAATTTATGACTGTGACCTTGAGTTGGATATCATAGGGCATGTGAACATGATGCAGAACTTATTGTCAAGCATGATGATGAAAATCTATTGAGGGATTTTGGAAATATTAATAAAATAAAAAGACTTTGACAAAAAAATGTAATGCAAATTTGCCACAACTGTACCATAACATTCGAGGTGAAAGAGGCAATCACACATGTCATAGAATTAACTATCATCGTTTTTAATAATTTGATCCAAGTATGACAAGATTCTGTCAAAGTGTTTACAAAATGTATGCAAAATCTTTCTTAGAAAGATTTATTTCAGCAAAATTTTAAGAAATGTTGATTTCATCATTGCTAGAAATGTGACTACCATGTCTTGCTTCACATTAATGTGTGCTTCTATACTTCCCTAGACATTTCATACAAGTTTAACATTTTTCTACCCAAGAAGCAAGACATTTCATGCAAGTTGTACATTTTTCTACCCATAAAACAAGACATTTCATTTAAGTTTTACATTTTTCTACCCATGAAGCAAGACATTTCATGCAAGTTTTACATTTTTCTACCACTTATTCTAAACATTTTGTACAAGTTTTATATTTTTCTACCCATGAAGCAAAACATTTCATGCAAGTTTTACATTTTTCTACTACTTATTCTAAACATTTTGTACAAGTTTTACATTTTTCTACTACTTATTCTAAACATTTTGTACAAGTTTTATATTTTTCTACCACTTATTCTAAACATTTTGTACAAGTTTTATATTTTTCTACCCATGAAGCAAAACATTTCATGCAAGTTTTACATTTTTCTACTACTTATTCTAAACATTTTGTACAAGTTTTACATTTTTCTACTACTTATTCTAAACATTTTGTACAAGTTTTACATTTTTCTACCACTTATTCTAAACATTTTGTACAAGTTTTATATTTTTCTACCCATGAAGCAAAACATTTCATGCAAGTTTAACATTTTTCTACTACTTATTCTAAACATTTTGTACAAGTTTTATATTTTTCTACTACTTATTCTAAACATTTTGTACAAGTTTTATATTTTTTCTACTAAAGGGCCCCAAGTGGCCGAGTGGTCTAAACCGCTGTCCGTTACAGACCACTGCCATCTCACCTCTGTCTGCGTGTGTTCGAGTCTAAGATTCGGCAAATGTAGTTATGTGAGAAAGCTTGCCAGTAGCTTCTCATGGGTCGGTGGTTCTTTCTGGGGTTTGTCCGGTTTCTTCCTCCACCATTAATACTGGCCGCCATGTATAGCCTATATTGTGCTGAAAAATGGCGTTAAACCATAAAAAAAAAAAATAAAAAAAATATAAATATTTTTCTACCCATGAAGCAAGATATTTTATGCAAATTTTACATTTTTCTACCCACAAAGCAAAACATTTTATGCAGGTTTTACATTTTTCTACTACTTATTTTAAACATTTCATGCAAGTTTTATATTTTTCTACTACTTATTCTAAACATTTTGTACAAGTTTTACATTTTTCTACCCACGAAGCAAAACATTTTATGCAGGTTTTACATTTTTCTACTACTTATTCTAAACATTTTGTACAAGTTTTACATTTTTCTACCCATGAAGCAAGACATTTCATACAAACTTTAAATTTTTCTACCCATGACCCCACACATTTTATACAAAGTTAAAATTTTCTACCCATGACCCCACACATTTTATACAAAGTTTAAATTTTTCTACCCATGACCCCACACATTTTATACAAAGTTTAAATTTTTCTACCCATGACCCCACACATTTTATACAAAGTTTAAATTTTTCTACCCATGACCCCACACATTTTATACAAAGTTTTACAATGTATACCCATGACACTAACTAAACATGTCATACAAGCATTGCATGTTTATCCTCTTGATCTTAGATCTTTTGTACAAGATTTATACACAACAAAACACAGATCCAGTTAAGTTTTTATTGATAATTATACTGTTTGCCAAGGAGGACTATCTGCTGCTACTTATGAAGCCGTTTTGGTTCATTCTGTCAGTGAGTGATTCAGCGGCTACTGAATGGCACAGCGTGGTTGTACAGAGGTCACAGCTGGTCTGTGAAACTCCCTGACAGAATGTTATGGATAACCCTTGAGTAAAGTTCCTTGAGTGGAAACTGAAGAAGCCCAGTGAAGACTGGGCTGTCCAACATAGGTTGGGATGACAGCGGCAGCTGTGTGGACTTCACTCATTGGTTTAGTTTGAATACACCATATAGTGCTGACATTAGATTATTGGGCGAATAACGAAATGGAATGAAGTAAATGCCCAAAGAAAACATATGCGCAGCAGATGTTGTCCCTATATACATCTGACCCTAGACATTTCATATAAATTTACATTTATCTGTCCTTGACTGCAGACATTTCATACAAACTTTTACATTTTTCTCCACCCTCACCCAATATATTTTAAACAAACTTTACATTTTGCATAGACTGCTGTAACTCAATTCTGTCTGGTTCATCTCAATATCTACTTCAGGCACTCTTAAAATAACAATGCATGGACTACTGTTATCATGGTAAGATGATTAATTTGTCTTTAACTTAATTTAGCAGTCTAAAACTTCAAAATTGGATCCCTTAGATACATTGTGGGTCTATAGATACTGAGGTAACTCTGACACCCTTAGAAAAAGTGATTCCACAGTTACTGAGGTAACAATTTAAGACTAGTTGAACTTGTAAGAATTTACCATTCATAAAATATTCTCTTGTGACAACCTAACAACTGTGTAATCTTGTTCAGTCCACTGTTGTGTAAACATTTGTATCTGTAGCTTCAAGAATTTACGTCATAAAATATTCTCTTGTGACAACTTACCAACTGTGTAATCCTGTCCTGTCCATTGTGGTGTGCACTGACATCTGTAGCTTCAAGAATTTACCAGGCATATAATATTATCTTGTGACAACTTACCAACTGTGCAATCCTGTCCTGTCCATTGTGGTGTGCACTGACATCTGTAGCTTCCAGGCATATTTGTGCAGTTCCCATTATTTCGACATGGTGATGTTAGACATTCATCAGAATCTATCAAATTACAGACGTGTTTAGATTTCAACAGTATGGGACAATAATATGTACTTAAAGTAAATCATTTATTTATGCAGCTAAAAACAAAAATTCCATTGTATGAGGGCCTCAAGGTAGATTAGTTATTAGCTAATTGTGTTACCCTCTTTAAATAAAGTAATTATTATTATTATTATTATTATTATTATTATTATTATTATTATTATTATTCAATGACATGCTTTAAAGAATTAAATTCAGTACAACCTATCTAATAAAATCATGGACTAAATCACATGCAGTAAAAATATAAATCAGTGTAACCTATCTAATGAAATCATGGACTCAATCACATGCAGTAAAGAATTAAAATCAGTATAACCTATGTAGTGAAATCATTGACTCAATCACATGCAAGAAGAGTTAAAATCAGCACAACCTATCAAATGAAAAAATTGACTTAATCACATTCACATGCAGTATAGAATTAAAATCAGCACAACCTATTGCAGGACTATACAGCTTAATACTAAATTAACTACAGTTTAATGCTATCTTACCTAGTTTAATGCTAGCAAGCTTACAATTTAATGTTAACTTGCTTACAGCTTAATGCTAATCTTGCCTACAGTTTAATGCTAACTTACCTACAGTTTAATGCTAACTTGCCTACAGTTTCATGCTAACTTGCCTACAGTTTAATGCTAACTTGCCTACAGTTTAATGCTAACTTGCCTTCAGTTTAATGCTAACTTGCCTTCAGTTTAATGCTAACTTGCCTACAGTTCAATGCTAACTTGCCTTCAGTTTAATGCTAACTTGCCTACAGTTAAATGCTAACTTGCCTTCAGTTTAATGCTAACTTGCCTTCAGTTTAATGCTAACTTGCCTTCAGTTTAATGCTAATTTGCCTACAGTTCAATGCTAACTTGCCTTCAGTTTAATGCTAACTTGCCTACAGTTATATGCTAACTTGCCTTCAGTTTAATGCTAACTTGCCTTCAGTTTAATGCTAACTTGCCTTCAGTTTAATGCTAACTTGCCTACAGTTTAATGCTAACTTGCCTACAGTTTAATGCTAACTTGTTTACAGTTTAATGCTAACTTACCTACAGTTTAATGCTAACTTGCCTACAGTTTAATGCTAACTTGCTTACAGTTTAATGCTAACTTACCTACAGTTTAATGCTAACTTACCTAGAGTTTAATACTAACTTGCCTACAGTATAATGCTATCTCACTTACAGTTTAATGCTAACTTGCCTACAGTTTAATGCTAACTTACCTACAGTTTAATGCTCTCTTACCTTCAGTTTAATTCTATCATACCTACAGTTTAATGCTATCTTGCTTACAGTTTAATGCTAACTTACCTACAGTTTAATGCTAACTTACCTAGAGTTTAATACTAACTTGCCTACAGTATAATGCTATCTCACTTACAGTTTAATGCTAACTTGCCTACAGTTTAATGCTAACTTACCTACAGTTTAATGCTAACTTGCCTTCAGTTTAATTCTATCTTACTTACAGTTTAATGCTAACTTGCCTACATATTAATGCTCTCTTACCTTCAGTTTAATGCTAACTTACCTACAGTTTAATGCTAACTTACCTACAGTTTAATGCTAACTTGAAAACAGTTTCATGCTAACTTGCCTACAGTTTAAGGCTAACTTACCTAGAGTTTAATGCTAACTTGCCTATAGTTTAATGCTAACTTACCTAGAGATTAATGCTAACTTACCAACAGTTTAATGCTAACTTACCTACAATTTAATGCTAACTTACCTAGAGTTTAATGCTAACTTACCAACAGTTTAATGCTAACTTGCTTACAATTTATTGCTCTCTTACCTTCAGCTTAATGCTCTCTTACCTTCAGTTTAATGCTAACTTACCTTCAGTTTAATGCTAACTTACCTATGGTTTAATGCTAACTTGCCTATATTTAATACTAACTTGCTTACAATTTAATGCTATCTTACCTTCAGCTTAATGCTAACTTGCCTACAGTTCAATGCTAACTTGCCTAAGTTTCATGCTAGCTTGCCTTCAGTTTCATGCTAACTTGCTTACAATTTAATGCTATCTTACCTTCAGTTTAAAGCTAACTTACCTGGAGTTTAATACTAACTTGCCTACAGTATAATGCTAACTTACCTACAGTTTAATGCTAACTTGCATACAGCTTAATGCTAACTTGCCTTCAGTTTAATGCTAACTTGCCTACAGTTTAATGCTAACTTACCTACAGTTTAATGCTAACTTGAATTTAGTTTCATGCTAACTTGCCTACAGTTTAATGCTAACTTACCTACAGTCTAATGCTATCTTGCCTACAGTTTAATGCTAACTTACCTACAGTTCAATGCTAACTTGCCTTCAGTTTCATGCTAACTTACCTTCAGTTTAATGCTAACTTACCTACAGTTTAATTCTATCTTACCTACAGTTTCATGCTAACTTGCATATATTTTAATACTAACTTGCCTACAATTTAATGCTATCTTACCTTCAGTATAATGCTAACTTACCTACAGTTTAATGCTAACTTGCCTACAACTTAATGCTAACTTGCCTTCAGTTTCATGCTAACTTGCCTACAGTTTAATTCTATCTTACCTACAGTTTAATGCTAACTTGCCTTCTGTTTCATGCTAACTTGCCTACAGTTTAATGCTAACTTGCCTACAGTTTCATGCTAACTTGCCTACAGTTTCATGCTAACTTGCCTTCAGTTTAATGCTAACTTGTTTTCAGTTTAATGCTAACTTGCCAACAGTTTAATGCTAATTGCCAACAGTTTAATGCTAACTTGCCTACAGTTTAATGCTAACTTGCCTACAGTTTAATGCTAACTTGCCTTCAGTTTAATGCTAACTTGCCTTCAGTTTAATGCTAACTTGCCTACAGTTCAATGCTAACTTGCCAACAGTTTAGTACTAACTTGCCTACAGTTTAATGCTAACTTGCCTTCTGTTTCATGCTAACTTGCCTACAGTTAAATGCTAACTTGCCTTCTGTTTCATGCTAACTTGCCTTCCGTTTCATGCTAACTTGCCTTCAGTTTAATGCTAACTTGCCTACAGTTTAATGCTAACTTGCCTTCTGTTTCATGCTAACTTGCCTTCGGTTTAATGCTAACTTGCCTTCAGTTTTATGCTAATCTTACCTACAGTTAAATGGTAACTTGCCTTCAGTTTAATGCTAACTTGCCTACAGTTTCATGCTAACTTGCCTTCTGTTTCATGCTAACTTGCCTACAGTTTAATGCTAACTTGCCTACAGTTTAATGCTAACTTACCTACAGTCTCATGCTAATCTTACCTACAGTTTAATGCTAACTTGCCTTCAGTTTAATGCTAACTTGCCTACAGCTTAATGCTAACTTGCCTTCAGTTTAATGCTAACTAGCCTACAGTTTATTGCTAACTTGCTTTCAGTTTAATGCTAACTTGCCTTCAGTTTTATGCTAATCTTACCTACAGTTTAATGCTAACTTGCCTTCAGTTTAATGCTAACTTGCCTACAGTTTAATGCTAACTTGCCTACAGTTTAATGCTAACTTGAATTCAGTTTAATGCTAACTTGCCTTCAGTTTAATGCTAACTTGCCTTCAGTTTAATGCTAACTTGCCTTCTGTTTAATGCTAACTTGCCTTCAGTTTAATGCTAACTTGCCTTCAGTTGTATGCTAATCTTTCCTACAGTTTAATGCTAACTTGCCTTCAGTTTAATGCTAACTTGCCTACAGCTTAATGCTAACTTGCCTTCAGTTTAATGCTAACTTGCCTACAGATTAATACTAACTTGCCTACAGTTTAATGCTAACTTGCCTTGAGTTTAATGCTAACTTGCCTTCAGTTTTATGCTAATCTTACCTACAGTTTAATGCTAACATACCTACAGTTTAATGCTAACTTACCTACAGTTTAATGCTAACTTGCCTTCAGTTTAATGCTAACTTACCTACAGTTTAATGCTAACTTGTCTACAGTTTAATGCTAACTTACCTACAATTTCATGCTAACTTGCCTAAGTTTCATGCTAACTTGCCTACAGTTTAATGCTAACTTACCTACAGTTTCATGCTAACTTGCCTACAGTTTAATGCTAACTGACCTACAGTTTAATTCTAACTTACCTACAGTTTCATGCTAACTTGCCTTCAGTTTAATTCTATCTTACCTACAGTTTAATGCTAACTTACCTTCAGTTTCATACTAACTTGCCTACAGTTTAATGCTAACTTACCTACAGTTTTTTGCGAACTTGCCTAAGTTTCATGCTAACTTGCCTACAGTTAAATGCTAACTTGCAATCAGTTTCAAGCTATCTTGCTTACAATTTAATGGTAACTTACCTACAGTTTAATGCTAACTTACCTACAGTTTAATACTAACTTACCTACAGTTTAATGCTAACTTACCTACAGTTTAATGCTAACTTGCCTACAGTTTAATGCTAACTTGCCTTCAGTTTAATGCTAACTTACCTACAGTTTAATGCTAACTTGCCTACAGTTTAATGCTAACTTGCCTACAGTTTAATGCTAAATTGCCTACAGTTTCATGCTAATTTGCCTTCAGTTTAATGCTAACTTGCCTTCAGTTTAATGCTAACTTACCTACAGTTTAATGCTAACTTACCTACAGTTTAATGCTAACTTGCCTACAGTTTAATGCTAACTTGCCTACAGTTTCATGCTAATTTGCCTTCAGTTTAATGCTAACTTGCCTTCAGTTTAATGCTAACTTACCTGCAGTTTAATTCTAACTTACCTACAGTTTAATACTAACTTACCTACAGTTTAATGCTAACTTGCCTTCAGTTTAATGCTAACTTGCCTTCAGTTTAATGCTAACTTGCCTTCAGTTTAATGCTAACTTACCTGCAGTTTAATTCTAACTTACCTACAGTTTAGTACTAACTTACCTACAGTTTAATGCTAACTTGCCTTCAGTTTAATGCTAACATACCTACAGTTTAATGCTAACTTGCCTTCAGTTTAATGCTAACTTGCCTTCAGTTTAATGCTAACTTACCTACAGTTCAATGCTAACTTGCCTTCAGTTTAATGCTAACTTGCCTTCAGTTTAATGCTAACTTACCTACAGTTTAATACTAACTTACCTACAGTTTAATGCTAACTTGCCTACAGTTTAATGCTAACTTACCTACAGTTTAATGCTAACTTGCCTTCAGTTTCATGCTAACTTACCTTCGTTTACTACCTATCATACTTGAACCTGACTACCAAATATTTGTCCAAGCCCATTTTGATATAAAAAAGGTTTCTATCCAATCTATACACATTATTCGTTTTGTTTCTTGCATTTTAACCCAATTATTCATGACCTCACTAATTCCACTTCAAATGTTACAATGATTTTCCTGGATTTGGCACTGTTTATGTTTGAAGGACAAGTCAAAGTTATATTATTAACAGAATCTAACCTGCCATGAAGCTTTAACATTTCTTCACCCATTAGATTCATCTGACAATTTTGGCAGAAATTCCAAATTATCTTGTCATCATGGAATCTGTGCTAAGAATATTTATCCAGCAATATGGAGACAGCTACAGTGGCTGATATGATAGAAAGGAAAACTGACAGCCATCTTTGAACTGTTATTTTATTGATTATGGGTTACTATACCATTGATCCATAACAAATTTGATGTATACATTTTATTAATTACTTATTTAAGTCTACAAAATTTATGACATGCAAATTTAATGTCATTAATGTTAATAACAAGCAATATTAGAAATTAGAACTGACAGACAAATTGTTATTTTAATTATTATGGTATACTATACCATTGATCCATAATAAAGTTGATGTGAAAATTAAAATTTGGGGTATTTGTCTCACAGGATTGGTTGAAAAGCACATTGTTAGTCATATTGATAATGCCATATGCCTATCATAGATATATCAGGGGTGGCAAGAATTCTTTGTAATGTAATCAAGACCATAGATATATCAGGGCTGGCAAGAATTCTTTGTAATGTAATCAAGACCATAGATATATCAGGGCTGGTGAGTGAGTGAGTGATTAGGATTTATACTGTAGCTTTAACAATTTTTCAGTCATATCACTAAGATGTATGCAGTGATATCTAGCACTAAGGCATCATGCCGCAGACATGTAGCATGATGTTCCACCCCATCACATTATCCTGACACCAGGCCAACCAATCCTAAAACTAACCTCTTAATACTGAGCACCAAGCGAGGCAGCTGTTAGTACCATTTTTGCAAGTCTTTAGTATGACTCAGTTGGGAATCGAATCCATGACCTCCTGCTTCCACAGCAGATGCTCTAACACTAGACCACTGGAGCAGTTTTCAGGGGTGGCAAGAATTCTTTGTAATGATCATAGACCATAGATATATCAGGAGTGGCAAGAATTCTTTGCAATGTAATCAAGAACACAATACCCAGCAACACTTACCTTTGTCACAGTTCTGTCCTGTCCATCCTGTGTTACACTGGCATACATAAGATCCAAATGAGTCCACACAAGTGCCATTGTTTTTGCAGACAGAAGGGACAATGGCACATTCATTTATATCTGGTAAAATGTATTGCAGAATATTTTATGTTGATATAATAAAAGACCATAATTAGTTATTGATTGACTGAAACTATGCCAGGTAATTCGATTTTCATTGAAACTCCATTTCAAAGCTATGCAATGCATACATTCTAATAATCAAAGATTTCTAGACATGTTGAAAATAATGTTTTTTAAAGTTGCAAAATAAAACCAATAAAAACAATAATTTCCAGTCCAATTGGTGTTACATCTTAAAAATTGATTTAATCAGGTAATATTTGTATATGCTTACAAAACTGCACATTATTAAAACACTGTCACAACTTATGGTTCAAAGCCACTTAGTTGACATATTTGAAACATTTTTTTGTAATTCACAATTTGAGAAATTCAAAGGTAGCAAATATTCTCAAACAAAATTAATTCTGAAACAGAGTGTCAAATCTTATAAACTTGGTTCAACTACAATGGGTCAATCTGCAATTGGGTGTTTAATATCAATGAGACAGTGTACTATATAAGCTAAACAACTGTAATCAGTTAGGTGTTGTATACCAATGAGTGTAATATATAAGCTTAAAGAAGCATTATCAGTTGGGTGTTCTATATCATTGAATAAGCTTAAACATGTATTATCAGTTGGGTGTTCTATATCATTGAATAAGCTTAAACATGTATTATCAGTTGGGTGTTCTATATCATTGAATAAGCTTAAACATGTATTATCAGTTAGGTGTTGTATACCAATGAGCATAATATATAAGTTTAAAGAAGCATTATCAGTTGGGTGTTCTATATCATTGAATAAGCTTAAACATGTATTATCAGTTGGGTGTTCTATATCATTGAATAAGCTTAAACATGTATTATCAGTTGGGTTTTGTTTGTTTGTTTGTTTGTTTAGGATTTTTAACGTAGCTTTAACAATTTTTCAGTCATATCGCTACGATGTCTGCAGTGAGGCAGTTTATAGTGATGTCTACCACTGGGGCATCATGCCGCAGACATGTAGCATGATGTCCCGCCCAGTCACATTATCCTGACACCAGCCGACCAGTCCTAACACTAACCTCTTAATGCTGAACGTCAAGCGAGGCAGCTGTTAGTACCATTTTTGTAAGTCTTTGGTATGACTCGGCCAGGGATCGAACCCACGACCTCCCGCTTCCGCGGCGGACGCTCTAACCACTAGGCCACCGGAGCGGTAGTTGGGTTTTGTATATCAATGAGTGTAATATATAAGTTTAAAGAAGCATTATCAGTTGGGTGTTCTATATCATTGAATAAGCTTAAACATGTATTATCAGTTGGGTGTTCTATATCATTGAATAAGCTTAAACATGTATTATCAGTTGGGTGTTCTATATCATTGAATAAGCTTAAACAAGTATTATCAGTTGGGTGTTGTATATCAATGAGTATAATATATAAGTTTAAAGAAGCATTATCAGTTGGGTGTTCTATATCATTGAATAAGCTTAAACATGTATTATCAGTTGGGTGTTCTATATCATTGAATAAGCTTAAACATGTATTATCAGTTGGGTGTTCTATATCATTGAATAAGCTTAAACATGTATTATCAGTTGGGTGTTCTGTATCAATGAGTGTAATATTTAAGTTGAAACAACTGTAATCAGTTGGGTGTTGTATATCAATGAATGTAATATATAAGCTTTAACATATATTATCAGTTGGGTGTTTTTATATCAATAAGTATAATACTTCATGACAAACACAGATATTTAAGAATTATCACTCTTCTGATGATCATGAAAAACTGAAGTTTGAACTCAAAATTAACATTTTAAATTCTTTGGTTTGTGTGATTTTCAAGGAATCCTTTCTTTTAAATATCAAATCTTACTTGTGTCACATGTTTTTCCTGTCCATCCAGGGAGGCATGTACAATTAAATCCACCTGCAATATTCTGACATGTACCCTGATAGCATGGATTGGCTCTGCTACATTCATCAACATCTGAAATTTTGAACAAAGTACAAAAATGTGTCAATTGACTTTTATTACTGCAACATTATCTCGCAAAATTCCCCAAATTTGATGACTTTACAAGTCCTAAATTTATTAGTTTGCAAACAATAAAAATTAAGTCTCTACCATTTCATTTTGCTTAGTTTACTACCCTCAGAGTAAATATTATAAAATTATGGATTCCAAAATACACACAAATTAATTAACTTCGATCCAGAGGAACTCTAGAGTCTCAATGTCTTTGATGACTTCAGAACACATGCAGTTTCAAAATTGAATATTATTCTTTAATGATCAGCAGAAAGCAAAACACGCAATTTATTTTACCGATGTCACAGTTATTGCCCATCCAGCCGCTTGGACAAAAACATGTGTAACTTCCTTTAGTATTGATACAGGTACTTCCATTCTGACAAGGTTTCTGTGCGCATTCATCTATGTCTGTAAATATAAACAATTGATGACATTTATACTGTATCATTGTGTTAAAATTATAATACATACTAGATCTATTCCTTTATAAGTTTGGTCCAACTACAAAATACAATGATCCTGGTCTGCTGTCACATAATATACCAGTGGATCAGGGTTCATGTTGTTTATTCAGCTGGTTAATGTTAACAGACTGAAGAAAGGCAGATCTGCTGACACAGTATGCAATGCTAGATCAGGATACATGTAGTCTGTGGTTCAATCTGACTTGTACACAGGTATATACAGAACCTTAAGTATAATAAATAGTTCAATACAAAATTAACCAGATATCTCAATACTGAATCATATCACAGCTTTAATGAGATATCTCAACACTGAATCATATTACATCTTTAACCAGATATCTCAACACTGAATCATATCACAGCTTTAACCATATATCTCAACATTTAATCATACCACAGCTTTAACCAGATATCTCAACACTGAATCATATTACATCTTTAACCAGATATCTCAACACTGAATCATATCACAGCTTTAACCATATATCTCAACATTTAATCATACCACAGCTTTAACCAGATATCTCAACATTGAATCATCACAGCTTTAACCAGATATCCCAACATCAAATAATTTCACAGCTTTAACCAGATATCTCACTACTGGATCATTTCACGACTTTTCTGATATCTCAACATTGAATCATTCCACAGCTTTAACGAGATATTTCAACACTGAATCATATCACATCTTTAACCAGATATCTCAACATTGAATCATATCACAGCTTTAACCAAATATCTCACTACTGGATCATTTCACACTTTCCAGATATCTCAACATTGAATCACTTCACAGCTTTAACGAGATATCTCACTACTGAATCATATCACAGCTTTAACCAGATATCTCAACATTGAATCATTCCACAGCTTTAACGAGATATTTCTACACTGAATCATATCACATCTTTAACCAGATATCTCAATACTTAATCATATCACAGCTTTAACGAGATATCTCAACACTGAATCATATTACATCTTTAACCAGATATCTCAACACTGAATCACTTCACAGCTTTAACAAGATATCTCAACACTGAATCATATTACACCTTTAACCAGATATCTCAACACTGAATCACTTCACAGCTTTAATGAGATATCTCACTACTGAATCATATCACAGCTTTAACCAGATATCTCAACATTGAATCATCACAGCTTTAACCAGATATCCCAACAGCAAATAATTTCACAGCTTTAACCAGATATCTCAACATTGAATCATATCACAGCTTTAACTGGATATCTCAACACTGAATCATATCACAGCTTTAACCAGATATCTCACTACTGGATCATTTCACGACTTTTCTGATATCTCAACATTGAATCATTCCACAGCTTTAACCAGATATCTCAACATTGAATCATATCACAAACTTTCCAGATATCTCAACACTGAATCATTTCACAGCTTTAACCAGATATCTCACAACTGGATCAAATCACAGACCTCCCAGATATCTCAACTCAGAATCATTTCACTGACCAGATATTGTGACACGGAACTTTTGTTATGACCTTTAAGATATCTCAACACTGAATCATATCACAGCTTTAACCAGATATCTCAACATTGAATCATATCACAGCTTTAACCAGATATCTCAACACTGAATCATTTCACAGCTTTAACCAGATATCTCACTACTGGATCATTTCACAGACTTTCTATACATCTCAACACTGAATCATTTCACAGCTTTAACCAGATATCTCAACACTGAATCATATCACAGGTTTAACCAGATATCTCAACACTGAATCATTTCACAGCTTTAACCAGATATCTCAACATTGAATCATATCACAGCTTTAACCAGATATCTCACAACTGGATCATATCACAGACCTCCCAGATATCTGAACACAGAATCATTTCACTGACCAGATATTGCAACGCTAAATTTTCATTATGACCTTTAAGATATCTCAGCACTGAATCATTTCACTGACCCTCCAGATATCTCAACCATGAATGATTTGTTTTATGACATCCTAAATATCCCAACAATGAATCAGTTCACAGCTTTAACCAGATATTGCAACATTGAATCATTTCAAAGACGTTCTAGGTATTTCAACACTGAATCATTTCAAAGACCTTCTAGGTATTTCAACACTGAATCATTTCAAAGACCTTCTAGGTATTTCAACACTGAATCATTTCAAAGACCTTCCAGGTATTTCAACACTGAATCATTTCAAAGACCTTCCAGCTTCCAGATGTCTCAACAATAAATCATTTCACTGACTTCCAGATATCTCAACCATGATTGAGTCTTTTCAATGATGTACCAAGAAGCTCTTTTCTATAAGCTTCCAGAATTCAGTCAGAATATTTTACTTATAAACTGTTAAAGCTTAATAATATTTTCATATGTATGCAAAATATAAAATAGTAACCCTATGATGTCTAAAAGAACAGCTGCCCAGAAATGCTTCTTTAAGATGTGATTTAATATTTATCTAGAAATATACCGCCAAGGGTAAGTTGAGAGTAAAAATATAACTGATCAGGCATTACAAGAAATATAAAAAGGTATTGATTGTAACAAGATTCTTTGAATTTTGTTTGATGTTATTATTATTTAAATTTATGAAATATATTGAATGAAGGCCCAATTTAAGTTTATACCCTTTGTAAAAATGGCAGCTCTAGCAGTGAAAAACCACTCATGTTCTGAAAGTAATACTTTGAACTATCTTCACAAATTTATATCATGCACATATTAGATCAACAGCATTGATATTAACATTGATATTGATATTAACATAGATGTTGATATTGATATTAAGATTGATATTGATATTAACATTGATGTTTATATTGATATTGATATTTATATTAACATTGATATTAACATTGATATTGATATTAACATTGATGTTGATAATGATATTAAAATTGATATTAATATCAACATTGATGTTTATATTGATATTGATATTTATATTAACATTGCTATTGATATTAACAGTAATGTTGATATTAACATTCATGGTAACATTGATATTAAATCTGATATTAACATTGATGTTAACATTTGATATTGATATTAACATTGATATTGATATTAACATTGATGTTAACATTGATATTAACATTGATATTGATATTAACATTGATGTTAACATTGATATTAACATTGATATTGATATTAACATTGATATTAACATTGATATTGATATTAACATTGATATTAACATTGATGTTGATATTAACATCGACATTAACATTGATATTAATATTGACGTTACAATTTAAGTATTACCTTGTTGGCATGTGTTACCCATGAAACCCTTGGGACATGTACACACGAAGGAGCTAAGACTGTTTGTACATGTTCCACCATTTTGGCATGGAGATGTAAGACATTCATCGACATCTGAAAAATATTTGTTGAATTTATCCAATTGTATTACTTCCAAAAACGAATTAGTCATTAAACAAGCTGTTAAATAAGTTTTGAAAACTTATATAATCTTAAACCTAGTCTGTGAAAATTAAACAAGATTATCAGCTACATGCTTGAACAAGTGTTTACAAATCTTCCTTTACATGAAAGTTGGCACTGTGTCCCTTCATGTATCAATTGTGCAAAACATTTGGCATCACCATCTTCCAATAGACTAGTTATTCCCAATTTTCAGCAAAAATGACCAACTCTCAATAGACAAGTTATTCCCTATTTTCAACAAACACTTTCCAATTCTCAGTAGATAAGTTATTCCCTACTTTCAACAAGAACTTTACAACTCTTAATAGACAAGTTATTCCCTACTTTCAACAAAACAAATTGAAATGACTAGCACATATTTATGTATGAAAGCAACAGACCAAATTTAATGTATGACAATTCCATAAAACATCCCATAGCATATGATGATGGCTTGTGAATATTTATTAGAGACACACTAAGCAGTCATTTCTTGTCAATGTTGAGTTTAGCTGAGGTATGTTTTTCAAGGTCAACAAGTAAATAACATCTGGTGAGATGACAGGTATTTTTGTCTAGGTCAACAGATAAATAACATCTGGTGAGATGACAGGTATTTTTGTCTAGGTCAACAATTAAATAAATTAATAAAAGAAAAGACTGAGATCTATTGATCTTGGTTGACATATCAATATTTTTCAGTGCCCAAATATTTATTGACTTTTACTGGTGTGCTAATTCAAACTGAAAAGTTTTAAACAACTGTATAAGCAGAAAGTCTATATACATATCTATATCTATCTATCTATCTATCTATCTATCTATCTATCTATATATCTATCTATCTATATATCTATATATATATATATATATATATATATATATATATATATATATATATATATATATATATTAGGCATGGTAAATAAAAATAGCATTTAAGAACTGTAAAAGCATATTTTAATATAATTTGAGTTAATTAAGGTTTTACCTTCATTGCACAAAGCCCCTTTCCATCCAGGTATACATGTACATATAAATGATCCAGGTGTATTAAAGCAAGCCCCATTCACACATGGATCTCCAAGTACTGAGTTACACTCATCTATGTCTAAAGGGAAAAAAATAATATATCTCATTTAAAGTGCCTTACATAATGAATTAGAGGAATCAGCTTATGCTTAAAATGAACTTACTTATGAAACATTATACAGCCATCATAATACACTACAACTTTCTTCATTATAATGGAAAACTGTATCAAGGTTTTCTGACATAAGCTTACGACATAATTATTTCATAATTTTTGTCAGTTAAAAGGTCGATAGTACAAGTACATTAGAATTCAACAACAAATCATAAATTTTGATGAGTGATATTTCATATTTTCATATTTATTATAACATAAAATTATAAATTCTATATGGAAATTTAAACTGTTATAATATATATACATGTATAAGAGTGTTAGATTATAGCTTTCTCATGGTTTTATTATATGTCTTAGTGCTCTTAGCAAAGATCTCCATTTCACTGGTAGTCTTCTTTATGAAGAAAAAAAACACACAAATCATGTTATTGTAGCAAAATGTTTAACTACAAATGATTTTCTTACCAACTTCGCACAATTTGCCCATCCATCCATTATCACAGCCAATGCATTCAAAACTACCTGGCAAGTTGTTGCATTTACTACCATGTTGACATGTGATGGTCAGACATTCATTAACATCTATTGGGTAACAAAAAATGAAGACATTTATGAAAGCCCAAAAAATATTGGTAATATTGTTGACAAAATTTTCTAAAATCAAAACAAAGTTTCAACTGAAGTCAAAGTGGTTTCAGATTCATTATAAAGTCATTTTTTTCCCTCAAGTCAATAGTTGCCTTGCTGTAGCAGAATTATGCAATAGATGGTAAATAATATTTCATCAGAAGGTTTGAGACCAACATCTTACAGCCAACAGATAGTCCACATTCTTTAACAGTTAAGCATAAATATGATGGAAAAAATACATTGAAAGACAAAGAACAGGAAGAGATAAAAAGCAATCTATTCTGTCATAAACATAAATTCAATGTTTCAAGTGATTGATTATATTCCAATCTTAATATTCTATTCATTAGCAAAACAAATGCAGCCATTTGATTGCTCATAATAAGCTAGGATTGGAGTAGGATAATTCATTATGGATCATTATTAGAGTTACCTGAGAAAAGGTCTAAAAGTATTAATGACAAGTCTTTTTACACGGATGTACTATTTTGCTCAGATTACTTTTCATATTATATTGCCCTTTTAAGTTTCTTTTTGAAAATAAGTTATAATACAGGACTGTATAGTATATGTGTTTACCTTCCTTGCATTGCTTCCCTGTCCAAACTGTGTGGCATAAACAGAAGTAATTACCAAACCCGTTGATACAAGTACCATTATTGGAGCATGGAGAACCTAAGCATTCGTTTACATCTGAAATGGATAGCAACTTTTATGTAAATTATTTGTAGCTTAAGAATAATTAACTGATTATATTAACACCATTCAGTAAAATAAACTCAGTTATTTTATGCTAATTTGTCTTCTCCATTAACTTTACATCATCAGAATTGTGCAGTATATTTTGTTACTGAACACCTTTATACTACATACAATATGTGTCAGAAACTAGTATCATGTATTAGGAACTTCTTTGCAAACAAACCATGTGCACTCATGTCAGACAAGCTTTTGGTTGATTTGATTTGATTGCGATCAAATTCAACAAGCTGTTTCATCTAACTGAAAGTATACAATGAAGTTTACAATGTGAATGATTTCACTGCTTCATAAATGAAACTCTGAAACAAGCAAATGAATGAATATGATAAACAAAATATCAGCAACAAATGCAAGAAATGCAGTAACTGAAAATACCATTCTGATCATTTAAAGTTATTTAGGAGAAATATTAATAACTTTTCACAAATAGAATGGTTCAGACAATCAACAGTGCTCTCTAGGATCTATAAAAAAAGCAAATTGCATACCAGTCTACAGCTTTTATTGAGACTCGGATTGAGATGTTACCTTCAAAAATGAAATCACTCTAGTAGCAATATTAATTGGAATGATACAGATGTCAAAAATGAGATCACTCTAGTAGCAATATTAATTGGAATGATACAGATGTCAAAAATGAGATCACTCTAGTAGCAATATTAATTGGAATGATACAGATGTCAAAAATGATGAGATCACTCTAGTAGCAATATTAATCGGAATGATACAGATGTCAAAAAATGAGGAGATCACTCTAGTAGCAATATTAATTGGAATGATACAGATGTCAAAAGTTAGGAGATCACTCTACTCAGTGACTCTAGTAGCAGTATTCATTGGTATGATAGAGATGTTAAAAATGAGGTTTGCAGAGATCACTCTCATAAAAATATTAATTGGAATGATAGAAAAGTCAAAAATGAGATCACTCTAGTAGCAATATTAATTGGAATGATAGAGTTTCTTTTTAATTGGATTTACCAGTTATATACAGCTGGTAAGAATCAACATTTTTAACTGAAATCAGACGGATATTCAGGAAGTCTGAGCATCCTTCCTACACCTTGGTTATTGTTCCAAGGCTATAAATATTGGATTTCCTGTGTGAATGATAACCAACCTCTCCTACTTAAAGCAACACAGTATATGGTCACATGACCACTCTATCACCTTAAGATGATTCTTGAAATCTTATCATCAAAATTTACTAGAGAGGATGTATTGGTTTAATTGGGTCTGGTAGGCATCTGGGCTGCAGTCATCAGAACCACCAGGTTTTGGTTTGTCTCTGTGAAGCTAAGTCCCTGATATAAAAACTTTGGAAGGTTTAGCCTGTCAATAATTTTGTATGATGTCTCAGATTGAAATGTTGTATTTGAATGCAAGGGTTTGCAGAAATCATTCTAATTTCAAGATCTGAAATTCTCATCAGGTAAATGATCTTCAAAGTAGGCTAAGCATAGAACACTCATGAGCCATGAAGATCTGGTTGGGATGTGATGTCTTGTTTTCTCACCTTCAAAAAGTCAGTTGCAAGTGAAACAACTTGTCTCTGTGTGCTTGTGGGCGTAGACTAGATTTTGCAAGGTCACTGCTCATTGTTTATTTAGAGACAGGATGGCGCACATGATGCCTCTCTGACTGCCCAGGGTGACTGGTTCTTGGCTAATTATTGACTGGTTCTTGGCTATTAAACCTGGTTGTGCCACAAGGATCACTGAACCATCCAATCAGACCTTAACATTGTTTGTGTTAACTCAAAAGGCATATATGTCACAGCCACCAGGAAATAGCTTTGTATAAAAAAAGCTTCAGGAAGGTCAAGGCTAATGACTCCAATTTAGCTGAATTTTGAGTCATGATAAGACATAGTTCACACTCCAGTTTGAAAACGCAGTGGGGCATTTTGGTCTATTCATATCAGAATCAGCTATTAGAACTGATATGTCTTTATCATGATGAAATCTCTCTGGCCACAATGCCTAAATTATCAGTTATCATGAAACAGTTGCCTTTAATGATAACCAGTTTAGCTCTAGTTGAGGCATTAAGATACTCAGAAATATGGTGTTTATGACTCAGTACTAATCCCTGAAAACACCTCCCTTTCTCTCATAAGCGTGAAATGCCTTCTAGCTCTTCAGATTTTCTACATGTCTTTATTTCTTGTAAGACTGTCCTGACAAGAACCAGGCATGAAGGAGTAGACAGTCAGGGCATGGGGTCAGAAAACTTGCAGGCACAAATGTTTTGAAGGAATTCAGTTTGGCCATAATATTCCTGTCTACTTCTATTGATTAGGTCATTGACCCAGGACTTGTCTAGGCTGAGACAGGCTATCAGACTTATATTGATTAGGTCATTGACCCAGGACTTGTCTAGGCTGAGACAGATTAGGTCATTGACACAGGACTTGTCTAGACTGAGACAGGCTATCAGACTTATATTGCAATTTTGACTTCTTTGTGTTATCATTTTTCATACTAAGACCTTGGCAGGGACTAATGGCCAATGCCCATAACTCCTCCCAACTGATTGACACTGCATATGCAGCCCAAGGTTCTGGGTCCAAAACTAGTGAGACAAAGGTGAAAACACAATCCATTTGTGCTTCCACCTTGTTGCAAAATATCAATCATTGGATGCCTCAACAAAGCATGAATGTGATGATGGGACCATTCTGTATGGATAACCTGATCATTTCTGGGGAGAATATTGGCCAGGACACTGATAACTGTTCTGATTTAAATCTTAATCTGAAGTTAGCAGCACTGATATAAAAAATGCCAAACCAGCATGCATGGGTTAGGTGATTTGGTGCCATGTTTGTTGAAGTAAGTCACCATTATGTAGTTGTCTAACATAAACATGACTGACTTCTAGCAGAGTTGGTTCTTCTAGCCATAAAGCGTGTTTAAGATAGCATTCGTGTGGAGAGGCAGTTTCCCTAGTTAACATTTGTTATTGACTGTATTTGAAGCCTGGCTGACATACCTCACATACTGTCACATTAATTTGGGTATTCTCTGAAGAAATTGATGTCATGAGCCAACTGTGGTTATGCCTTTGACCTTTAGATCAAGTGGTCTGGACTATGGTGCTAATGACCTTTTGATCAAGTGGTCTGGATTAGGGTGCCAATGATCTTTTGATTGAGTGCTCTGGAATAGTCTGCCAATGACCTTTGACTGAGTGGTCTGGAATAGGGTGCCAATGACCTTTTGATCAAGTGGTCTGGAATAGGATGCCAATGACCTTTGATTGAATGGTTAGAACTAGGATACCAATTACCTTTTGATCAAGTGGTCTCGAATAGAGTGCCAATGACCTGTTGATTGAGTGATATCGAATAGGGTGCCAATACCAATGACCTTGTGATTGGTTTGTATGGAATAGGGTGCCAATGATGATTTGACTGAGTGGTCTGGAATAGGGTGCCATTGAGCCATTTGTATTGGATACATAAATGCAGCCAGGTGGGATCAAATCCACTTCTGCATTGAATAACCTCATGAGTCGCAAGAACTCTTATGCTGATGGGAATGACTTGTGATTCACACATGTGTGATATGCACAAGAATGACTTTGGTTATATATTCCAGACCCATATGGACACAACAGTGGAAGGGGTGAATTTAAGTCACATTTTTCCCAATTCATGACAAAACTCACTGACTGACAATTTAATGGGTACAAGAAATAACTTGTTAGAAGGGAATAGATTTTACCATTTGTTGTTATAGAGGAAGTCGAGTAGAACAGGTCAAAATGAAATGTATAATTTAAAAATGTTTCCATTTAAATAATGAAACATTTTACTCGATGAATTTCACACTGAAAAATTTGAGTTGAATATAATCTAAATTGCATGAATGTCATGGAGATGGACATAAAAGTCCCAGCAGAGATGTTTAAAATTAGCCTGTTAGCATACATTGAATTGTGTCTCCCCTAGCAAAACAAGTATTGCTGCTATGGCAAATGCTGATTGTATTGACATTTTATTCATCTTCTTCATAATATTACATAAAAATAAAAAAAATTACAGCAAACAAGCAATATCATTTGCAAAGATACTAAAAAATAAAAATGTACTCACCAAGGGAACAAAGTTGTCCGGTAAATTCAGGAGGGCAAATGCATTGAAATGATCCAGGCTTATTTTGGCATGTCCCACCATTCTGACAGGGGTTATTGGTACATTCATTCACATCTACAAATTTGACATAATAATGGTTTGTTTTTTCATGGCATATTTACGTTTACAAATGATTTCCAACTATATATCTGATGAGTGTCACTTTGTTAATCTTAGCAAACTTGATAAACAAATTTATAAAACTACATACATATCTATATTAATAAGAATAAAAGAAAATCATGGAAATAAATTACACATAGCAACCTTCCATCAAAAACAAGGATGAAATTTTCTTCAATCATGTCTTAAAACTATAATGAATGGCAAGGTTTCAACCTCATTAGTTCATTGAAAAAAACATAAAATTACCAACAAACCAGGAATTCTTCAAATCATAAGGTCATTTACCTATATTAGAGTCTCAAAAGTCAATGACATGTCCATACAAAATTACATATAATAGTTGATATTACTGAAATATATTATCTTGTCTGAAATCAGCTCTGTTTATCTACACAATCAAAATGAATACCTTGTTCACATTTAGCTCCTGACCATTCCCTAGGACAGTTACATTGATAAGAACCAATTGTATTGAAGCAGGTTCCCCCATTCAAGCAAGGTGTTGGCAATGATATGCATTCATCTACATCTGTATAACAAAAACAAAATATATTGGGAAAGGAAAATACAATTTACTATGTGAAATATTTTATACAATATAATTCATGTATTTCAAACCTTAAGAAAAACACAATTCTTGGTTTAGAAAAGATGGAATTTGTACTAAGTATGATGTGTAAATAAAAAAGGAATACCAAGTAATGAAATTTATCAGGTACATATATCTACAAGGAGAGATTTAATAAAGTATACAATACAATATATCTACAAGGAGAGATTTAATACAGTATACAATACAATATATCTACAAGGAGAGATTTAATACAGTATACAATACAATATATCTACAAGGAGAGATGCAATACAGTATACAATACAATATATCTACAAGGAGAGATGTAATACAGTATACAATACAATATATCTACAAGGAGAGATTTAATACACTATACAATACAATATATCTACAAGGAGAGATTTAATACAGTATACAATACTATATCTACAAGGAGAGATTTAATACAGTATACAATACAATATATCTACAAGGAGAGATGTAATACAGTATACAATACAATATATCTACAAGGAGAGATTTAATACAGTATACAATACAATATATCTACAAGGAGAGATTTAATACAGTATACAATACAATATATCTACAAGGAGAGATTTAATACAGTATACAATACAATATACTGAACACTCTAGTGGAATGAAATGTTACTAGATTTTAAATTATTATTTGATTTATTTAGCTTTAAAATTTTATTTTTTATTTTGCTACCTTTCATTTAATAATAGCTATGCTGTATCTTTCCACACTAATGATATTTATATAAAGTATGCAGAGAAAAAGTTAAAGCATTCACATATCAATTTTAATAAATGTAAACTTGAAAAATGAGGCAGTTATTTTAAGTAATAATACCAACTGCTCAAATTAAACATGAAATAACAAATTCTCTCTGTGCAACAAAGTTAAGAACAGAAATATGTTTCATATCTACCAATCATCAAGCTGATTAACAATATTTCACATGTTGATGTATTTATATCTGCCAATCAACAAGCTGGAAAGTAATATTTCACATGTTGATGTATTTATATCTACCAATCATCAAGTTGGACAATACTATTTCACATGTAGATGTATTTATGGCTAACAATCAATAAAATACAAAATAATGATGTATTTATGTATATATTGTAATTATTTTATTAAGCTGGACAATAATAATGAGCCATAAGTTGAAGAGTTAGTGTATGTCTAGCAAATTTCAAGCTGGACAGTAATGAATCAGAAGTTGACAAGTTTGTGTATGTCCAGCAAACTTCAAGATGGACAATAATATGTCACAAGTTGATAGGTTTGTGTCTAGCAATATTCAACTTAGACAACAATATGTCACAAGTTGATGGGTTTGTGCTTGTCTAGCAATCTTCAAGTTGGACAGTAATATGTCACAGATTGATGGGTTATTGTGTGTCTAGCAATCTTCAAGTTGGACAGTAATATGTCACAAGTTGAAGGATTATTGTGTCTAGTGATCTTCAAGCTGGACAATAATATGTCACAGATTGATGGGTTATTGTGTGTCTAGCAATCTTCAAGCTGGTAATAGTTCTGATTCACGTCTCACACTGCATAAAACCCCAGTCCTCATTACAAATGAAATTCATGAAAGTTAAGTCTATTCTTTCCTTATCTTGTAAAGCAAAACATTGAAATCATTTCATGAGTTTTGTAAGTCTCTTGTGAAATTGAACAAAATGTATGATTCTATTAAATGATACAAATACTGTTATTATTAGAATAGATAATGCATGCTGAAACTGCTTTCAGAAGATTTAGATGTATTGGTTATTATACCAGTATAAATATTATACAGCCTCCATCCAGAATATGGCAGTTGGATAAACAATTTGAAAATTATAAACTTGTCTACATCAGGACACACTTCAAATGCTAATGAAATCAAAATAAACATCATACAATTGTTTACATGAGGACAACTTCAAATGCTAAACAAAACCAATTTTTCTGATCCTGTCAGTAACAAGTAGAGTAATTAGAGTAATAGATGATACAGTAACTAGAGTAATTACTGATACAGTAATTAAAGTAACTACAGATATAGTAACTAGAGTAAGTGCTGATAGAGTAATAAATGATAGAGTAATAAATGATAGAGTAGTTACTGATAGAATAGTTACTGATAGAGTAGCTAGAGTAATTACTGATAGAGTAACTAGATCAATTACAGATAGAGTAACTAGAGTAATTACTGATAGAGTAATTAGAGTAATTACTGATATAGTTATTATAGTAATTACTGATAGAGTAACAAGAGTAATTACTGATTGAGTAACTGGAGTAATTACTGATAGAGTAACTAGAAAAATTACTGATAGAGTAATTAGAGTAATTCCTGATATATTTATTAAAGTAATTACTGATAGAGTAATTACTGATAGTAATTACTGATTGAGTTACTAGAGTAATTACTGATAGAGTAATTAGAGTAATTACTGATATAGTGATTATGGTAATTACTGTTATAGTAATTAGAGTAATTACTGAGTGAGTAACTAGAGCAATTACTACTTTGAATAAAATCAAATGAAACTGAAATCATAGAAAACAATCTCACATGATTTTGTTCTCAGAAGTAACCTACTTTGAGAAGAAAATAAACACAGAAAAGGAGTCAATTTAAAGAATTTTAATTTTATATTATATTTTATTTAAAATATAGTGATGCAAACTGTGTAAAAAAATATTACCCTGTGGGGCAAGTCATATCTGAGTCTGAGGAAATGATTTGCAATGGAATGGTATTCATTCAACACTAATGCATTGCAAAGGCATGATATTCATCCAATGCTGATGCTTTGCAAAGGCATGGTATTCATTCAACACTGATGCCTTGCAAGCATGGTATTCATTCAACACCGATGCCTAGCCAAATGCATTGTATTCATTCAACACTGATGCATTGCAAAGGCATGGTATTCTTTCAACACTGATGCATTGCATATTCCAGTTTGAATGCCTGTAACATATATTATGTCACCAAGGGAAAATCCTCTCTGTCTGCTTTTACTGTGACAGCTTTCTTGAACTTTCTCAGGAGACTCATGGTGTTAAAGTTACCTGATTTCTGACTTGTCAAATATTCAAGTACATTGTGAAACAAATGCTTAGTTAAGCTATCACAAAGTAATTGTAATCAGACATTAAAGGGTTTCTGCAATCAAGATCAACTACTGATCAAGTTCTGGTTCACTTGTATATAACTATATATATGACATAAAAATTACAATCTGACAGAAGTGATAATAAAGGTATAATTTGAAGTTAAAAGTATATGTTAAATTCCTACAGAACTGGAATAGTTAGTATTTCTGAACATAGAATAAATGAGGCGATCTCTCTGCTTTCTTGTTTATCTATAAAGATCTATTAAAAAGGCTCGTACAAAATGGCCATTACTGCCTTGAGTTATTCAGTCAAAAAATATTAATTTTGATATCAATATACACCTAACATAATCCAAATATTGACTTTAAATGCTATTGGAGAGCAGAATAATTACCAGCTGTGCATCTATCTCCAATCCATCCCATTACACAGCTACAGTTATACCCTCCAGGTCTGTTTGTACAATTTCCTCCGTTACGACAGAAAGTTAAATCCAAACACTCATTCACATCTAAAAAATATAGCATTAGTTATACACATTAGAAAACTCTTCATAGCATCTAATTATTAACAGAAACTAATCCTACAAAATTTAATGACAAAGTGAGGAAAAGATTGATGTGTCAGCAATCAAAAAAAAAAAACTAAGAGAACCAGAAATGGGATATATTCATTATAAGGAGAACAAACACGTGTCCAGACATGAAATAAATACTAGTACCGTCAAGTTTACCAACTCTGAAATCAACAACATTCTTTGTCAGGGAGATGGAAATCTATGTGCTAGTACCTTCAAGTTATCGTTCTGAAATCAACAGCATTTTTCTTTGTCTGGCAGCTGGAAACCTATGTTCCAAGTTTCTTTTAAAACCAGTTATAAGTAAAGGCATAGACTTAAGAATATATATGACATAATTCGTGAATCCCCATAATATTCAAATGTTTTAATTTTAATTCCTAATGTGAAGCCTCTTTACATAAATTCCAGATTTTTAGTTTAGACTACGAGAATTTACTTTTTTCTATAAAGTCTCACCTAGTCATAACATCTTATTACTAATTGTCTTAGGTCTCAAAATAATTTGCTCAACATCTATTATTTACTTTATGCAATCAAAACCCCATTCTTGATAACCGTCTTGAAGCTATTTTCTTTTATTTCTAATATTTAAAAGGACATATATTTGGTAAATGACCTCGGTGTTACGAAACACTCAAATCCACCCAAATCCACAACCAAATTCACCAAAATCAGCTGAAATCCACACAAATCACATTGTGTAAACCATCTCATCTATAAATTACATTGTTACCCTTCCCTCCTTTAAAATTTAAACAAGTTGTTTTCCAAAAACTGATTTTTTCCTAATAAAAAACAACCTACATCATGCTTACCAAATTCAGTAAAGGTTTAAGATTAATGTGAGTTATTTGACTTTATGAATATGTTCTTGTATAAAGAAATTAGGAGTATGGGCAGAGATAAATGAAGACGTACATAATAAGACATACATACATACATACATACATACATACAGACATACAGACAGACAGACATACATACATACATACATACATACATACATACATACATACATACATACATACATACATACATACATACATACATACATACATACATACTTTTGTGAAGTTTTAATTTTATACTTCAAATATATAGTGTTATTTTCGAAAATAGTGGCACCATAAAAAAAAAATGCAAGGTAGAAGCACATAGGAAGGATGTGAAGATTGCTAAAGTCACGAGCAATAATAAGCAAAAATTACTGACTTTATATATTATATTCATCAAGGCATTCATCTTAGGAAAACAAGTGATATTTCCATCATCTCATACTCTTCTTGTCTTTTTTAATCTTTTTTCCCCTTCATTCCTTCTTTTTCTTTGAAAGTAAAATTTCTCTTCTGCTGTCAGGGTTAGTTGTATTGTTTTAAGCCTGGCTTTTCTTGTTTCTGTTGTTGGATTTTTACCTGATTTAGTTGCTGTTGTTGCTTTTCTCTCTTCTCATGCATAACAGGTACATTGTCGGCAATCACATAAGATCAAACAAAACCAATTGACAAACAAATGCAGCAAGCGGCAAGTGCTTCTTGTCGATGCTTACGAAAGAGAAACCAATGAAAGAACCTGCCGAATAAGATGGTCAAGCTGCAAGTTTTCAGCTACACAATTTAAAATTCATATTTGTTCACCATCAACCAGCTAAAACCAGCCTCAATTTGTTTTTCATTGCATAATGAGTACTGATAATTTCCAGCATGTTTTCTTTGGAAATTGTGTGAGTTTTAGTTTTTGTATTATTCATCACTAATATACTTAATGACAATCTAAACAAAACATTACTGTTAATTACAAGCAGGTAAATGCAAGGTAGAGAATCTTAATTACTCATAGGACAGGCCCCAACAATTTGGATAGTTTCTATCCATGGTAATATGACAACCAAGCTGAAAAGACCTCTACTGTCATCATCCAATGCCCATGACTGTGTGAGCCTAATGAGTTCTCCCTGGCTGGTGCAAACTACTGTGTACACCCGGTTATTAGTCCACATAACAACCAAATATGCAATTTATTCAGGTGTTTGTGACATTATAATGAGTGTCATTTTATATGCATTTCAGTCTACTATACAGGCTTATTACTTCATTTTCCCCCCAGCAATATATGAACATATTAAATGGTTTTATAAATAGTCCATATAAATGTTGTTACATCCCATATTGTAATTTGTCGGTCTCAAAGATTGATGCGCCTGCTTGTGTAATTTCAATAAATGTGCATTGCAAAAGCAACAACAACAAAATCACATAATAATTATATAACTTCTAAGATGGTAAACACATGAACTTATGAAAAATTAATTTACTATGCCACCATTTTTACATATGACTCTTGATCTGGAACACTGTTGTACAGAACATGTTCAACATCTATTGCAGACTAAACTGAAACTTTAAAAAGTCCAATGAACGAACTTGATATTTATTTTCCTTAAAATGATATGTAAATTAAAAGAATTGTCAAAGTTTACATAAACATATACAAGAATTGAAAAAACTTTATGTTAGCCATAAAACGAGATCATACATTATATATCTTGCATTATCACTTTCCAGTATATGCAATATTTATTGTATATAACTGTTTGTAGGGCCACCCAAAGCTACCCCCTACACACACACACACACACATACACACACACACACACACACACATACACACACACACACACACACACACACACACACACACACACACACACACACACACACACACACACACACACATATGTATTCATGTCACTTGAAATTTGGCCATCATTTTATTCTTATTTTGTATTATGCACACTTTCAGTCAATAGACACAGACTTTTGCTTTAGTGCACTTTCATGGAAAGGCAGGGCCCTTTTGAAATTTTGGAACCCACCCCACCCTCTGGACTGCTCAACTGATCTGGCCCTGATTTGTGTTACAATACACTTGAGACAAGGCAAACATTTTGTGTTGAATCAGTGATGGAGAAATGAAATGTTCTGCAAAACTCACCAAGGAAAATGTCTTTAGAATTTAAAAAAGTAAAGGTCTTTTCCACATCGATAATTATTCCTTCAAATTTAGAATATAGTCAGCTCCTGCTGATGTCTGATAAATGCCTAAAGTGACATCAGACTTTACACATGTGCATATTCTTTCCATGATACCATGAATCAGCCGAGAGAGAGAGAGAGAGACAGATAGAGAGGTGGTGTCATAGGAGAGTACCAATATGGTGTCATAGGAGAGTACCAATGTGTTTCTTCAAGATTTCTATCGAGAAAAATGAGTACCGGTACTGGTGTTGACAAAATGTAAATAGAGCTGAAAGATCCTTGTAACAAGAATGAATTTGCCATTTGATATGTGATGTTTGACCCAAACTGTCCAATACAAATTGTCCCCATATTTAGCTGTTAAGTAGCAGCAAGAAGGGTGGACAGAGAGAATGGTGAATAGACAAGTTTTCAAATAAAAATAAAGTCTCTACAGAGAGAGAGAGAGAGAGAGTAAATAGACCAAGTTTTCCAACAAACATAGGGCCTATATGGAGACCGAACTGTTTCAGATAAAATAAAACAATTTTGGTAACAGTTTTAAGATGAAAATCGTTGACAATGAAAATCTTGTAGGATTTCACATACAGACTAATTTGTAAAGTCTCATTCCTTAAGTAAATCAAATTATTTGACTGGTCAATGAGTTTAAAATTAATTCTTGTTAATGATCATTATGACATCGCATATACACTGGATTTGTAGGCTCCTCAATTATTCAAAATCCGGGTGGAGCCGTTGGTGCAAACAAATATAAAATATATCCCTGCCTGGCTTGATTTGATCTTTCGACATTTATTTAGTAATTTCCATCAATAGCGTCACATACTAGATTTACTGCAACTAATGAGGATATATTCACATTTTGAGGAGCAATATGCCTTCCTGCCCCATCTGGGTCATTATTATGTTTGAGGATGGTTGTATGTGGTTATGTTATTTTTTTTCCATGCGGTGAGTATCAACGGAAAATACTCATCATTGACATCACTGACTGATTTTCGTAATTGCGTTGCATTATACCAAGGAAATTTGAATGTTGAAATATCTTCTACGCGTATACTTAATCGTTTTGCAAATTCTCTCTTGGAACCATCTTCGGCATTTAATACAACTTGAATAAGTTGTGTGATAAATAGTTCCATATCATATGCGATTTGATTTAGTATTTCCATGTATTTGATATATGAGGTTTTCAACGATAAATTGATATTGAAATTGATAATATGTTCTTGAAAGATCTGCCGTAATTTATTTAGATATTCTTTATATCTATTATTTACGGAATTGAAATATCCAATGACACCAGCTAGACCCATTGCGAGCCAACCGTCTTCCGAACCCCTCTCAGAAAACCAACTCCAGTTATTGTAACGAATAGGATTTGTTAAATATTTCATATAATTGGGAAGGATGCTTGCGACTGAGATATCATGATATGACTTAATCGCAGATGCAACATCTAGATGTATATATGTCAATCGCAAAGACGCTTTCTTGTCCGGTGAAACAACATTCGGTACAATTGTTACTTACATTGATGGAGATAATCCCCAGTACACATATTTAAGGGCCTATATGCTGGCTTATGCTTCTATCAATTTGCTATCAATGATAAATAGATGTCCTGAATCCGTGGTTAGAGTCACCACTCATAGCGAAGCAGTGGCTAAATTTACAACTTCCGAAGAGTGTTGGTGATCATGGAGAATTAAAAAGGAAATATTGCGTGATTATTCTAAATCAGCAGATGTTACAATTGAAAACAATTGCTTGAAAAATAATCAGATATCAGAAACTATTGAAAGCCCCTTCATGTTCCGATCCAATATGAAGAAATAAAACCAGTTACTTAAACAGATGTGGTGGGTCAGGGAAGATGACTCGTGTTATTGAATTATTTTGAGGGAAATCAAACATGATTGCACTAACACCAACACACAGACTTGCAAGAGAGATGAAACAGCAAGGAGTTAATGCAAGCACTTATCACAGTTTCTTTCGAAGGAAAGGTGACGCATGGACACCTGATTAAATGGGTGAGAAATATATTCCTGAAATTATTATTTGGGAGATATGCACAATATCATATTAATATTAAATTTTTTTCTTGATTGGCTATTGTTAAAGAATACAACTGTGATAATGTGTGGCGATCATGGTCAACCACGACCATTTGTGGGTTAATCTCCGCATAATTGGCTGAAGAATTTTATAGATTATTATGAATAACTTAATACTGATCACAGATCTCTTGATAAAGAATTAAGTGAGTTTAAGAAATTAATCAGATTACAACCAGATAAAATCCAATGTGAAATAGCGCGTGAAATAATTTCAGAAACCCCATCAAATAATTTTTGGTAAGTGTGGAGACCAAACAATTTGATAGTGGCAAGTAGAAAGATAATCAGAGACACACTTCACATGAAGTTATTTGAAACACATAAAGAAACATTTCCAACACTTCCAGTGCCATTGTGTTATAGGCATATGGATACACAAAGACAGAATATTCAAATTGATATTCCTGAACAGACTGAGAAGCAGATTCTCGTGTTAAATGATATTGTGTCGATTGATATCAGTGTTGTCGAAGATGCATTGCATGCTGATAAATCCCCATGGATGCTAGGATACGCAATGACGATACATTCTTCGCAGGGATAGACTATATCCGATACGATTGCTTGGATGGTAGATGATCACATCGAGTGGTCAAATTTAGTTTACTTTGCAGTATCCAGAGTACGAAGAATAAATCAACTTCGAAGAGTTGTTTTAGATGCTAATGACACTAGCAACAATGAAATTGTCAGCGATGACATAATCAGAAAAAAACTCGCTGGTTATAAACAGCAGGAAAAAAAAACAACAGAGAATTTGATATTAATGCTGAATTTATAATTACGCTGAAAAAGCAACAGAATAATCAGTGTGTGAGTTGTAATTGTATAATGCGTTGGTGTTGGTCAGATAAAGATCCTTGCCAATTTACCGCAGACAGAAAAGATAATAATCTTGGTCATACCAGAGATAATGTGATGATGACTTGTCTTGAATGTAACAGACGCAGAGGTACTAGTTAAGACCAGGCGGTGGAATTGAGTATCCTCAGGTATCACTTGTAACTGTTCACGTGTAAATCCGCACTGAGGAGCAGTTGAATCTAATCTATAGATTGTTGGTCTACCCGTGGATCTTGTTATGTTAGATATTTTATGTGTAGTGACACTCCAAATAGGATCAGTAGCTCTTTTTTTACCACCTTCAAGTTCTCCTGGTTCATATAAATATCTCACAGTGACATTGCAGAGTATTCATTGTTTTGAAAAATCATTTTGTGGTTTTTGTACGTGTATATACTTCTTTTTCATGGCGTTAATAGGTTTCATATTGATTGTTCGAGTAATTTCATTATTTAGCGTGATAATTACACCTGGTAATCTATTGACCCATTCACTTGATCGTGTATCCTGGATAAATTCCTTCGTGTATTGATATCCAAATAACCGTTCAGCATGTGTCTGATTAAATCGTTCAACAATTTTGCCTGATCGCAATGTAGTGCAGTATGTCCTCATCTGATGGTGACATTATGATGCTTCATTGTTGATAACACATACTTGTATGTTTGTTTATTAACAGTATCATGCAGCAGAAATAATATATCAGCCTGATGAACTTCATTAGGGATGCTGACATCAAAATGTGCAAAGTTAATTTGTTGAGGCGGTGGTAGATAAATCTGCCATATCGCCTGTTTTATCAAAATTGATTGAAAAACATGTCCATGCCTCATTCATGTCATATTTAACCAAACACTTGCTGTTACACCCTAATCAATCAGGCTTTAGACAGAAACATTCCTGTGAGACTGCCTTGATCTCCTTAACTGATAAATGGCTTCAAGCACTTGACAAAGGTAAAATGATAGGATCTGTATTTGTAGATTTCAGGAAAGCGTTTGACATGGTGGATCATGAAATCCTTTTGAAGAAACTGAAAATCTACCAATGAGATGAAAAAACAGTTAGATGGTTTATTTCATACTTAAGTGAGAGAACGCAACATGTTTATATAAATAACGTTCTGTCTGAACCTGAAACAATTAGATATGGAATACCACAAGGCTCAGTTCTAGGTCCATTACTATTTATTTTATTTATTAACGACCTACCACTTTTACTAAGAGACTCGATATCATCTACAAATCTCTTTGCAGATGACACAACATTGTCAGACATCCAAAACACAAAGCATGAACTCGAAATTTCTTTACAGAATGCATTAAACAAGCTGGAAAACTGGTGCACATGCAATGGCATGGTAGTAAATACTGATAAAACAAAAATATTACTTATCTCAACAAGGAAAAAAAGGAGAAATCTTGATAGCAATGAACTATGTCTGACATGGAATTATAAAAATTTGCAAATGGTCTGTCATGACAGACTACTTGGTGTTTTGGTAGATAATAACCTATCATGGACTGACCATATCAAACATATCAGTGAAAAGGCCAATTCAAGTTTATGGCTTCTCAGTAGGATAAGACACTTTCTCCCTGAAAGGCACAGAAAACTATTTTATAACAGTTACATACAACCCTATTTAGATTACTGTAATACAGTATGGGGTAATTCAAATGATAAAAACATATCAAAGTTGGAAAATCTTCAAAAAAGAGCATTTAGGCTAATATCAAACCAGAAGGAAAGCAAAGAAAATTTAGCTGGTAAGCTAAAATTATTACCTATTAAAGACCGAATCTGTTTAAGAAAAGCCAAATTAATGTACAGGATATCCAATAATAGTGCTCCTGAATATTTACAATCCCTATTCCAGTATAGGCTACCTGGTAATACACCCTACCTGCGATCCATGTCTACAAAACAGTATAAAATTCCCAAACCAAATAAGGAATTATTCAAAAAAAGTTTCCAATACTCTGGAACTTTGCTCTGGAATAGTATTCCAGTTGAAATTAGAAATGCCCACTCTATTTCCATCTTCCAAACCCAATATATCCAGTGGCTTCTGAGATGCTGCTGAAATAAATAAATTCCTTACATGAGGGCCTCAAGGTAGATTAGTTCTTAGCTAATTGTGTTACCCTCTTTAAATAAAGACATTATTATTATTATTATTATTATTATTATTATTACTAGATAACCAATCCACCGCAGTGGTAGTTTTCACTTTTGCAGTGTTAGCGAGTTTATCGATTGCTGATTTACCCCTCCAGTATCCTCTTGGGGAATAATAAATAGATTCCATTCTGTTATTAATTACCAGCACCCAGCATTAATTTACTTTTCATCGCTGATTTTATCAACCATGAAGCTAATTTTTCTTCGAAGGATTTATCAGTGATAGAATTTAACGCATGAATCAATTTCACATCTGCGATATGTCTGTGTTGCAGATTGCTGCTTTTATAAGCAACATCATGAGCATGACAAGCCTTATCAATAGCATTTATTGGATATTCGCCGGGTCAGGGTTGGTCTTGATCATCGAGTTGGATATCAAGTCTGGTTTCAGGTTCACAATAACTATACCATGGAAGGTGTTTTTCTCCTGGATATTTTGCCCATGGAGTCCCCGGAAGTTTTGCTAATTTGGCTGCAATATCACCTCCTCGCTATTTTTCAAGCTGGCTAATGGATAACTGCTGATCACACAAATTGTTTTCAGCTCCTTTGCATGTGAAGTTGGTAGCGAGTTGATGAACGTGACGATAAACGAGATATGCAAAGCTGCTGACAATCGCCAAACATTTCACATGGCTACCTCAGTGTTCTCGATAGTTACCAATTTACTGCAGTCTTTTTCAATATCATCATCTCTCATATAGTTCAGTATATGAATGAGGCATGATGTTTCATAAGCTGATATTAAATTCATTATTTTGGATTTTCTCAAGTGCAGTACTGGAAATTCTGGAAGAAATGTTGCATACGTTTTGTTCCCATCTATAAGCTTAAAGAGATTTCTTGCTATCTTATAGTCAGGTACAAGCATAACTTTTTCATTTGTTTCACGCAGTTCACCCTTCTCCAAAAAATCATCGAGAACCACTTTTAATGTGACTATATCATCATCTCTATCACTGATAGGTGCAGGATGATGGCATAATAGTTGCGTTTTTTTTTGTATAGATCTTAATACTCTCATATGCTTTTATCAGTACTACAGACAGTTTCATCTTTGTTCATCATAAATGGTATCTGTATTTCTTCAAGGAGGGCTTGAACATCTTGGAGATTATCTTGATTGGCATAAACTTTTGACCTAATATTTTAATAATCTTCATCCTCATCTTCGTCTTTTTCTGTTTTCATTCATTTTATCTTCATTAATTGGTTGTGCATCCTTCTCATCTAATTCACTGACACCAATATATGGCAAACAAATCACAAGATACATTTGGATCATCCTGGATGTTTTTCATATCCTCGTCTGTTACCCCATTACTCTTAATTGCTGTAATGGAGGTAATGGCTCCAATAATGCTTTCGATATCTTCATTGGAGATGTTTAGTGGGAAGTTTTTCATTTTTGTCATTATCACTGACAGTAGGCCTATCCATTTTCTCCATATCATGAATGGCCAAGGATGAATATATTTCAGCTTGGGACATTTCTATGTCACAGTCTTTTCCTACAAAAACCGATGTGTGATAAGTAGTAGAACTAACGATATTCCAGTTATGTTTGGGCCATGCATGATAAATTTTGATGCCGAAGAGGAAACTTACGGGAAAGTTTTCTCACACGTTAGCGATCAACTTGGACACAAAGCACGATTAAGCATTGGAAGTGATGAAGCAAAAGACCATGACAAACTCTCTGAAAGCCAAATTTCTGCATGCAATTTTTTTCATAAGTACCAAAACCTTAACGACAATGTCGGACGACATCTTCAAGAAAATGGGGCATGTGTACTGGCCCATAACTGAATACACCAAATCATTTTTTGAAAAAAAAGATGAAATAATATTTGCCTCAAATGATACAGAATTTGATTTCAGATGTCAGAATTTGGAACCCTATTTTCAACAATTGCCAGTTTTCAAATCATATTGGCAAAGATTCGTGTTGGGCAAAATCAACACTTAACGTTTTTCGCCCATTACATGACAGAGTAATCAGTGTACCATGGACAAAAATTAACAGCGTGTCCATAAACCATATGTTAAAAGCGGCAGTTAATTGGGACAGAAACAAGTTCCCTGAACTTATAGAAGTGATCGGAACTATTTTTAGAAAACGAATTCTGTTTATTAGATGTATTATTTATAGCAAAGGAGACTGGTGCTAGCATCTTCAATGGAACATGTTATTCCACAACTAGTATGGCATGATATGTCACAAATGGAGAAAGACAGACATATACACAAGTTTATGCTGGCAAAACCACAAATAGCAACAGAATCCAGATATATCAGTGCCAGCAGAATAGAATTTAAGTGTCCCAAGGCTTCTGAAAATGTTGGAAAAAAGACAGGCCAGTGGAAACGGCCAGCATCAGAACGGACTAAAAAGTATTATAAATGACCAATTAGAGAAAGTAATGTACCGAATAAATATAATAATGAATCGTTAGTTATGTAGGGGGGGTATGTGTCTGTGTCTGTATGTGTGTGGTGTGTGTGTGTGTGTGTGTGTGAGAGAGAGAGAGAGAGAGAGAGAGAGAGAGAGAGAGAGAGAGAGAGAGAGAGAGAGAGAGAGTCAGTCATCAGACAGAGAGACAACTTTTGTATGACAATAAAATATTTGCTACATTTGTTTTTGGTCATTTTTAATATTTTATAGGTCATCATTTCAGGACTGTAATCTCCACTCAATAAATAAATGACAAATCTTTCCATCGCATTGCTCCATCTCTCATCATGTAGTATTTGGCCAGGCGATGGAGCGATGAAGTGATGCGATGGAGAGATTTTTTAAATTTATTTTATTTATTAATTGAGTGGAAATTACAGTCGATAGATATAATACTAGTAAATTGCATTTGTATTTATTATTGATTAATCTGACACAAGAACACTAAGTTTTAAAGAAGAAAAATCGGGGGAAGGGAGAACTTTTTTAATTTTTAGATGAGAAGGTAGACACAATATGAATTGGTGTAAATTTCGGTTGATTTGGGTGTGAATTTGAGTGGATTTGGGTGGATTTGCAGTAGATTTGGGTGGATTTGGGTGTTTCGTAACACCCAATGACCTTGGTCTTTTTTGCCTAGAGCTTTTCCTGGGCTAAAGAGGAAAAACCCATCTGCACTGAAATTCTGTTCTAGGCAACTCAGGCTATCATCTAGACATGAAATGCATAGGGAAAAATCTATTTTAAGAAACAGTAATGGAATATCCATAAAGGACAAATGTTTATTTTGATTGGTGACACATCAATCTTGTCCTCTACAAACCCCAAAATTGATAACATAAAGATTCTTCCATGGTCCTAAGAAAAACATATCTCCCATTCCATGATACTTAGGAAAACATATTCCCCTTCCATGGTCCTAAAAAAATATATTACCCCTTCCATGGTCTTAAGGAAAATATATCTCCCATTCCATGATCCTAAGGAAAATATATCTCCCCTTCCATGGTCCTAAGGAAAATGTATTCTCCCTTCCATTGTCTTAAGAAAAATGTATTTCCCCTTCTATGGTCCTATATCTCCCCTTCCATGGTCTTAAGGAAAATGAATTTGTCCTTCCATGGTCCTATGGGAAATATATTTCCCCTTCCACAGTCCTAAGAAAAACATCTCCCATGAAACTACAATTAATCCCAGGCAAATATACAATGTTAAACCTTGCCCCATTCATTGGCAGAGCTATGTTTGTTGCAATTTTCTAGTGATATTTATAGCAAATTTAAACTGTTCCTTTAACAATCTATTTAGAATTGTATGGATTCAACATATAAACATTTTATTTTACCGTATTATTCATAATAAATCTACATATAAACATTTAATTTTACCATATTATACTTAATAAATTTCATCTGAACATTTTATTTTACTGTATTATCCTTAATAAAATACATGAAAACATTTTATGTTCTGTATTATACTTAATAAAATACATAAAAACATTTTATGTTACTGTATTTTCCTTAAAAAATTACATATGAACATTTTATTTTACTGTATTTTTCATATCAGATTAGCATATAATATTTTGGTTACCATATTATCCTTAATAAATTAACATATGAACATTTTAATTTAACATATTATCCTTAATAAATTACGATTGAACATTTTATTGTAACATATTATCCTTAAAATTTTTACAAAATCATGATCTGTTCATTTTGGCATGTTTCTTCTCATAACATTGATAGCCAGAAATGATAAAGGCTATTTTCCATTTAAATCAACAAGGGAAAAAAATATTTTTAATTAACACTATCAACAGAAAAAAATAAAATTATGCACACAAAACAAAAAGAAGATTCAGACCTCACTCCCTAAAAAAAGTTTTTTTTTTATGGAATATCCATTAAGGATAAATGTTTCATATGTAACTTGATATACTTTACCTGTTTCACAATTCTTTCCAGTCCAGTATTTTGGACATTCACATGTGTATGAACCTCCAAAATTCCTACAGACACCTCCATTGTTGCAGACAACTGCCTTACATTTGTCTAAGTCTTAAAGAAAGGAAGGAAAAAAATTACTTTTCAGGAATACAAATATGAAATGCAGACACTACATGCTGCATATGCAGTTACAAAATACTTTTCTATAAAAACAAACATGTCAGCATAAGTGGGCCAATGATTCAGGTCTAAGTAGGCCAATGATTCAGGTCTAAATGGGCCAATGATTCAGGTCTAAGTGGGCCAATGATTCAGGTCTAAGGTTTTAGCTCTGAATCTGGCAACTTTGAGCCCATGTACAAGCCAATTTGGACTACACAAGCCTCACTGTACAAGCCATGTTGTACTACACGAGCCTCAGTGTACAAGGCAAGTTGTACTACACAAGCCTCAGTGTACAAGCCAAGTTGTACTACACAAGCCTCAGTGTACAAGCCAAGTTGGACTACACAAGCCTCAGTGTACAAGTCATGTTGTACTACACAAGCCTCAATGTACACGCCATGTTGTACTACACAAGCCTCCATTACAAGCCATGTTGTACTACCGGCAAGCCTCAAGGTACAAGCCATGTTTTACTACACAAGCCTCAGTGTACAAGCCCAGTTAATAACTGTTTATTTTAACATGTTCAGTAATAAAATACTAAATTCCATTATTTATTAGAAATACATATATACTCATGTTTATTCTTTATTGGTGACACGCTATACCATGTGGCAATTATTTGCCTCATTGTGGGTAGTTTAAACTTCAGATGCACCATAAAAAGAAGCTATAAACTTGATATAAAATTCACTGGAATCTATCTATTGTTAGATAAACAAATCCTTTGTTCATATTGGCATTTCATCTTAACAGTATAGATTGTTATATCATAATCCACTAATTTTGTCATCTGGCCTATGAGTACTCTATGCTGTGAGATCTTTGTTTAAATTTGCTACCTTTTGGCATTTCTGGTAGCAGATATCAACAAGATGATCTGGTTTTCTGACAAATAGTGTGGTACTATTGGCACCTTGCTAGTTGATAATATAATAGTAATTTAGACTGACCTATGTAGGCAGAGAGTAAGTGAAATTCCTCTTTTTACACTCATAATTAAATCCTTCAGAATGCTCACATTTTCTGTAGCAATCTGACAAAAAAGAACACCTCTGTATTTGTTGATATTTTTAAAATTCATGATGCATGTGTGGAAGTCAGCACCACTTTGCTACCAGTAGTGTCAAAAACAACAAAAAAGTGGTGGTCTACTTGTTGGTCTACCCGATAGTCAGGCTACCAGGGCTAGCTACAATTGACCAATCATTAAACCAGGAACAGTGACTGTTTCAACTGACCCAAACCATGGCTAATTTCTTTTTTTTTTGTTTTCAAATGTACCAAGAAGAAATAGTTTTGCTGAAACTTTTAAAACAAAACTGATTATCTTTGAAGCACTGATTGTTCTGTATAAATACTAAAATAAATAAATCTTTAAAAAAAAATATTCAGTCCAAATAAAGGTTCTGCAATTATTTGATGTTACCGACACAGTAAGAAATGGGTTTGGTCCTTCTTTAGCAGTAACTTCAATAGCACTTGCACCTTTCATCAAAGAAAGCTAACTAAAATCTTCAATTAAAACAAGAACTTTTCATCAAAGAAAGCTAACTACAATCTTCAATTAAAACAAGAACTTTTCATCAAAGAAAGCTAACTACAATCTTCAATTAAAACAAGAACTTTTCAAAGAATGCTAACTACAATCTTCAATTAAAAAAAGAACTTTTCATCAAAGAAAGCTAACTACAATCTTCAATTAAAACAAGAACTTTTCATCAAAGAAAGCTAACTACAATCTTCAATTAAAACAAGAACTTTTCAAAGAAAGCTAACTACAATCTTCAATTAAAACAAGAACTTTTCATCAAAGAATGCTAACTACAATCTTCAATTAAAAAAAGAACTTTTCATCAAAAAAAGCTAACTACAATCTTCAATTAAAAAAAGAACTTTTCATCAAAGAAAGCTAACTACAATCTTCAATTAAAACAAGAACTTTTCAAAGAATGCTAACTACAATCTTCAATTAAAAAAAGAACTTTTCATCAAAGAAAGCTAACTACAATCTTCAATTAAAACAAGAACTTTTCATCAAAGAAAGCTAACTACAATCTTCAATTAAAAAAAGAACTTTTCATCAAAGAAAGCTAACTACAATCTTCAATTAAAACAAGAACTTTTCATCAAAGAAAGCTAACTACAATCTTCAATTAAAACAAGAACTTTTCATCAAAGAAAGCTAACTACAATCTTTAATTAAAACAAGAACTTTTCATCAAAGAAAGCTAACTACAATCTTCAATTAAAACAAGAAATTTTCATCAAAGAAAGCTAACTACAATCTTCAATTAAAACAAGAACTTTTCAAAGAATGCTAACTACAATCTTCAATTAAAACAAGAACTTTTCATCAAAGAAAGCTAACTACAATCTTCAATTAAAACAAGAACTTTTCATCATAAAAAGCTAACTACAATCTTCAATTAAAAAAAGAACTTTTCATCAAAGAAAGCTAACTACAATCTTCAATTAAAACAAGAACTTTTCATCAAAGAAAGCTAACTACAATCTTCAATTAAAACAAGAACTTTTCATCAAAGAAAGCTAACTACAATCTTCAATTAAAACAAGAACTTTTCATCAAAGAAAGCTAACTACAATCTTCAATTAAAACAAGAACTTTTCATCAAAGAAAGCTAACTACAATCTTCAATTAAAACAAGAACTTTTCATCAAAGAAAGCTAACTACAATCTTTAATTAAACAAAGAACTTTTCATCAAAGAAAGCTAACTACAATCTTCAATTAAAACAAGAACTTTTCATCAAAGAAAGCTAACTACAATCTTCAATTAAAACAAGAACTTTTCATCAAAGAAAGCTAACTACAATCTTCAATTAAACAAAGAACTTTTCATCAAAGAAAGCTAACTACAATCTTCAATTAAAACAAGAACTTTTCAAAGAATGCTAACTACAATCTTCAATTAAAACAAGAACTTTTCATCAAAGAAAGCTAACTACAATCTTCAATTAAAACAAGAACTTTTCATCAAAAAAAGCTAACTACAATCTTCAATTAAAACAAGAACTTTTCATCAAAGAAAGCTAACTACAATCTTCAATTAAAACAAGAACTTTTCATCAAAAAAAGCTAACTACAATCTTCAATTAAAACAAGAACTTTTCATCAAAGACAGCTAACTACAATCTTCAATTAAAACAAGAACTTTTCATCAAAAAAAGCTAACTACAATCTTCAATTAAAACAAGAACTTTTCATCAAAGAAAGCTAACTACAATCTTCAATTAAAAAAAGAACTTTTCATCAAAGAAAGCTAACTACAATCTTTAATTAAACAAAGAACTTTTCATCAAAAAAAGCTAACTACAATCTTCAATTAAAACAAGAACTTTTCATCAAAAAAAGCTAACTACAATCTTCAATTAAAACAAGAACTTTTCATCAAAGAAAGCTAACTACAATCTTCAATTAAAACAAGAACTTTTCATCAAAGAAAGCTAACTACAATCTTCAATTAAAACAAGAACTTTTCATCAAAGAAAGCTAACTACAATCTTCAATTAAAACAAGAACTTTTCATCAAAAAAAGCTAACTACAATCTTCAATTAAAACAAGAACTTTTCATCAAAAAAAGCTAACTACAATCTTCAATTAAAACAAGAACTTTTCATCAAAGAAAGCTAACTACAATCTTTAATTAAACAAAGAACTTTTCATCAAAGAAAGCTAACTACCATCTTCAATTAAAAAAAAGAACTTTTCATAAAAAAGTCATCATCAAACTAAAATAAAAGGAATTGAGTCTCATGGATTCTTACATTTTCCAAAGTAGCTGGATCATGTTTATTGTGCCATGTGGCTTGAATGTTTTTGAGTTTATGTGTTTTCTCTAAAATAAATAATTCTTCATCTATCTGGAAAATATAAACATATTTGCAATACATGAATTTAAAAACCTATGTACCTATAATTTTCTGCAAAACCACAATAATTGACAGTCAGGAAAATACATGGATTGACAATAGCTAAGTCACTAAGGCTAGAGAGAAAACTGATAAAGCTAACAAGCTGCCATTATATATACAAAAACATCAACAATGCTAAACTGCAAAAAAATACAATAAAAATTGTACTGATAACAGTTAAATATATTAACTTATGCTAGATTAGGTATTACCTATGAAAATAAACTTTAAAATTACATCCCTTTAAAATTACATTGATTGTGTAAAGATGTTAATTTTATAGAATATCACAGTAAATGAATGTTTTCTTTAAGAACGATAAAGTGTGGTGCTGAACAGCTTCAAGTTTATCATTTACCTGTCTCACAATTTTTTCCTGTCCATAGATTGTTAGTACAAAGGCATTCATATGATCCAATATTGTTTAGACAAGTTCCTCCATTCAGACAAGGAGATACAGTTGCTCCACACTCATTGATATCTGAAATATATTAAATCTTATAGATACCAACAATCTGGGAGATTACACGCATCTGATAACATCAGTGTAAATGTAACACATCTACTTACTACTTACAAAACTCTGCATTCAGATTGCAATAATCATGTGAAGGAAAAGAAAGAATGAAGTTTTGAGGTAATGGAGCAATACATGAGCTTATTGAATACATAAAAGTGTTATGACAATATGTCTGAAAGCTTTGGGAGTATACATACATAATACTATTACTGATACAAGTTTTAAGTGTATTACTTGAACTGTGATGGAAGAAATTTGGGACATACCCATGGGTCAATGTAACTCTGATTTTTCACATGGAAATCAACTGGCCCAGTAGAAGAAAAAAAATTGGCCCTCCCAATTCAATACAAGATATTGTATCAACTTGTTCAGTACTCAAGTTTTTTAAATGCCTTGGTTTTGCTTGGATTTACAGAAGCTCTGTACCATTTCATGTTAATCTTGTGGCACTCTGGCATTTCATGACAATTAATACTTGAAATCATATATATTTATCATACAACAACAAAAGTTCCAATTTTTCCCCTAAATACAGCACACAAAGCATGTAATACTTGCTTCTGTATGTACCAATTAATTATTAGACCAATTAGTTATTAGACCAATTATTTGTTTGACCAATTAATTGTTATACCAATTAATTATTTGACCAATTAGTTATTATATCAATTAATTATTTGACCAATTAGTTATTAGACCAATTAGTTATTGGACCAATTAATTATTTGATCAATTAGTTATTGGACCAATTAATTATTTGACCAATTAGTTATTATATCAATTAATTATTTGACCAATTAGTTATTAGACCAATTAATTATTTGACCAATTGGTTATTAGACCAATTAATTATTTGATGAATTAGTTATTGGATGAATTAATTATTTGACTAATTAGAATTATACCAATTAATTATTTGACTAATTAGTATTATACCAAATAATTATTTGACCAATTAGTTATTAGACCAATACATTGTTAGATCAGTTAGTTATTAGACCAACACTACAGTTACTAGATATTGTCCAACACTTCAAATACAAGATATTGGACCAACACTAAAATTACTAAGTATTGTGCCAACACCACAATTACCAGATAATGGACCAACACTACAGTTGCTAGTTAATGGAACAACACTAAAATTACAAGATATTGGACCAACACTACAATTACTAGATAGTAGACCAACACTAAAATTACTAAGTATTGTGCCGACAATACAATTACTAGATAATCAACCAATACTACAATTACTAGATAATCAACCAATACTACAATTACTAGATAATCAACCAATACTACAATTACTAGATAATGGACCAACACTACAGTTACTAAGTATTGTGGCAACACCACAATTACTAGATAATGGAACAACTATGCAACTATTAAAAATAAAGCACACATTTGAACAAAGAAGGATATTTAAGTATTGCAAATATATTTACCCAGCTGGCAATTCAAGCCTGTTAAACCTTGTGGACAAATACAGGAATAAGATCCAAAAGTGTTTTGACATGTTCCACCATTTCGACAAACATCTTGAAGACACTCATTAACATCTTAAAATAGAATAACAGTTAACCCTATTACATCCCTTCATTTTTACATGGTTATGTATGTATGTATGTATGTATGTATGTATGTATGTATGTATGTATGTATGTATGTATGTATGTATGTATGTATGTATGTATGTATGTATGTATGTATGTATGTATGTATGTGTGTGTGTGTGCATGTATGACTTTTATTTCCTCTTTAACAGAGATTACATAAGATTAATCAAATTAAAGATAATACAAAATCATAAAATACAACCAAAAAAATGATCAAAAATACAAAAGTGTGCATCAGCACAATACTGGCTATATGGTGCTGATTAAAAGTTCTAAAAATGTACTTATTAAGAACAAAAGAAAAAAAAACTGTATCCATGGTAATGAGGCATACAACATTTGCATCCTACAAGGAACTAATAACTAGATTTACTTAAATATTATATTTAAGATATGTGATGAGAAAAATAAAGATTTACAATGTCATCAATGTCTTACTGAAAATGTCAGCAATGTCTTACTGAAAATGTCAACTAAGTCTTACAGACAATGATGACTATGTCTTATTGACAATGTCAACTATGTCTTACAGGCAAAGTCAACAGTGTCTTACTGAAAATGTCAACAATGTTTTATTGAAAATGTCAATCATGTATTACAGACAATGTCAACTATATCAACTATGTCTTATTGACAATGTCAACTATGTCTTACTGAAAATGTCAACAATGTCTTTTTGAGAATGTCAGCAATAACTTAATGAAGTTCAACTATGTATTATTGAGAATGTCAACACTATCTTATTAAAAATGTCAACAATAATGTACTGAAATGTCAACTATGTCTTACAAACATTGTCAAAAATGTCTTACAGACAATGTCAGCAATAACTTACTGAAGTTCAACTATGTCTTATTGACAATGTCAATTATGTCTTATTTACAATATCAATTCTTAACAGCAAATATATTTTAAAGAATATATATTTATTTATTAGCATTTGAAAGTAAAAAGTTTCCTCTTAAATTTGTATTATATATCTTAAAAAATTAAATTATTTGTTGAATTTTACCAAACTTGTTGGGTTTGCTCTTTATGTTACTGAGTTAGACTATATAGTCAAAACAAAGGGTAGACTCACCTATAGCACAAGTTGGACCTGTCAGTCCCTGGGGACATGAGCAAACATAGGAACCAAAAGTGTCTGTACATGTTCCACCATTTTCACATGGTCCACTTCCAAGTAAACATTCATTTATATCTGAAATCATTAATGGCTACTATAAATATTGATGGCTACCATAAATATTAATGGCTACTATAAATATTAATGGCTACCATAAATATTAATGGCTACGATAAATATTAATGGCTACCATAAATATTAATGGCTACTATAAATATTAATGGCTACTATAAATATTAATGGCTACTATAAATATTAATGGCTACCATAAATATTAATGACTAATAAATATTAATGGCTACTATAAATATTAATGGCTACCATAAATATTAATGGCTACTATAAATATTAATGGCTACCATAAATATTAATGGCTACTATAAATATTAATGGCTACTATAAATATTGATGGCTACCATAAATATTGATGGCTACCATAAATATTAATGGCTACTATAAATATTAATGGCTACTATAAATATTAATGGCTACCATAAATATTAATGGCTACTATAAATATTAATGGCTACCATAAATATTAATGGCTACTATAAATATTAATGACTAATAAATATTAATGGCTACTATAAATATTAATGGCTACTATAAATATTAATGGCTACCATAAATATTAATGGCTACTATAAATATTAATGGCTACCATAAATATTAATGGCTACTATAAATATTAATGACTAATAAATATTAATGGCTACTATAAATATTAATGGCTACTATAAATATTAATGGCTACTATAAATATTAATGGCTACTATAAATATTAATGGCTACCATAAATATTAATGGCTACTATAAATATTAATGACTAATAAATATTAATGGCTACTATAAATATTAATGGCTACTATAAATATTAATGGCTACTATAAATATTAATGGCTACCATAAATATTAATGGCTACTATAAATATTAATGGCTACCATAAATATTAATGGCTACTATAAATATTAATGACTAATAAATATTAATGGCTACTATAAATATTAATGACTAATAAATATTAATGGCTACTATAAATATTGATGGCTACTATAAATATTAATGGATAATGGACATAAAGGAAATAAAATAGGCACAATGTACTATGGACAGTCATGAGATGCCATTACAGCCCTTTATTTTACAATGTGAACACTTCAGTAATTAAGGTACAGCAATCATGATACACTATTATACACCTCAATAATTAAGGTATTCAAATCATGATACACTATTATATACCTCAGTAATTATAGTACAAAAATCATGATACACTATTTTATACTTCAGTAATTAAGGTATTCAAATCATGATACAACAGACAAGATGACATGACATGAAGTGATATTCAAAATGAACAGAAAGACATTACATGAAGTGATATTCAAAATGAACAGAAAGACATGACATGAAGTGATATTCAAAATGAACAGAAAGACATGGCATGTATTGATGATATTCACAATGGACAGAAAGACATGATATGAAGTGATATTCAAAATGAACAGAAAGACATGGCATGTAGTGATGATATTCACAATGGACAGAAAGACATGGCATGTAGTGATATTCACAATGGACAGAAAGATATGGCACGTAGTGATATTCACAATGGAAAAAAGACATGACATGAAGTGATATTCAAAATGAACAGAAAGACATGACATGAAGTGACATTCAAAATGAACAGAAAGACATGACATGAAGTGATATTCAAAATGAACAGAATGACATGGCATGTAGTGATATTCAAAATGAACAGAAAGACATGACATGAAGTGATATTCAAAATGAACAGAAAGACATGACATGAAGTGATATTCAAAATGAACAGAAAGACATGGAATGCATGTAGTGATGATATTCACAATGGACAGAAATACATGGCATGTAGTGATATTCACAATGGACAGAAAGATATGGCATGTAGTGATATTCACAATGGACAAAAAGATATGACATGAAGTGATATTCACATTATACATGATGACATGACAACATGTGGCATTATGATTCTCCATAGACATGGTAGCTTTGAATAATGTGATATGACATGATAGATTTGACAGATGTGATATAACATGTGATGAGGCATGAAATAATGTTATGTGAGATGATGACTTGTATGACATGATGGCAGTGATATGACATAATGTATGTGATATGAGATGACATGATATGAGATGACATGTTGACTGATGTGACATGATGTGATATGAAATGACATGATGGCAGTGATATGACATAATGTATGTGATATGACATGATATGATATGAGATGACATGTTGACTGTGATGTGACATGATGTGATATGAAATGACATGATGGCTGAACATGGATAACACTATACTTGCTCTCTATAGATACAAAATTAGGTGTAAAATTAACTGAGAAATTTCAGTAAACACTCACTCATTTCACAGATAGATCCATTGAAACCACGAGGACACTGACACAAGTATGTCCCAGAAATCTGGGTACAGTTTGCTCTATTAAGGCAGGGATTAGGATCACATTTGTTTGTAGCTGAAATAAAGGAATGTAAAAATATTTGGCTTGAAAAAAAGTCAATAGCTAAATTAAAATACAGGACTATGGTCATGCCATATATGTCATTAAGAAATATAATAGAACATTTACTTATGTCACACTTTATTTATAGCTTTATTTCTACCTGGCATCTACTTACAATGAACACATGTATTACATGGAATAAATACTGAAAAGCCATTTTACTTGAATGTCATCAAATCTGGTGTTGATAAGTCATTTAAAGATTATTCTAATTGTAATGTAGGTATCCATATTTAATAGCATCAATTATTTAAAAAATTTAAAGACCTTCATACCAGGGATCTGAGTCTGATTATCCCTTTTATTTATATGGTAAAAAAGGGGTTTGAGTATCGCTATTAATTCTATGGTAAAAAAGGGGTTTTATTATTCCTATGATCTGTGTGGTAAAAATGGGGTTTGATTATCTGTATGATTTGAATGGTAAAAAATGGGTTTGAGAATTCCTATGATTTGTATAGTAAAAAAGGGGTTTGAATATCCTTATGATTTGTATGGTACAAAGGAGTTTGAGTATCCCTATTATTTGTATGTTAAAAAAGGGTTTTTAAGTATCCCTAGTATTTATATGGTAAAAAGTAGTTTAAAGTATCCCTATTATTTGTATGGTAAAAAGGGGTTTTAAGCATCCCTATTATTTTTATGGTAAAAATGGTGTTTGAGTATCCATATTTTTATTTGGATGGTAAAAAAAGGGATTTGAATATCACAATTATTTGTATGGGTAAAATACTGTCTTATTTCAAACTATTTCTATACAGTGACATTTGGTGAAAAAAGGAGATCCTGATATAATTGAATATACTCTGATAAATGAAACTGAATATACTCTGATACATGAAATTAAATATACTCTGATAAATGAAATTGAATATACTTATGATAAATGAAATTGATTATACTCTGATAACTGAAACTGAATATGCTCTGATACATGAAATTAAATATACTCTGATAAATGAAATTGAATATACTCTGATACATGAAATTGAATATACTCTGATAAATGAAATTGAATATACTCTGATAAATGAAATTGAATATACATGTACTCTGATACATGAAAGTAAATATACTCTGATAAATGAAATTAAATATACTCTGATAAATGAAATTGAATATACTCTGATAAATGAAATTGAGTATACTCTGATAAATGAAATTGAATATACTCTGATAAATGAAATTGAGTATACTCTGATAAATGAAATTGAATATACTCTGATAAATGAAATTGAGTATACTCTGATAACTTAAATTGAATATACTCTGATAAATGAAATTGAGTATACTCTGATACATGAAATTGAATATACTCTGATAAATGAAATTGAATATACTCTGATAAATGAAATTGAATATACTCCGATAAATGAAATTGAGTATACTCTGATAAATGAGAGGATTGGTTGAGAACATTTTGAAATGCAAAGAGAATTGTGCAGAATTTTAGGCTGATTTTGGCTGCTTCCAGATGAGGACAAATATTTTATGCCAAATGATGGCATTACATTTGGTTGCTGTATATAAAGGATTGATATTTGAGCTTAAAGAGAACATCATATGCATGAATTATGGGGTTGGAGGTTTGTTTAGTAGAGGGATTATTTAAATTTGGGGGATTAATGGAATAAGATTAGTCAAATGATCAAGAGTATTTGTTATTTTAATAAACTGATTTCAATTCTTAATGTAATTCAAAAGTTATTCAGTGGAAAGAACTATATTGCTCATCTGAGATTCAGTGATGGCTAATTTGATTCCACAATGATGGACAGTGTATGACTGGCACAGAACCAAACAGGTGAGCTACAAAAAAGGAGCATACAGGTGAGCTAAAAGCAAGACTACACAGGTGAGCTAAAAGCATGAACCACACAGGTGAGCTAAACACAAAAACAACACAGGTGAGTTAAAAACAGGAAAAATATTTTCAAACTGATTTTAAATAGAAACATGATGTCTAGTTCATTTTTTAAATTATCAGAATGTAAAACAATTTTTTCAAAATATGCATCATAGCTTTTTTACTCTTGATATAATCAGTATTTTGCTACTTATGTACATCAAAAATACACATTTTAACATGAATACAAAATTTTGACCAATGAAAGTATAATCTGTAATTTAGAAAACAACAAAATAGAAAAATAAACCTGTTTCACAGTTCTTTCCAGTAAATCCAGTTGTGCAGTTACAACTGTAATCACCAAGCATGTCCACACATATTCCTCCAAAGAGACAGGGTCGAGATGCGCAGTCATCTAAATCTACAAAATATATAAATAAATTTGATTGCCTAGTATATATTTAACCTATTATATATCTTTATCAAACAGGGGCCATAACTCCCATCAAATTATGCTAGAAACTGATTAACATTAAACCTGATCCAAGTCTTGTTAATATGAATACCAAACTTTAATCGAAGACCTTCAAACATTTTCAAGTTGAAATTTAACGATAAAATTCCTTTGAAAGCTTCTGAGTGGGAATGTAAGGGCAAAGTTCTAAGTTTTGCAATTAATATGATGCTTGAACTAGGTTTTCTTGATATAAAGCCCAAGTTCAATCTAAGAATTCATTCCAAAGCTGTGTAGCAGAATGAAAATTAATGGTAAAGTTTATAGGAGCCCTAAAAATTTTCTGAAAACTGAATTTTTTTAATGTAACCCCAGGTACCAAATTTACTGTTAAAAATAAAATTCTTCAAAAAGAAAGCCTTTTGTTTTTCTTTGGCAAACATATTTTTATTCCTTTTTTTTAAATCATAGCATTTGATAGTTGTGAAGGTTTCATTGACTCAGTTTGGTCTTTTCATGATAATCAGCGCCAGCTAAGCTTTGATATGCTAAACATACTTACAATGCATCCGTCTTGGTAAATTTGCATTTTATTTACTTTGTAAAATAAAATTGTTTATTTGATAAAGTCAGCAATATTTAATTGACAGCATGGATGTTGAGATACGTTTTAGAGAGTAAACATGGTGAATCTTAAAATGGCAATTTCAAGGGACATCCATAATATCACTGTTTTCATTCATCATCCTAAATGGCCAGCTGCTGTTACTCTTTGATTCGTTTGATTAGGATTTTTAACGTAGCTTTAACAATTTTTCAGTCATATTGCTACGATGTCTACAGTGAGGTTGTTTATTGTGATGTCTAGCACTGGGGCATCATGCTGCAGACATGTAGCATAATGTCCCACCCAGTCACATTATCCTGACACCAGGCCGACCAGTCCCAACACTAGCCTCTTAATGCTGAGTGCCAAGCAAGGCGCCTGCTAGTATCATTTTTGTAAGTCTTTGGTATGACTCTGCCAGGGATCGAACCCATGACCTCCCACTTCCACAGCAGATGCTCTAACCACTAGGCCACCAGAGTGGTGTTACTCTTTGAAAACAGAACAAAATTATCCAGAATGTGATATGTATCATATCACATGCATGATATTGGGCCAAATCATATTTTTCTAAGTCAAAATTCAGAATGTGCATTGTACATTGGTGCATGTTGGCATTTCAGCAGACAGAGAGAAGACAGATATTTCATACCAAATTTAATATGGCATGGGGTTCAATTCCTTCCATATTCTAAGGAAAAGTATAATGTCTACTATCAGTATGTGTCCATGGCATATAATTGTAATCAGAGAATGAAAGGGAAAAAGAGGCAACCCTGAAATGTTTAAGTCTATCATAATGTAAATTACATACAAATTATATAAATTAGATACAAGTTATATAAATTACATACAAGTTATATAAATTACATACAAGTTATATAATTTACATAAATGTTATATAAAGTATCTAGTTTCTCTTTTACCTTATTGGAACTTAGATACAACTGTAGAATACATATTTACCATCAAATACTCACATCTGGATTTGAAATTAGATTAGATTAATATTAAAAAAACATATTTAAAAATTAAAATGTTAATGGCTGTGCATTATTCTGAAACAAATGAAGTTCACAACATATGTATGGATAAAATAAAATATTGCACTAACCTGCTGGTGGATTCTAGTAGCTAAGAAATATTGAAAAATAATCAGGCCTTCTGTGAATAGCAGTGGCTTTAATAAGGGACATAACTCACTCACTCCAAATGCATTAAGTGCAAAACTATGTGCAGATCATGCATATAGACACCTCTATTAAATTACCTTATGTATCCAAAAATAGTCAAATCATGCATATAGACACCTCTATTAAATTACCTTATGTATCCAAAAATAGTCAAATCATGCATATAGACACCTCTATTAAATTACCTTATGTATCCAAAAAGAGTCAGATCATGCATATGGTCCTCTACCTAATTACCTTATGTATCCAGAATTAGTCAAACCATGGATATGGTCCTCCTACTAAACTACCTTATGTATCAAAAAGAGTCAAACCATGCATATAGTTCCCTTACTAAATTACCTTATGTATCCAAGAAGAGTCAAACCATGCATATAGTCACCTACTTAATTACATTATGTATCCAAAAAGATTCAAGCCACATTCCAATATGATGTGGTATATATACCCAAATGAGAAACAGAGAAAATTGTTCTTATTTTGAAATATTAATATCAATGACAAATATATCACTAAGCCATGATTGTCCCAGTTGCACGAAATAATCAGATTTAGGTGCAATTTAGCAAGACTTGGTAATCATAGTGGATAACGCTCCAATTCCCATACAATATAGCAAGACTTGGTAATCATAAGGGCTGGATGAAAATTTTAAGATCCTTCCAAATGAGGGCAAAATGATTTAGTGCCCTAGATTTCGGATGGCACTACAATTCCCATGCAATTTAGCATGACTTGGTAATCATAGTGGATGATGCTACAATTCCAATGCAATTTAGCAATACATGGAATGCAGAGGGGATGGCACTTCAATTCTCAGGCATTTTTGCAAGACTTGGTAATCATAAGAGATGGATGAAAATTGTAAGATCCTTCCAATTGAGGGCAAGATGATTTAGTGCCCAGGAGTTTGGATCTGGGACTGGAAAGACAGAAATTGGAAGCATTACACTTCACATTTTCCCAACAAAGTCTATGAGAGGTCATCCCCAAAATGAGTTGATTTGACTGAAGCCAAGATTAGGTCAGCTAGGACATTCCTGGGATGCACACAGCTTGAATGAGGATTTGTTGGCACTGACACCCACCGATAAAAACCCAAACCACAGGCATAGGTCAGGTCTTGCCTTCTGATATCACTGAGGATACTTGATTGAGTATGCTTTTTCCAGACAGTCTCATGGCTTTCATGAAGTGGACCCAACCCATGCTCACATGTATGAAGGAGAGTAAGAGGTGGGGCACACCATGTAACCCAAAACTTGATAAGTTGATCTAAAGGGAAAAGATCAGTCACTGTTGGGATAAAAAAATTATATGCAAGGGTCTCATGACCAAGTGCCCCAGACTTAAATATCATGACCAAGTGACCCAAACTAAGTGAATCACTTGAAATAATGAGACCAAAGAGTTCATGAAAATCTCAACCTGAAATTCAAGTCCCTAAGCAAATGAAAAAAACTACTGAGATTTGTTCAAGACATGTTCTCATGACAGGCAGACACCATGCCCTGATGAATAAAATACTGTCATAGGAGGAGGTTGAATCTGTCCTTATTGAAACAAAATCCAATGCAAAGAGGCAGCAGAATGAGTAATATGGTGACTTGGTACAAACTGACTGATATTGTACATTGCAGAATGTCAACCTGGTCATATAATATGATGGAGCTGAAAGTTCTTAATAAGTGCAACACAACTCTCTAACTGATTCTCTTGCTACCCAATAGTTCAAAAGGAATGCCCTGAACATGTAGATGGCTTCAATAAATGCAAATATATGAATTCTGGGAAGGGTATGTAAAGGTTAGCATCTTGAAGGTCAAGGCTAACTGAGAAAAAGCCAGTCTCAACAGTATTGAAAACCTGTTTCAATGTCTCCATTTTAAATGTAGTGCACACACTATTTTGGTTGCAGAGGTCAGATCCATGATTTGACTCAGCTGCTGTTGGCATCGGAACTAGGAAAGTATCGGGAATAAGATAATGGTGAGTATGTATTATAAAATTGGAATCTTGACCACCTTTTTCATAATGAGATCTGATTCTTGCTGCACAATGCCAACTGCTTATAGGTCTATAGATAAGGGATAAATTGTTAATGGTGGAGTGACACTGAATATGGTATGAAGACTATCATAGGAAACCTTAACACCTGTGGGTCAATGGGTCAATGTCTTTCCTAGTCTGTGGCAAAGTTTGGATTTGTCCTCCAAATGTGACATCAGGAAAAAGTTGCATTATAAATTATTTCTATTAAGACTTGATGGGGGTGATAAACTATTTTGAGATTAGTATTTAAGATTAGATTATTTTACATGCACATGAGCCATACTGGAGACTAATGTGTAACAGACAGTGAAAGAACAGGAGCCATACAAGAGACTAATGTGTAACAGACAGTGAAAGCACATGAGCCATACAAGAGACTAACTTGTAACAGACTGTGAAAGCACTTGAGTCATCCAAGAGACTAACTTGTAACAGACAGTGAATGCACTTGAGCCATACAAGAGACTAACTTGTAATAGACAGTGAATGCACTTGAGCCATACAAAAGACTAAGCACATGAGCCATACAAAAGACTAACTAGTAGACAGTGAATGCACTTGAGCCATACAAAAGACTAACTTGTAACAGACAGTGAAAGCACATTAGTCATACAAAAGACTAACTTGTAACAGACAGTGAAAGCACATTAGCCATACAAGAGACTAACTTGTAACAGACAGTGAAAGCACCTGAGTTATACATGAGACTGACTCCAAATACATGTAGTGAAAGCAGGGTTCTCAATGAAACAGTTTTGGCAATGTTCAGTTTAGTTAAAAAGATGCCAATAAAAGTGAGTCAAACACAGATTCTCTCACTACATTATTTCAATGCATGCAAAAGAAGGACATCTTATCCATACACACAGAGGAAGCTTTGAAAGTCACAGGCCCACACTGTCTCTACAAATAGTTGGGTCTTATTGGTGCAGAAAGTTAGAAAGTGTGTCTTGCAGCATGCCAGATTAAAACAGCTGGAAGTCATTGTGTAAAAAACAAACCTGTTGGCATTTAGGCTTCTCAAAGCAATTAAGTATATCAGCATCTCAACCAGAATGTGGTAGCTGCTTGATGGATGGCTATTTTTCTTGACTGTGAGATCAACCAATGCAGGAAATTTGAAAAGACACAGCAGACAGAGGTCTGGGTCAATGTTCCCTCTAAGCGAATGGTAGATGTGCACGCAGTGCTTGCTGAACTGCGCAAGCATTATGGAAACGAGCAAAATATAATGTTGGATTGAGCAAAAATTGACAATTCAGCTGCATGGGGATGCCTGAGCAGCTGCACACATGCACACGTGCGCAGCTTACAGGGAACGTTGGTCTGGGTATAACCTCATTGATCAACTTGCAGGTGCCCGAGTCTTGAACATCACAGACTTTAAAGAGGAAGAGGGCACTTGTGAACATGTGAGCATCTTTACAAAAAGTGGGGGAACAGGAGAGTCCAAAGTGAGGATTGTGATAACTCAACTGGCAAAACAGACTGTGTAGGACATTGAACAAAGGCAAAGGAACAAAGGAGTCTGCCCATGTTGTGGAAAAGTTATCTACAGGATTTCACTATAGCTGGAATATACTTACACAGTATAAGAAAATTCCACACAAATTGCCTATTGAAATGACACAGGTGGATTAGGTGTTTGGGAGCCCTTCAGAAAAAGCATTCTTCCTCACAATAGTTCAAGAATTGATGAACTTATGGGATTTGGCACCAGTTGCTCCATTTTTGGCAAGGCAACTCTTAAATGACTTCCACCTTGGTAAGCAAGCAACATTTGAACACTTTTCTCATGAAATGAAGTCTATGCAGGATTTGAAGGTCATACTTAATGAATTCTTAATAAATTATGATTAGGTACTGGATCTAAAGTCTATGCAGGATTTGCAGGGCACTCTTAATGAATTCTTAATAAATTATGATTAGGTACCATACCTGAAGAAGAAACTAATTTCCATAAATTTTATCTATTTTTACTTTATCAATGACAAGATTGCTGATAAACCCAAATGTTTATGTACTTAATGGTGCTATGTACATCTGGATAAAAAAAATAAACCAAAAACAAATTAAAATACACAAATGAATGCAACACAAATGAATGCAACACAATGCATGCTTGTACCTCAAAACTGTTCTCTCTTGACTAAACAGATTACTTAAGACAGAATCAAATTGTTAACAAATTTGTCAAAAAGTCAGGTCTATGAAATTTACTGTGATTTAATTGTTTCTTATTAAATTCACTTACCAGTCTCACAGTTCTTTCCTGTACGTCCTTTAATGCAGTCACAGCGGTAACTACCATGTAGGTTCACGCAAGTTCCGCTGAATAGACACGGATTTTGTAAACATTCATTGATATCTGCAAAGACAGTCCTAAGAATTATCATTATGTAGTAGTGTCCAAGAATTATTATTAAGTAGCAGTAGTGTCTAAGAATTCTTATTATTATGTAGTAGTGTCCAAGAATTATTATTATTATGTAGTAGTAGTGTCTAAGAATTATTATTATTATTATTATTATGATTATTATTATTATCATTATTATTATTATTATTATTATTATTATTATTATTATTATTATTATTATTATTATTATTATTATTATTATTATTATTATTATGTAGTGTCTAAGAATTATTATTATTATGTAGTAGTGTCCAAGAATTATTATTATTATGTAGTAGTGTCCAAGAATTATTATTATGTAGTAGTGTCCAAGAATTATTATTATTATGTAGCAGTAATGTCCAAGAATTATTATTATGTAGTTGTGTCCAAGAATTATTATTAAGTAGTAGTATGTCTAAGAATTATTATTATTATGTAGTATGTCTAAGAATTATTGTTAGTATGTAGTAGTATGTCTAAGAATTATTATTATTATGTAGTAGTATGTCTAAGAATTATTATTAAGTAGTAGTATGTCTAAGAATTATTATCATGTAGTAGTGTCCAAGAATTATTGTTAGTATGTAGTAGTATGTCTAAGAATTATTATTATTATTATGTAGTGTCCAAGAATTATTATTTTTATGTAGTAGTGTCTAAGAATTATTATTATTATGTAGTATGTCTAAGAATTATTATTATTATGTAGTAGTATGTCTAAGAATTATTATTATGTAGTAGTATGTCTAAGAATTATTATTAAGTAGTAGTATGTCTAAGAATTATTATTATGTAGTAGTATGTCTAAGAATTATTATTATTTAGTAGTAGTATGTCTAAGAATTATTATTAAGTAGTAGAATGTCTAAGAATTATTATTATTATTATGTAGTAGTATGTCTAAGAATTATTATTAAGTAGTAGTATGTCTAAGAATTATTATTTTTATGTAGTAGTGTCTAAGAATTATTATTATTATGTAGTAGTGTCTAAGAATTATTATTATTATGTAGTATGTCTAAGAATTATTATTATTATGTAGTAGTATGTCTAAGAATTATTATTATGTAGTAGTATGTCTAAGAATTATTATTAAGTAGTAGTATGTCTAAGAATTATTATTATGTAGTAGTATGTCTAAGAATTATTATTATTTAGTAGTAGTATGTCTAAGAATTATTATTAAGTAGTAGAATGTCTAAGAATTATTATTATTATTATGTAGTAGTATGTCTAAGAATTATTATTAAGTAGTAGTATGTCTAAGAATTATTATTATGTAGTAGTGTCCAAGAATTATTGTTAGTATGTAGTAGTATGTCTAATAATTATTATTATGTAGTAGTATGTCTAAGAATTATTATTAAGTAGTAGTATGTCTAAGAATTATTATTATGTAGTAGTGTCCAAGAATTATTATTAAGTAGTAGTATGTCTAAGAATTATTATTATTATGTAGTATGTCTAAGAATTATTATTATGTAGTAGTATGTCTAAGAATTATTATTAAGTAGTAGTATGTCCAAGAATTATTATTAAGTAGTAGTATGTCTAAGAATTATTATTATTATGTAGTATGTCTAAGAATTATTATTATGTAGTAGTATGTCTAAGAATTATTATTAAGTAGTAGTATGTCCAAGAATTATTATTATTATGTAGTAGTATGTCTAAGAATTATTGTTAGTATGTAGTAGTATGTCTAAGAATTATTATTAAGTAGTAGTATGTCTAAGAATTATTATTATGTAGTAGTGTCCAAGAATTATTATTAAGTAGTAGTATGTCTAAGAATTATTATTATTATGTAGTATGTCTAAGAATTATTATTATGTAGTAGTATGTCTAAGAATTATTATTAAGTAGTAGTATGTCCAAGAATTATTATTAAGTAGTAGTATGTCTAAGAATTATTATTATTATGTAGTAGTGTCTAAGAACTATTATTATAATGTCGTAGAGTCCAAGAATTATTATTATTATGTAGTAGTGTCCAAGAATTATTATTATTATGTAGCAGTGTCCAAGAATTATTATTATTATGTAGTAGTGTCTAAGAATTATTATTATGTAGTAGTATGCCCAAGAATTATTATTAAGTAGTAGTATGTCTAAGAATTATTATTATTATGTAGTAGTGTCTAAGAATTATTATTATTATGTAGTAGTAGTGTCCAAGAATTATTATTATTATGTAGTAGTGTCCAAGAATTATTATTAAATAGTAGTATGTCTAAGAATTATTGTTATTATGTAGTAGTGTCCAAGAATTATTATTATTATGTAGTAGTATGTCTAAGAATTATTATTATTATGTAGTAATATGTCTAAGAATTATTATTATTATTATTATGTAGTATGTCCAAGAATTATTGTTAGTATGTAGTAGTATGTCTAAGAATTATTATTATTATTATGTAGTGTCCAAGAATTATTATTATTATGTAGTAGTGTCTAAGAATTATTATTATTATGTAGTAGTAGTGTCTAAGAATTATTATTATTATTATTATGTAGTATGTCTAAGAATTATTATTAAGTAGTAGTATGTCTAAGAATTATTATTATGTAGTAGTGTCCAAGAATTATTGTTAGTATGTAGTAGTATGTCTAAGAATTATTATTAAGTAGTAGTATGTCTAAGAATTATTATTATGTAGTAGTGTCCAAGAATTATTGTTAGTATGTAGTAGTATGTCTAAGAATTATTATTATGTAGTAGTGTCCAAGAATTATTATTAAGTAGTAGTATGTCTAAGAATTATTATTATTATGTAGTAGTGTCCAAGAATTATTATTATTATGTAGTAGTGTCCAAGAATAATTATTAAGTAGTAGTATGTCCAAGAATTATTATTAAGTAGTAGTATGTCCAAGAATTATTATTATTATGTAGTAGTGTCTAAGAATTATTATTATTATGTAGTAGTATCCAAGAATTATTATTATTATGTAGTAGTGTCCAAGAATTATTATTATTATGTAGTAGTGTCTAAGAATTATTATTATTATGTAGTAGTGTCCAAGAATTATTATTATTATGTAGTAGTGTCTAAGAATTATTATTATTATGTAGTAGTGTCCAAGGATTATTATTATTATTATGTAGTGTCCAAGAATAGTTATTATTATGTAGCAGTGTCCAAGAATTATTATTATTATTAAGTAGTACTGTCTAAGAATAATTATTATGTAGTATTATGTATGTATGTCTAAGAATTATTATTATGTAGTAGTATCTCTAAGAATTATTATTATTATGTAGTAGTGTCTAAGAATTATTATTATTATGTAGTAGTGTCCAAGAATTATTATTATTATGTAGTAGTGTCCAAGAATTATTATTATTATGTAGTAGTGTCCAAGAATTTTTATTAAGTAGTAGTATGTCTAAGAATTATTATTATTATGTAGTAGTGTCCAAGAATTATTATTATTATGTAGTAGTGTCCAAGAATTATTATTATTATTATTATTATGTGGCAGTAGTGTCCAAGAATTATTATTATGTAGTAGTGTCAAAGAATTATTGTTAGTATGTAGTAGTGTCCAAGAATTCTTATTAAGTAGTAGTAGTGTCTAAGAATTATTATTATTATGTAGTAGAGTCTAAGAATTATTATTATTATGTAGTAGTGTCTAAGAATTATTACTATGTAGTAGTGTCCAAGAATTATTATTAAGTAGTAGTAGTGTCTAAGAATTATTATTATTATTTAGTAGTGTCTAAGAATTATTACTATGTAGTAGTGTCCAAGAATTATTATTAAGTAGTGGTAGTGTCTAAGAATTATTACTATGTAGTAGTGTCTAAGAATTATTACTATGTAGTAGTGTCTAAGAATTATTATTATGTAGTAGTGTCAAAGAATTATTACTATGTAGTAGTGTCTAAGAATTATTATTTTTATGTAGTAGTGTCAAAGAATTATTACTATGTAGTAGTGTCTAAGAATTATTATTATTATGTAGTAGTGTCAAAGAATTATTACTATGCAGTAGTGTCTAAGAATTATTATTATGTAGTAGTGTCAAAGAATTATTACTATGTAGTAGTGTCTAAGAATTATTATTATTATGTAGTAGTGTCAAAGAATTATTACTATGTAGTAGTGTCTAAGACTTATTATTATGTAGTAGTAGTGTCAAAGAATTATTACTATGTAGTAGTGTCTAAGAATTATTATTATTATTATGTAGTAGTGTCCAAGAATTATTATTATGTAGTAGTAGTGTCTAAGAATTATTACTATGTAGTAGTGTCTAAAAATTATTACTATGTTGTAGTGTCTAAGAATTATTACTATGTAGTAGTGTCTAAGAATTATTTTTATTATGATGTAGTGTCAAAGGATTATTACTATGTAGTAGTGTCTAAGAATTATTATTATTATGTAGTAGTGTCAAAGAATTATTACTATGTAGTAGTGTCTAAGAATTATTATTATTATGTAGTAGTGTCAAAGAATTATTACTATGTAGTAGTGTCTAAGAATTATTATTATTATGTAGTAGTGTCAAAGAATTATTACTATGTAGTAGTGTCTAAGAATTATTATTATTATGTAGTAGTGTCAAAGAATTATTACAATGTAGTAGTGTCTAAGAATTATTATTATTATGTAGTAGTGTCCAAGAATTATTATTATTATGTAGTAGTGTCTAAGAATTATTACTATGTAGTAGTGTCTAAGAATTATTATTATTATGTAGTAGTGTCAAAGAATTATTACTATCTAGTAGTGTCTAAGAATTATTACTATGTAGTAGTGTCTAAGAATTATTACTATGTAGTAGTGTCTAAGAATTATTATTATTATGTAGTAGTGTCAAAGAATTATTACTATGTAGTAGTGTCTAAGAATTATTATTATTATGTAGTAGTGTCAAAGAATTATTACTATGTAGTAGTGTCTAAGAATTATTATTATTATTATGTAGTAGTGTCCAAGAATTATTATTATTATTATTATGTGGCAGTAGTGTCCAAGAATTATTATTATGTAGTAGTGTCAAAGAATTATTGTTAGTATGTAGTAGTGTCCAAGAATTCTTATTAAGTAGTAGTAGTGTCTAAGAATTATTATTATTATGTAGTAGAGTCTAAGAATTATTATTATTATGTAGTAGTGTCTAAGAATTATTACTATGTAGTAGTGTCCAAGAATTATTATTAAGTAGTAGTAGTGTCTAAGAATTATTATTATTATTTAGTAGTGTCTAAGAATTATTACTATGTAGTAGTGTCCAAGAATTATTATTAAGTAGTGGTAGTGTCTAAGAATTATTACTATGTAGTAGTGTCTAAGAATTATTACTATGTAGTAGTGTCTAAGAATTATTATTATGTAGTAGTGTCAAAGAATTATTACTATGTAGTAGTGTCTAAGAATTATTATTTGTATGTAGTAGTGTCAAAGAATTATTACTATGTAGTAGTGTCTAAGAATTATTATTATGTAGTAGTAGTGTCAAAGAATTATTACTATGTAGTAGTGTCTAAGAATTATTATTATTATTATGTAGTAGTGTCCAAGAATTATTATTATGTAGTAGTAGTGTCTAAGAATTATTACTATGTAGTAGTGTCTAAAAATTATTACTATGTTGTAGTGTCTAAGAATTATTACTATGTAGTAGTGTCTAAGAATTATTTTTATTATGATGTAGTGTCAAAGGATTATTACTATGTAGTAGTGTCTAAGAATTATTATTATTATGTAGTAGTGTCAAAGAATTATTACTATGTAGTAGTGTCTAAAAATTATTATTATTATGTAGTAGTGTCAAAGAATTATTACTATGTAGTAGTGTCTAAGAATTATTATTATTATGTAGTAGTATCAAAGAATTATTACTATGTAGTAGTGTCTAAGAATTATTATTATTATGTAGTAGTGTCAAAGAATTATTACTATGTAGTAGTGTCTAAGAATTATTATTATTATGTAGTAGTGTCCAAGAATTATTATTATTATGTAGTAGTGTCTAAGAATTATTACTATGTAGTAGTGTCAAAGAATTATTATTATTATGTAGTAGTGTCCAAGAATTATTATTATTATGTAGTAGTGTCCAAGAATTATTATTATTATGTAGTAGTGTCTAAGAATTATTATTATTATGTAGTAGTGTCCAAGGATTATTATTATGTAGTAGTGTCAAAGAATTATTACTATCTAGTAGTGTCTAAGAATTATTACTATGTAGTAGTGTCTAAGAATTATTACTATGTAGTAGTGTCTAAGAATTATTATTATGTAGTAGTGTCTAAGAATTATTATTATGTAGTAGTGTCAAAGAATTATTACTATCTAGTAGTGTCTAAGAATTATTACTATCTAGTAGTGTCTAAGAATTATTACTATGTAGTAGTGTCTAAGAATTATTACTATGTAGTAGTGTCTAAGAATTATTATTATTATGTAGTAGTGTCAAAGAATTATTACTATGTAGTAGTGTCTAAGAATTATTATTATTATGTAGTAGTGTCAAAGAATTATTACTATGTAGTAGTGTCTAAGAATTATTATTATTATGTAGTAGTGTCCAAGAATTATTATTATGTAGTAGTAGTGTCTAAGAATTATTACTATGTAGTAGTGTCTAAAAATTATTACTATGTTGTAGTGTCTAAGAATTATTACTATGTAGTAGTGTCTAAGAATTATTTTTATTATGATGTAGTGTCAAAGGATTATTACTATGTAGTAGTGTCTAAGAATTATTATTATTATGTAGTAGTGTCAAAGAATTATTACTATGTAGTAGTGTCTAAGAATTATTATTATTATGTAGTAGTGTCAAAGAATTATTACTATGTAGTAGTGTCTAAGAATTATTATTATTATGTAGTAGTGTCAAAGAATTATTACTATGTAGTAGTATGTCTAAGAATTATTATTAAGTAGTAGTATGTCCAAGAATTATTATTAAGTAGTAGTATGTCTAAGAATTATTATTATTATGTAGTAGTGTCTAAGAACTATTATTATAATGTCGTAGAGTCCAAGAATTATTATTATTATGTAGTAGTGTCCAAGAATTATTATTATTATGTAGCAGTGTCCAAGAATTATTATTATTATGTAGTAGTGTCTAAGAATTATTATTATGTAGTAGTATGCCCAAGAATTATTATTAAGTAGTAGTATGTCTAAGAATTATTATTATTATGTAGTAGTGTCTAAGAATTATTATTATTATGTAGTAGCAGTGTCCAAGAATTATTATTATTATGTAGTAGTGTCCAAGAATTATTATTAAATAGTAGTATGTCTAAGAATTATTGTTATTATGTAGTAGTGTCCAAGAATTATTATTATTATGTAGTAGTATGTCTAAGAATTATTATTATTTTGTAGTAGTATGTCTAAGAATTATTATTATTATTATTATGTAGTATGTCCAAGAATTATTGTTAGTATGTAGTAGTATGTCTAAGAATTATTATTATTATTATGTAGTGTCCAAGAATTATTATTATTATGTAGTAGTGTCTAAGAATTATTATTATTATGTAGTAGTAGTGTCTAAGAATTATTATTATTATTATTATGTAGTATGTCTAAGAATTATTATTAAGTAGTAGTATGTCTAAGAATTATTATTATGTAGTAGTGTCCAAGAATTATTGTTAGTATGTAGTAGTATGTCTAAGAATTATTTTTATGTAGTAGTGTCCAAGAATTATTATTAAGTAGTAGTATGTCTAAGAATTATTATTATTATGTAGTAGTGTCCAAGAATTATTATTATTATGTAGTAGTGTCCAAGAATAATTATTAAGTAGTAGTATGTCCAAGAATTATTATTAAGTAGTAGTATGTCCAAGAATTATTATTATGTAGTAGTGTCTAAGAATTATTATTATTATGTAGTAGTATCCAAGAATTATTATTATTATGTAGTAGTGTCCAAGAATTATTATTATTATGTAGTAGTGTCTAAGAATTATTATTATTATGTAGTAGTGTCCAAGAATTATTATTATTATGTAGTAGTGTCTAAGAATTATTATTATTATGTAGTAGTATCCAAGGATTATTATTATTATTATGTAGTGTCCAAGAATAGTTATTATTATGTAGCAGTGTCCAAGAATTATTATTATTATTAAGTAGTACTGTCTAAGAATAATTATTATGTAGTATTATGTATGTATGTCTAAGAATTATTATTATGTAGTAGTATCTCTAAGAATTATTATTATTATGTAGTAGTGTCTAAGAATTATTATTATTATGTAGTAGTGTCCAAGAATTATTATTATTATGTAGTAGTGTCCAAGAATTATTATTATTATGTAGTAGTGTCCAAGAATTTTTATTAAATAGTAGTATGTCTAAGAATTATTATTATTATGTAGTAGTGTCCAAGAATTATTATTATTATGTAGTAGTGTCCAAGAATTATTATTATTATTATTATGTGGCAGTAGTGTCCAAGAATTATTATTATGTAGTAGTGTCAAAGAATTATTGTTAGTATGTAGTAGTGTCCAAGAATTCTTATTAAGTAGTAGTAGTGTCTAAGAATTATTATTATTATGTAGTAGAGTCTAAGAATTATTATTATTATGTAGTAGTGTCTAAGAATTATTACTATGTAGTAGTGTCCAAGAATTATTATTAAGTAGTAGTAGTGTCTAAGAATTATTATTATTATTTAGTAGTGTCTAAGAATTATTACTATGTAGTAGTGTCCAAGAATTATTATTAAGTAGTGGTAGTGTCTAAGAATTATTACTATGTAGTAGTGTCTAAGAATTATTACTATGTAGTAGTGTCTAAGAATTATTATTATGTAGTAGTGTCAAAGAATTATTACTATGTAGTAGTGTCTAAGAATTATTATTTGTATGTAGTAGTGTCAAAGAATTATTACTATGTAGTAGTGTCTAAGAATTATTATTATGTAGTAGTAGTGTCAAAGAATTATTACTATGTAGTAGTGTCTAAGAATTATTATTATTATTATGTAGTAGTGTCCAAGAATTATTATTATGTAGTAGTAGTGTCTAAGAATTATTACTATGTAGTAGTGTCTAAAAATTATTACTATGTTGTAGTGTCTAAGAATTATTACTATGTAGTAGTGTCTAAGAATTATTTTTATTATGATGTAGTGTCAAAGGATTATTACTATGTAGTAGTGTCTAAGAATTATTATTATTATGTAGTAGTGTCAAAGAATTATTACTATGTAGTAGTGTCTAAAAATTATTATTATTATGTAGTAGTGTCAAAGAATTATTACTATGTAGTAGTGTATAAGAATTATTATTATTATGTAGTAGTATCAAAGAATTATTACTATGTAGTAGTGTCTAAGAATTATTATTATTATGTAGTAGTGTCAAAGAATTATTACTATGTAGTAGTGTCTAAGAATTATTATTATTATGTAGTAGTGTCCAAGAATTATTATTATTATGTAGTAGTGTCTAAGAATTATTACTATGTAGTAGTGTCAAAGAATTATTATTATTATGTAGTAGTGTCCAAGAATTATTATTATTATGTAGTAGTGTCCAAGAATTATTATTATTATGTAGTAGTGTCTAAGAATTATTATTATTATGTAGTAGTGTCCAAGGATTATTATTATGTAGTAGTGTCAAAGAATTATTACTATCTAGTAGTGTCTAAGAATTATTACTATGTAGTAGTGTCTAAGAATTATTACTATGTAGTAGTGTCTAAGAATTATTATTATGTAGTAGTGTCTAAGAATTATTATTATGTAGTAGTGTCAAAGAATTATTACTATCTAGTAGTGTCTAAGAATTATTACTATCTAGTAGTGTCTAAGAATTATTACTATGTAGTAGTGTCTAAGAATTATTACTATGTAGTAGTGTCTAAGAATTATTATTATTATGTAGTAGTGTCAAAGAATTATTACTATGTAGTAGTGTCTAAGAATTATTATTATTATGTAGTAGTGTCAAAGAATTATTACTATGTAGTAGTGTCTAAGAATTATTATTATTATGTAGTAGTGTCCAAGAATTATTATTATGTAGTAGTAGTGTCTAAGAATTATTACTATGTAGTAGTGTCTAAAAATTATTACTATGTTGTAGTGTCTAAGAATTATTACTATGTAGTAGTGTCTAAGAATTATTTTTATTATGATGTAGTGTCAAAGGATTATTACTATGTAGTAGTGTCTAAGAATTATTATTATTATGTAGTAGTGTCAAAGAATTATTACTATGTAGTAGTGTCTAAGAATTATTATTATTATGTAGTAGTGTCAAAGAATTATTACTATGTAGTAGTGTCTAAGAATTATTATTATTATGTAGTAGTGTCAAAGAATTATTACTATGTAGTAGTGTCTAAGAATTATTATTATTATGTAGTAGTGTCAAAGAATTATTACTATGTAGTAGTGTCTAAGAATTATTATTATTATGTAGTAGTGTCCAAGAATTATTATTATTATGTAGTAGTGTCTAAGAATTATTACTATGTAGTAGTGTCTAAGAATTATTATTATTATGTAGTAGTGTCAAAGAATTATTACTATGTAGTAGTGTCTAAGAATTATTATTATTATGTAGTAGTATCAAAGAATTATTACTATGTAGTAGTGTCTAAGAATTATTATTATGTAGTAGTAGTGTCAAAAAATTATTACTATGTAGTAGTGTCTAAGAATTATTACTATGTAGTAGTGTCTAAGAATTATTATTATTATGTAGTAGTGTCAACGAATTATTACTATGTAGTAGTGTCAAAGAATTATTACTATGTAGTAGTAGTGTCAAAGAATTATTACTATGTAGTAGTGTCTAAGAATTATTATTATTATGTAGTAGTGTCCAAGAATTATTATTATTATGTAGTAGTGTCCAAGAATTATTGCTATGTAGTAGTAGTGTCCAAGAATTATTGAGTAGCAGCAGTGGTTTTTTACATTACCACAGCACAAATATCACTATATAGTTTTAACTAAAAGTTCATAAAATGAAACCATGAATGGGGAAAATAAACCTTTCCAAATTAATGTAAATGTTAAGTATAAAAAGATAAAAAATAAGTAAAGATGTTACCATTTTGTAAAATGCATTTAAATATAAAATACGGTCACACTTTTAAAATCTTAAAAACATGATTATCATGTGTTGTGTGGGTGGTATATCTACAAATAGAAAGAATACTTCAGTCTCACAAAATGGAAATTTTCTCTCAAGAAGAATGTCTTCCACTGTCAGAGGACATTGGCATGGATTGAATATAAGTCAATATTCACACTTTAGGAGGTATGCATTAGTCAATAATCACACTTTAGGAGGTATGCATTAGTCAGGTATGACAGTCAGATACATGACTGACACAGTAGCACTTTGTCTCTCTGATTTGTTCTATACAAGTTATCCAACACTCCAATCATCACTTCAATTTTCTATAAAAGGTATACCACACTCCAATTATCACTTTATTGCTCTATAAAAGGTATGCCACACTCCAATTATCACTTTAATGTTCTATTAAACATACCAGCACTCCAATTATCACTTTAATGTTCTATAAGAAGTATGCCACACTCCAATTATCACTTTAATGTTCTATAAAAGGTACCAGCACTCCAATTATCACTTAAATGTTCTAAACATGATGTGAAACCTTCCAATTATCACAATTTCTGCAGTATAAATTGAAGCACAAGATAAATGTTACATTGTAATTTGAGCTCTAAATTTGTCTCCATCTTTTGAACCCCATATATAGAGGGACAATGAATTTACTCTGAAGAAAGAGACCACTTGCTGAGGACTTTTCAAATATTCTTTCTTTTGGGATGTTTTTATATTAATAATAATAATAATAATAATAATAATAATAATAATAATAATAATAATAATAATAATAATGACCTTATTTAAAGAGGGTAACACAATTAGCTAAGAACTAATCTACCTTGAGGCCCTCAATCAAAGGAATTTATTTATTTTAGCTGCATCTCGGAAGTCACTGGATATATTAGGTTTGTAAGAAGGAAATAGATTGGATATTTCTAATCTCAACTGGAATACTATGAATGTCTGAATTATTTGAAATTACTGTGAATTCATTTAAAGACATTTTTGGATTATATCTGTTATTTTCTCCATACCATTGACACATCAATCCAGTACTGATATCAATTGGAATATAATCAGATTTGTAGGAATTCATTCAATATACTGTACATTATCTGTAATTCTTTCACTTTTTATTTTAAGGAAATAAATTAATATTTCAAACTATAAAAAAAACATTTTGGTTTTGCTCTTTCTTGTTAGATAAAGACACTAGAGATGCAACACATCAAACTATGGTCTGTTGACAATTTTAAAATCACCAGAGTTTTTGATATTGTATTCCATCAACATTATGGTGAATCTTTGTACAGAGGAGTGTTGAATCCACTACATGTCAAAACATTCAACTGTTAATGGGATTGAAATATTTCCCAATCTGCCTTATTTAGTTTCTATCTCTGCTTGAGCACTTAAATTTTGGGAATATTACCTGTGTGTGTGTGTGTGTGTGTGTGTGTGTGTGTGTGTGTGTGTGTGTGTGTGTGAATTGGATTTTCACAATTTTTCAGTCATACTGCTATGATGTCTGCATTTTGGCAGTTGACAGTGATATCTAGCACTGTGGTATCATGCACCAGGCCAACCAGTCCTAACACTAACCTCTTAATGCTGAGCATCTAGCAAGGCAGCTGTTAGACCATTATACCACTTTTATAAGTCTGTGGAATGACTTGGCCAGGGTTTGAATCCACAACCTCTTGCACCTGTGCTCTAACAACCAGGCCAATGGACCAGTAGTCAAATGTACTGGAATATCACATTTCACAACCACAAAAGTCATCAGCAACATCCCATAAAGTCATGTTAAAGACTACAGATAGTCAAATGTCAGGATGGGCAGGATGCAGATAAGTATGTGACATATCATGAAAAAGGTAAGTATGCAAATTATCATTAAAAAGGTAAGTATGCAACTTATCATTAAAAAGGTAAGTATGCAACTTATCATTAAATAGGTAAGTATGCAACTTTATTCCCTTCAATGTTTGATTTAGGGCATGAATTGCCATTTCTGTCAGCAGTGGTGGACTGGACTAAGCTGGGAATGTTAAGTGGTACACTGATTATATGTCCCCTGGGACATTGTGCTGCTCTTTCATGGATGGAGGTGAGTTGGGAATTTTAAGTGGTACAGTGATTCTATGTCCTCTGGGGCCATTGTTTGCTGCTCTTATGGTGGATCAGATTTAACTGTCAGTTGAAGAGTTGGAAATCTTAAGTGGTAAATTAATTCTGTATTCTCTGCTGCCATCATCACATAAGCACAAATAGGTGCCAGGCAGCTCTGTGCTGCTCTTTTCTGAATTGCTATTACAGCAAATGGTGATCACTTCAAATCACCATCTACATTTCTAGCACATACAGCCTCACTGCAGTCATTAGGAAATCTAGACCAAACAAACTCAGTGCAGCCATTCAGTCTCTTGAACAAACAGACTCATTGTAACCATCCACACTCAATATAGAAGGTATCACGGTACCAATTGTTTTTCCATAGACCTCAATGCTAATATTTGGAGAGATAAATATATTTTCTATCCTAATTTAGTATACATCTCACACTGTTATAGAGAACAATGTTAGATTGTCAATTTGATGATGACAAAACCAGGTACTCCATTGCATTTAAGAGAGATAACTCTGCTGGAACTAGACAGGGGTATGAGTTATCTAGTCACAACATACCTATTTTCAGTCATGTGTATTACATTTTCAAAAAATCATAAAAAATACAAAATTTGATCTATTTAGGAATTAGCATAAATTCACATGTTGCCAAGAGGCTAAACATTTTTTTAAGCCTAACAGAAAGTACAACTCTTACATAATCCACCAATCATAGCTAGTGTTGTTGTTTATTTCTGATTATAATGGACCCTACACCTTAAGCTCCACCCACATGGACTTGCACAATTGGTACCGTTATACCATAAAAGAGCCTCACTACAGCCATCCAAATATCTAGATCAAACAGCCTCACTACAGCCATCCAAATATCTAGATCAAACAGCCTCACTACAGCCATCCAAATATCTAGATCAAAGAGCCTCACTGCAATCATCCAATCTCTAGAAGAAACAGCCTCACTACAGCCATCCAAATATCTAGATCAAACAGCCTCACTACAGCCATCCAAATATCTAGATCAAACAGCCTCACTACAGCATCTAAATATCTAGATTAAACAGCCTTATATTTTATATTGAACAATTCATCCTGATGAGTTGAGAGATTTGTGTGGAAATGCCATATTTGGTATCACCATAAACTGCTTTTAGCAAAGCTGATTATCAAAGTGAGCACACTACTAGTAGTTAGTTTGAACTAAGTTTTCTTCACATTTCTTGTCTCTTCAAGCCCTGAAAATGCTCTGTCTATTATAAAGGGTGATAGTCTGGTTAGATTTTGGGTCTCAACATTGGATTCAGTGAAGGAAAATCTTTGTTAATTCTCCTAACTATGATGATTTTTTTTACATCTAAGTCACTGGTTCATTTATTTCTGGTCATTTTGAGGTCAGCCTGCCAATGATGGTTGAAAGTTTGGATTGTTTCCTTTCTCTATACCCTTTTAAAATGTTACAAATAAACATTAGGAAAATTTTTACAATTATCAGAATAAACTTAATTAAAAGAAAACATGACTGAAAAGGCAATACCTAAATAGAAGAAGAAAAAAAAATAGATTCAAATGCAAGTGAAGAAAAAAAGTAAAAGAAAATAAAGCTAAATGAAAGAATAACACCAAAATGTAACATTTTGACATGAAATAATAACACCCAAATGTAACATTTTGACATGAAAGAATAACACCAAAATGTACCGTTTTGACATGTTTCACCATAATATCCCTCATCACAGAAACACAAGTAGGTGCCAGGTAGCTCTGTGCAACGACCATGACCAGTGCATGGCATCGAAAGACGTGTGCATTCTGGAACATCTGAATAATAAATTATGGAAATATAGACAGAGAACAAATAATTGTAAATGCAAAAAAAATTACTTTAATAAAGAAGATAATATAAACTCATCCTTCAAACTGCTTCTTTGGTGCTGATATGTAATTTGGTGCTGAATTGGCGCTGATATGTAATTTGGTGCTGATATGTAATTTGGTGCTGATATGTAATTTGGGGCTGATATGTAATTTGGGGCTGATATGTAATTTGGTGCTGATATGTAATTTGGGGCTGATACATAATTTGGGGCTCAGAAAAAGTCATGATTTGTTTGTGTGTGATATCAGAAATCTATGACAGGGTCCAAGTAATAGATATCTAATGATATAATATATGGATCAGACCTGTTTTATTCTAATATCAAATCATCAATGATATCTCAAGGGGCCATCTATGCCCATGTCTCAAACATGCTTCTTTCTTGTATCAAATCATCATTGACATCCCAAGGGGCCAAGCATGAAGGGTGAGAATTTCAGCATACCTAAAGGATGGTGGATTTGGGAAATTTTGATACCAAAAATAAAACATACATTACATGTATCAGTATTCTTATATGAAAAACAAACTGTAAATTTTAAGATGCTAACACTGCTATAAAGGACATCTTATTTAAAGGGCAACATTTCATAAACAACAAGCATTTATTGATTAGATGTTGTTGTTGTTATTGTTGTAGAATTTAATGCCATTTTTCAGCACATGACATGCTATACATGGCAGCCAGTATTATTGGTGGAAGAATAACCTGGGAAAACCCCCGGAAAGAACCACGACCCATGAGAAGCTACTGGCAAGCTTTCTCACTACATTAACTGAATCTTAAGACTCAAACCCACGCAGACAGAGGTGAGATGGCAGTGATCCATAATAGAAAATGCTTTAGTCCACTTGGCTACTTGGGGCCCCTTACTGATTAATAAGTATCAGAATTTTTAGTTGAAGGATGTCTGTTTCAAATGGACGAAAATGAGCAAGTCCCTGTACCATATTTAATTTACCAATTTAATATTTCATGAGATAATCTATCCATGCATCATTGGTGTTAATATAAGCCCACATGACAGCAGTTGCATTCATTTCGTTTCTCTAATTATAATAATCTCTATACATATATGATTCAGTGTTACTTTTTGGGATTACATATACTCCCATAAATAAAAATGCTTTTGATCCATCATTTTAATAATCAAACTTTCATAGCATTTGTCACAAACGACACATGCCAATACCTGTACTGCAAACATTTCCTTCCCAACCAGATGGGCAAGTACAATTGAAAGATCCTGGCATGTTGGTACATGTTCCACCATTCTGGCATGGCTTGGTAATGCATTCATCATAATCTGAAAAGGGCAAATTGTTCAAATTTAATTTTGTCCATATCACTCAGAGAAATAATCTAATCACTGTGGTCTGTCACTTTACTCGCTATAGTCCATGTCACTCAGAGAAATAATCTAATTACTGTGGTCTGTCACTTTACAGTCCCTCACTATGGTCCATATCACAGTGATAATAGATCCCAGTTTAAATTCTGTTTTCTCAAATAACAACTGTGATATTTGGATTAATATAATGATATCATAAATTTTACAAATATTCTATGCATCATAACCCTGTCTGATATCACAATTTACATAATTTTTTTATGTTAAAGAAATGACCAATTACCAAGACATGCAAATCTGTGTAAAAGTTATTTCACTATATTATTCTGTTGTCTCATTTTATATCATGTGATAACAGAATATTACATTTGAGCACTTATCAAACAGTTAAATAGTTTCATTTGAAATTAGCAGTGTATGGTCTTCTATTGATCTATTAATGATAACTACAGGTAATTCCTTTTTACCTCACTTTTTTAATTGTTGGGTCATGCATGAGAACCTATTAAAATGTGATTTCAAATCATTCAATACTAAATTAATGTGCTTAAAATCAGAACACAGTTTTGTTGGAACACCCCTACATGCAAGAATTCATCTATGCCAATAACTGAAATTTTTGTGCAGAAACCATTTTACTTCTTTCCATCTTTGAGATCTTAGTCTTTGATGTTTAGGTTACAAAATTGATCAGCTTCTTCATTACAAGCCACAAAGTTTGGTAAGTGTAGATGATGAGGAATTTGAGTTATTGAGCAAAACCATCTTTTGTTCTTTAAGTTGTGATGACATTGACCTTTTGGATCTAAAATGATTGGGGTTTTCCAAACACAAAGTTCAAGCCAGCAAAACGATATTGTAACTGTAGATGGTAGATGACTAGAATTATTGTGGCTAAACAAATGTGTTAATGTATAGGCATACAGGCATACAGACAACATAAAATATAGATTTAAATGTTTCATTTTGTGTCTGTTCATAGTTCATCTTTATAACATGATTCATTCTGTTTATCATTGAATTGTCATTGACTACTCCTTTGTTACTATAAAAACTTGTATCTATTGATTGTAAATTTGTGAGATTACAGGAAATATGGATTTAGCATTTAAAGCATATCAACAGAAAGCATCCATTATTGTAGACGACAGCCAAAATAAACACAGCATTCCATAGCTACCGTATTTTCCTCCCTATAAGTCGAGGGGGAAATCCAGATAATTTTGGAAAATTCAACAGATAAGTCGCTCCTGCGTATAAGTCGCTCCTGCGCACTTACCGTAATCACATTTTTGATACCGCCGGCCATTGCATACGACTTGGTAATTCCAACAACGTGTAAGTATATTCTTGTTTGAAATTTTAAAAATAGAAATATAAGTAAATAAGATTTATAAATAATGTTTATTAAGTAAATAAAAGCGCCACTGCACGATTTCCGTTTTCTTTCGCAAATGCTACGACGTTTAACTTAAATTCTGCATCATAACTTTTTCGCGTGTTAGTTGTTGGTGCCATGATTAAACTGTATTGACTTACGCTAATATAACAATTTTAAATCATACAACATTACTGTGAAACTATCTTTTTTAATGCTCCATGGTATGAACGGTCCGTATTTATATACCGGTCAATTTCCACAACCCGAGCGAACTTCAAAGGCACTTTATAAAACAATTGAAGTTGTTCGCCAGCCTTCCAGTTTTTTTTTATTAATTACTTTGAAGTTCTCTCAATGAAGCCAGTCTCGATATTCAGGTCAATTTCCACAACCCGAGCGAACTTCAAAGGCACTTTATAAAACAATTGAAGTTGTTCGCCGGCCTTCCAGTTTTTTTTTATTAATTACTTTGAAGTTCTCTCAATGAAGCCAATCTCGGGTGAATCCAGAGTTTTTATAAACTATTGAAGTAAATTATGAAGCGCTACCGTACATTTAAATACATATATTGTAGCGACATCTGACCAACACTTTGCTTGAAGCACGTGGTGAATAATAAAAGGAAAACAATGGCAATCGTAATTTCAATATTTTTTTTTTATTAATAACAACAAATTTTAACACATATATATTATAACTAAATATTATTTGATTATTTAATTTGATATTCTTGTAGTCTAATACTTACGTGTATGTAAGTTTCGAGCAATTGGCTTGCCGGTATACCGTAGATGCATTCGCTATAACACAGCATCACTGCGCATGTCATATCAGTCGTCAAAAAAATTTATTTATCGTATAAGTCGCTCCTGCATATAAGTCGCACACGTCATTTAAAAGAAAAAAACAAAAAAAAGTAGCGATTTATACCCTGGAAAATACGGTACCTTGAGTACAGTCAGGTGGCAGCCATCCCCGAGGGCAGATGCAGTAAAAACTTCCCTGAACGTCAACACAAGAACCTCCATTCTTGCAGGGAAATTCTGTACATTCATTGTAATCTGCAAAATCGTTGTTGGAAAAATTAAACTGAAGATAGAAGCTTTAAAGAGTGAAGATACAAACTTCAAAGACTAATAATTAAAGTGAAGATAAAAACTTCAAAGACTAATAATTAAAGTGAAGATACAAACTTCAAAGACTAATAATTAAAGTGAAGATACAAACTTCAAAGACTAATAATTAAAGTGAAGATACAAACTTCAAAGACTAATAATTAAAGTGAAGATACAAACTTCAAAGACTAATAATTAAAGTGAAGATACAAACTTCAAAGACTAATATTTCAAGTGAAGATAAAAACTTCAAAGACTAATAATTAAAGTGAAGATACCAATTACAAAGACTAAACAATAAATTGAAGAAATTTCAAAGACTAATAGTTCAGATGAAGATACAAACTTCAAAGACTAATAATTAATGTGAAGAAACAAACTTCGAAGACTAATAATTAAAGTGCAGATATGAACTTCAAAGACTAATAATCATATTTTATCATTTTTTCATTGGTATTTATGAGGATCATAACATCATAATAAAAATCGTATGACACACTGTGGCATAATACTTAGCAATGTCACACAGCAATGTCATTGAGTAATGCAAATTTAACAATGCTACATAGCAATATCATCAAGTAATGCAAATTTAACAATGTTTTGTAGCAATGTCATCAAGTAATGCAAATTTAACAATGTAACATAGTAATGTCATCAAGTAATGCAAACTTAGCAATGTCTCATAGCAAAGTCATTGAATAATGCAAATGTTGCATATAAATGTCATTGAAAAATGCAACTTAGCAATGTCATTGAGTAATGCAAATTTAACAATGCTATGTAGCAATGTCATCAAGTAATGCAAACTTAGAAATGTCACAAAGCAATATCATCAAGTAATGCAAACTTAGCAATGAACTTAGCAATGTCACACAGCTTTACATCAAGTAATGCAAACTTAGCAATGTCACAAAGCAGTATTATCAAGTGATGCAGACTTAGCAATGAACATAGCAATTTCACACAGAAATATCAAGTAAATAAATGCAAACTTAGCAATGTTACAAAGCAAAATCATCAAGTATTGTAAATTCCATAACATTATGTAATAAAATGAATCTTAAACTAGTATTAAATTTCACATGAAGTGTATGAAACTTTTCAAATGTTACCAAATGCCACTTGCTATAAGCAGATCATGTCAATTAATATAACTATTTAAAAAAATTATTTTTAAAAATACATACTCTGATATTTAGGTTTATCACATGACTACTGAGATATTTAGGTTTATCACATGACTGTGATAATTAGGTTTATTACATGAATACTAAGAGAAGCAGGTACATACATCCATATCATAGTTCTTCTGTGTAATAACACCTCATGTTATCATTAATGACACTGTGTAAGGTAAAGGAGTAGTGACATTTGTTTGTAGCAGTTACACAAAAAAATGGTTTGTCCATGAGGTAGGCACCTGAGCCTTGGTACCAAATAACCTACTTGTGTTGCTGTGCCATGCTTAATATATACATGGACCATCTGGTAAAGAAACCTAATACCTCCTTCATTCTAGTTTTAAATTAGACCTCAATGTTAGCAAAGTAAAGTTCTGAAAATGTGTGGCGGAAAGGATGTGTGTAATTTAGACTTTGATCAATTTGTGTTTTCATCATATTGCTACAATGTCTGCATTGTGACAGTTATGTTTAGCACTAGGATATCATGCCATAGCCATGAAACATCATGCCCCACCCAGTCACATTATTCTGACACTAGGCCGACAAGTCCTACCATTAACATCTTAATGCTGAGTGCAAAAGTGAGGCAGCTGCTAGTGCCATTTTATGAAGTTTTTGGTATGACTCTGCCAGGGTTCAAACCCACAATCTCTCACATCTGAGGGGTTAAACCTACTGCTGTTATTAAGTTATGAGATAAATGGGTTAGACTTACTGCTGTTAACTATAAGTTATGAGATAAATGGGTTAGACTTACTGCTGTTAACTATAAGTTATGAGATAAATGGGTTAGACTTACTGCTGTTATTAAGTTATGAGATAAATGGGTTAGACTTACTGCTGTTAACTATAAGTTATGAGATAAATTGGTTAGACTTACTGCTGTTATTAAGTTATGAGATAAATGGGTTGGACTTACTGCTGTTAACCATAAATTATGAGATAAATGGGTTAGACTTACTGCTGTTAACCATAAGTTATGAGATAAATGGGTTAGACTTACTGCTGTTAACCATAAGTTATGAGATAAATGGGTTAGACTTACTGAAGTTAACCATAAGTTATGAGATAAATGGGTTAGACTTACTGCTGTTAACCATAGGTTATGAGATAAATGGGTTAGACTTACTGCTGTTAACCATAGGTTATGAGATAAATGGGTTAGACTTACTGCTGTTAACCATAGGTTATGAGATAAATGGGTTAGACTTACTGCTGTTAACCATAGGTTATGAGATAAATGGGTTAGACTTACTGCTGTTAACCATAGGTTATGAGATAAATGGGTTAGACTTACTGCTGTTAACCATAGGTTATGAGATAAATGGGTTAGAATTACTGCTGTTAACCATAGGTTATGAGATAAATTGGTTAGACTTACTGCTGTTAACCATAGGTTATGAGATAAATGGGTTAGACTTACTGCTGTTATTAAGTTATGAGATAAATGGGTTAGACTTACTGCTGTTAACTATAGGTTATGAGATAAATGGGTTAGACTTACTGCTGTTAACCATAGGTTATGAGATAAATGGGTTAGACTTACTGCTGTTATTAAGTTATGAGATAAATGGGTTAGACTTACTGCTGTTAACCATAGGTTATGAGATAAATGGGTTAGACTTACTGCTGTTAACCATAGGTTATGAGATAAATGGGTTAGACTTACTGAAGTTAACCATAATTTATGAGATGAATTCAGAAGGCTACGCAATGTTTTGAAGTCAATTTCTGGACACTGTTTATAACATTTTTTTGGTTTAAAATTAAGGTCCTTTAATAAGTTTGAAATTTGGTACAAAATCATCTGATAAAACATTGGATAAAGAGAGCATTTGCATGTTGGGCACTCCTCCAGCCAATAATAGGTACATTGTCCATGATGATCACTGGTGCTAAAAGAGCAACATAATTAAAACAGTGAAGTGGAACATTCTCAATGCTGGAGACAGGTTAGGACTGTCGACTCTACATGGCTAAAAGATGACACAATGACACGTAGCTGCAAGTCATCCTGATATTTTTGTCAACAGCTTTCTAGGTGCACATGCAAGCAATTTTGCTAACATTATCTAATAAAGGATAAATATAACATTTGCAATAATAGGAAAACCTTATCTTGACAACCAGTTTGTCTGATACCTTAATGGTTGACTGGTGCCCAAATGGTTTGACTGGTGCCCAAGTGGTTTGACTGATGCCCAAATGGTTTGATTGATGCTCAAGGGGTTTGACTGATATCCAAGTGGTTTGACTGATGCCCAAATGGTTTGACTGATATCCAAATGGTTTGAATGATACCCATAAATGTGTACTGAATATTAAGCCTGTTCCTACTTTAATATAAACTTTTGAAAATGAGTTTGGAATAATTTACATTTAGCATTCAGTCTTTAGGACACATCATTACTAAAACCACTCGGAAAACATGACCACTTTTTCAAGTCAAGCAAGGTTTTAGTGCATTCAGAAATACTTCTGATTTTCAGGACAATATTTTTAGCTACAAGAGTAGAATTATGTCTTGCTTTTCATCCATTAATTAGAAATTATTTTATCATAAGAAAAAACTTACTTATTTGACATGTATTTCCACGCCAACCCTTAGGACAGTCACACTGTGCTGTACCATTCACACTGATACAAAATCCACCATTTTGACACTGAACCATGTCACACAGATTTTTCTCTGGAAAGGAGAATTCAAATGCCAGAGTATCAAACAAGAAGAAAATAGAGGATACTGGAAGAGAACAGCAACAAATCTAGAATACAGTCATCCATGAATTCTTATTTATATTTTCATGCAGAAAATAAATGCATTCTAGATGGGTCTTAATCTATCAAATGTTGCCTCAGGTGCCAGAATGTAAAAGACAATACAATTAAATGGAATATTTCTTCCTACTGTATCAACACATAAGAATATAATCTTGATCAGCTAAAGCACACTGAAATACCTACTGATCTGCATTACAGCATATGTTTAATACCTACTCAGCTGCATATACAGTATACTTTTAATACCTACTGATCTGCATGTACAGTCCACATTTCTAATACCTACTCATCTGCATGTACAGTATGTATTTAATATATACTCATCTGTATGTACAGTACATATTTTAATACCATCTCATCTGCATGTGCAGTCCAAACTTTTAATACCTACTCATCTGTAATTTTCAGTACATACTATTAATACTGACTCATCTGTATATACAGTACATACTTTAACACCAACTCATCTGCATGTACAGTCCACAATTTTAATACCTACTTATCTGCATATACAGTATGTGTTTAATATCTACTCATCTGTATTTACTATCTATCTATCTATCCCTTAATCTTCCCAACCGTTGGGGCACCACTGATGACCTGACAACCAGTACATACTTTAATACCGACTCATCTGCGTGTACGGTACATACTATTAATATTGACTCATAAGCATGTACAGCACATACTTTTAACACCTACTTATCTGAATGTACAGTACCATATTTTCCGGCCTATAGGTCGATGCGGAGTATAAGTCGAATTGATCAATTTTGTAAATTTTCCATCCTTCGTCCATATATAAGTCGATTCGGAGTATAAGACGAGGCCAGGTCAATAACTTGGCTTTGTATTTTATACTACCGGTAGTAACTTCCGGTTGCATGAATATTGATGGTATCGTCGTATGATATTCCATATTACCGGCAATATCCATTGCAACAAGAGCTATGATCATTCCTTCCAGTTGAAAGTTTAAACCTACGGTAATTTATTTGAGAAACTTTGTCAAATACAATTACGGTACTTTATTCAGAGAACCATGCATTGGTACATACACGTGTCTAATTTATATATACATGTATAATCTATTGCATGAAAAGAGTATCAACACCGTGTACTCACCAGCGAATCTTGTAACATACATTGAATCCATAATACAAATATTTCCATCGAAAATATCCACACACCAGACATAGTATGATTTTGTTATGGAATGACTTCTCTCACACCAGACCTAATATGATTTTGTTATGGAATGGCTAATCTCACACCAGACATAGTTGGATTGTGTTATGGAATGGCAAATCTCATACCAGACATGATTTTGTTATGGAATGGCTACTTTCACACCAGACCTAGAAGGAGTTTGGTATGTAATGGCTAATCTCACACCAGACATAGTAGGATTGTGTTATGGAATGGCTACTCTCACACCAGACATTGAATGGTTTTGTTATGGAATGGTTATTCTCACACCAGACTTAGTGGGACATTGTTATGGAATGGCTACTCTCACACCAGACGTAGTAGGATTTTATTACAATCAGTGACTGAAACTGTTAATGTTTATGTTGGACATCTTACCAACTTCACAGTATTTTCCTGCCCAAGATGTGGTACAGTCACATCGAAATGATCCATATACATTGACACAAGTTCCTCCATTGCTGCAGAGGCCTGGATTTCTTTCACATTCATTAACATCTGTTTAATTGAAAAATACTCCAACAATTATTATTTTCTTTATCAAACTTATCATTTAATGGCAACTTTTAATCAAAATAAACACATGCTATAACTTTTAATCAAAATAAACACATGCTATAACTTTTAATCAAAATAAACACATGCTATAACTTTTAATCAAAATAAACACATGCTATAACTTTTAATCAAAACAAACACATGCTATAACTTTTAATCAAAATAAACACATGCTATAACATTTAATCAAAATAAACACATGCTATAACATTTAATCAAAATAAACACATGCTACAACTTTTAATCAAAATAAACACATGCTATAACTTTTAATCAAAATAAACACATGCTATAACTTTTAATCAAAATAAACACATGCTATAACTTTTAATCAAAACAAACACATGCTATAACTTTTAATCAAAATAAACACATGCTATAACATTTAATCAAAATAAACACATGCTATAACATTTAATCAAAATAAACACATGCTATAACTGCACATCTCATCAGTATGTATTTCCTGATTCAAAGCTACTGAAGAATTTCCCTAAATATATTCTAATTAAATTTCGAAAAATATCCAAACAATGAAGAGAAATTTTTAATCCCAGAAGTATTACACATATGTATAAATATAAAAAGAAGTTGATTTTTAAATAAATGAACAGCTACAAATTTATTTCTGAAAAAAATGAAAAATAACAATTAATTCAGTGGCTTTATTTTCATTTTAAGTAGATTTTCCCATGTATTCAATTATCTCTATAACTTTTATGGGACATGAGAAAAATAGTTATTATTCATCTACTGCTAATTACGATAATTCCCAAATGGAAAGGATTTGGTTGACTTGACAAGATTTTTACTCTCAGTAAATGAAAAAGAAATAATTTCATCATTAAGATGGTGTCACTACTCCTGTATGTTTTCGTGAGATCTCAGCCCAAAAAGTGTCTGGCAAAATGGTTCAATGGTCACAATGTTACCAACATTGGTACAAGTGTATGATAAAATGGTTCAATGGTATCATTACCAACATCTGTATAGGCGTCTGATAAAATGATTCAATGATCATTTCTACCAACATCTGTATAAGTGTCTGATAAATGGTTTACTGGTATTGTTACCAGTATCTGTATAAGTGTCTGATAAAATGGTTCAAAGGTATTGTTACCATCATCTATACAAGAAAAATTATAACACATGTTTTACTCTCTTAAACTATCAACAATCATTCAAACCAAAATAATGTTGTAAGCTCAAAGGTTTTCATAAAAGTCATTTTAAAAACAGACGATAACACATGCACGGGGGACCATATTTCGATCATTTTTAAAACAGACCATGATGCATGCAAGGGGGACCATATTTTAATCAGACCATGATGCATGAAAGGGGGACCATATTTCAATCAGACCATGATGCATGCAAGGGGGACCATATTTCAATCATTTTTAAAACAGACCATGATGTATGCAAGTGGACTAAATTTCAATCATTTTTAAAACAGACCATGATGCAAGCAAGGGGAACCATATTTCAATCAGACCATGATGCATGCAAGGGGACCATATTTCAATTATTTTTCAAACAGACTTTGATGCATGTAAAGGGGACCATATTTAAATCAGATCATGATGCATGCAAAGGGGATCATATTTCAATCATTTATTAAACAGACCATGATGCATGCAAGGTGGACCATATTTCAATCATTTTTCAAACAGACCATGATGCATGCAAGAGGGATCATATTTCAATCAGATCATGATGCATGCAAGGGAGATCATATTTCAATCATTTATTAAACAGACGATGAAGCATGCAAGAGGGACCATATTTCAATTATTCTTCAAACAGACCATGTATGATGCGTGCAAAGGGGACCATATTTCAATCAGACCATGATGCATGCAAGGGGACCATATTTCAATTATTTTTCAAACAGACCATGTATGATGCATGCAAAGGGGACCATATTTCAATCAGACCATGATGCATGCAAGGGGACCATATTTCAATTATTTTTCAAACAGACCATGTATGATGCATGCAAAGGGGACCATATTTCAATCAGACCATGATGCATGCAAGGGGTACCATATTTCAATCACCCAGTAAAACTGTTATCATTTACTTGATCTTGTTTCATCACCACAATGGCATAGTGTGTTACCTTAGCAATGACATAGTGTGTTACCTTATCAATGGCATAGTGTATTACCTTATCAATGGCATAGTGTGTTACCTTATCAATGACATATTGTGTTACTTTATCAATAACATAGTGTGCTACCTTATCAATAACATAGTGTGTTACCTTATTAATGACATAGTATGCTACCTTATCAATGGCATAGTGTGTTACCTTATCAATGACATATTGTGTTACTTTATCAATGGCATATAGTGTTACCTTATCCATAACATAGTGTGTTACCTTATCAATAACATAGTGTGCTACCTTATCAATAACATAGTGTGTTACCTTATTAATGACATAGTGTGCTACCTTATCAATGACATATTGTGTTACTTTATCAATGATATAGTATGTTACCTTATCAATGATATAGTGTGCTAACTTATCAATGACATAGTGTGTTACCTTATCAATCACATAGTGTGTGATGTTATCAATGACACTGTGTGCTACCTTATCAAAGACATATTGTGTTACCTTATTAATGACACGGTGTGTTATTTTATCAATGACATAGTATGTTACCTTATCAATGGCATAGTATGTTACCTTATCAATGGCATAGTGTGTTACCTTATGAATAACAGTGTGTTACCTTATAAATGACACAGTGTGTTATTTTATCAATGACATAGTGTGTTACCTTATCAGCCAGATTACTTTTCCAATGTTTGTGAAAGCCTCATTTAATTGTTGCAAGGAAAGTCAGTTTATTCTTTTGTGTAACCCTAATTTGGTGGAGGTAACATGAAATTATGCAAGAGTGCTGATTGAAGATGACTCTAATTCAGGCAGATCTATAATACATACCCAAGTTACACAGGAGCCCAGTGAATGCTGGCTGACCAATGGAATTCAAGGGACATATGCAGGTGAAGGAACCAGCTTGATTGATGCAGGTGGCATTGTTTTGGCATGGTGCCACGACACATTCATCAACATCTGTTGTAAAATGAATTATGAAAATCTAAAGAAATAATCTTATATAACAATAGTCAATTTGAGAAGCCATAAACATTTGTGGTTTTATAAGTGAAATCTTCTACTGAGACACCTCACATGGAAAAATATAATTCAACCAGTATATCTGGATCCATTGTCATACCTGTGTCGTATCTGGGACAATGTCACCCATGGCCATACATATGCTATGTCTGAAACAGTGTTATCCATGACTATACCTGTGTTATTCCAGGAAAGCATTACCTATGACAAAACCTGTGATATATCTGGGGCAGTATTATCCATGACCATACTGTGTTATATCAGTGTTATCCATGTTGCCTTATATATCTGTGGTATATCAAGGACAGTGTTATACATGACCATATCTGTATTATGTCTTCACATGTTATCCATGACCAGACCTGTACTATACCTGGGACAGTGTTATCCATGACTGTACCTGCATTATCTTTCACACTGTTATCCATTATGGTACCTATATTATACCTGAGACAGTGTTATCCATGACTGCACCTTACATTATGTCTTCACAGTGTTATCCATGGTCATACTTGTGATATGTCAGGGACAGTGTTATCTATGACCGTACCTTTATTATATCTGGGATAGTGTTATCCATGACCAAACCTTTGGTATATCAGTGATAGTGTCATAATAAGGCACATTATACTGAGCAAACTTCAGTACTTAATTAAGGCAAACAAAGCTTCAAAATATTTATTGACTCTTTATTATCATTTAATTTTAAATTTAGATTCATCTTTTGTGCAGAATGGATCCAATAAATACATTAATTTACATACTCTGTTTCTATGATTACATGCTTGTAATGATCCATTTCATCAAAACTGGTTTTATCCAATTTACCAAGTAGTGTACCAATTTACCAAGTAATGTACCAACATACCAATGAATATTATAAAAGCCAAAAACTCAACTATATAATGAAGTGGTCTCTTAATATAATGATATCATAATCTTAAAGCATTTTCACAATGATAAATCTCATACTAAATTTAAACAATAATGCTGAAATTTACAGGTAACACAAATTCATTATTTGCTGTCTTATTGTAATACATGAATTTTTTATTCCTTTTAGTTTGTGATAATTGGGATCTTTTACAATTCTCTGTACTAAAAATAAGTATTTCACATTGTACATTTTACATACTAACAGAGTGTGAAAAAAATGAATATTGTATAGTCTATTCAGAAAATTTAAAGTTATTAATGTTGCATCAATTTGTTCATTTTTAAAGCATTACAAGTTACCCAAACTAACCCAAGTTAAACTACAACAATTGTACATGATTGAGTTTCCCTGCCAATCCTAGTTAACAACAATGAATGTGCATGATTATGTTACTTAGCCTAACCCAAGTTAACTACAACCATTGTGCATGACTGAGTTACCCTGTCAATCCTAGTTAACTACAACCAATGTACATGATTTAGTTACCCTGCCAATCCTAGTTAACTACAACCATTGTACATGATTTAGTTACCTGCCAATCCTAGTTAACTACAACCAATGTACATGATTTAGTTACCTGCCAATCCTAGTTAACTACAACCAATGTACATGATTTAGTTACCTGCCAATCCTAGTTAACTACAACCAATGTACATGATTTAGTTACCCTGCCAATCCTAGTTAACTACAACCAATATACATGATTTAGTTACCCTGCCAATCCTAGTTAACTACAACCAATGTACATGATTTAGTTACCCTGCCAATCCTAGTTAACTACAACCAATGTACATGATTTAGTTACCCTGCCAATCCTAGTTAACTACAACCAATATACATGATTTAGTTACCCTGCCAATCCTAGTTAACTACAATCAATATACATGATTTAGTTACCCTGCCAATCCTAGTTAACTACAACCAATATACATGATTTAGTTACCCTGCCAATCCTAGTTAACTACAACCAATGTACATGATTAAGTTAACATGCTTAACCCAAAATACTTACATCAACGAGTTTCTTTAATAAAAGACCAAGTCATTATTATTATTAATACATCAAGTGACAGAACAAAGCCTAGTGATAAATGTTCTGTGTTTTAAATTCCATAATGTCATCAACTAGTTCCTTATGAAAAGAAAAGTGTTAACAGACCTATAGAACAATCTTGTCCTCTCCAATGAACTGAACAGCTACAGGTATAGCCACCAAAACTATTGGTACAATTTCCCCCATTCTGACAGGCTGGAACCACATTAGAACATTCATTGACATCTACAAAGACAAAATGGATGATATGTACAACAACCTTCTTATGTCTACTATCTATCTGAAAAAAGTTTGAAATTAAGATCTGTATTGTTCAGAAAATGTTAAGACATTTTAATTTTTAATCTGATTTTGGCAATACTTATTTCATATTGATCTGTGAAATTAAGTAACTTCTACATAAAGTTTGTTTGTTTGTTTGATTAGGATTTTTAATGTAGCTTTAACAATTTTTCAGTCATACCACTACAATGTCTACAGTGAGGCAGATTATAATGATGTCTATCACTGGGGTATCATCATGCAGACATGTAGCATGATGTCCCACCCAGTCACATTATCCTGACACCAGGCCGACCAGTCCTAACACTAACCTCTTAATGCTGAGCATCAAGCGAGGCAGCTGTTAGTACCATTTTTGTAAGTCTTTAGTATGACTTGGCCAGGGATTGAACCCATGACCTCCCACTTCTGCAGCAGATGCTCTAACCACTAGGTTACCGGAGCGGTTCTACATAAAGTAATCATACACAAGCACACACATATACACACATCAGACTTAGTTACTTAGAAACAGATAATATATCTTTAACATTTAAAACATAATGGTTTCAAATAAATTCTTTGTTTCCTAAAACAATGTTCTCTGTAATTAATTCAAGAGAATCAATTTTTAGTTTAATATTTATGTAAGAAAACACCATAAATCTATGATATTTCTTTTACCCATATCACATTTTGTTCCAGTGAATCCAGGCTTACAAACACAGACATATGATCCAAATGAATTTGTGCATGTTGCATTGTTCATACACACTGCTGGGGTAACACTGCATTCATCGGTATCTGTAAAATAAAAGACTAACACTTTTACACTTAAACAAAACTGAAAGTTTGATTTTGAAATTGTAATTGAGGTCCTATTTCTTGGTGAATATTCTCTATATTGTTTATTGACATTTACAAACTTAAGGTTTTAATAAACTGTATGAATAGAAAGCAAACATATCCAGAACTTTGACAAAAAGTAGTTAAATAAAAAGAGACCTTGTACATATTTTTACATGTACACACTAATATTTGCAACTCATGGCATTCAGAAGACAATATAACAATATTTTAGCTATTTAAGATCTAAGCATAAGCACAGGTTATAGGTTCTGAGGGCATGATAAAAGAAGATCTGAGAATACGAAAGTAGCTATAGTAAACACTGCATTACAGTGACCCAGTTTTGCTATTGTTGGGTCATATTTTGTCCAGATGTATCTACATACCTTCTCCATGAATGCACATTAAATGAGTTAAAGTTATTGTGTGCAACAAACGATCAGCTGAAAATGCCAAAATTACTCCTGCATGCAAATTAGATAACAGTGACCTAGATTTGGTATGGCTGAAGTAATCTCCCTGAGATGCATCAACACACCAGTTTTCCTAAGTAGGTCAAATAGAGTCTGAGATATTGAGAGAGTATAGAAATATTGAGAGGGTAACAAACAAAATTAAACCAATAAACTTTGCAAGCAAATAAAATATACATAAGCAGATGGACAAAACTGGCTGGTGATCAGATAATTATCACTGTCATATTGAGTTTTTTTTAAAATACCAAATAGAATCTGCACAAATATATACTATAAAATGTTGGCTCCAAATCCAGGTATACTTACCCATTTCACATTTTTGCCCAGTCCATCCTGGAGGGCAGGTACATCTGAATCCAGGAACAGCGTTTACACATACTCCACCATTCAAGCATTGGGTACCAGAAAGGCACTCATTTATATCTGTAAATTAAATTATTTAGCATTGGGTACCAGAAAGGCACTCATTTATATCTGTAAATTAAATTATGTAGCATTGGGTACCAGAAAGGCACTCATTTATTTCTGTAAATTAAATTATTTAGCATTGGGTAGCAGAAAGGCACTCATTTATATCTGTAAATTAAATTATGTAGCATTGGGTAGCGGAAAGGCACTCATTTATATCTGTAAATTAAATTATGTAGCATTGGGTAGCAGAAAGGTTCTCATTTATATCTGTAAATTAAATTATTTAGCATTAAGTACCAGAAAGGCACTCATTTATATTTGTAAATTAAATTATTTAGCATTGGATACCAGAAAGGCACTCATTTATATCTGTAAATTAAATTATGTAGCATTGGGTACCAGAAATGCACTCATTTTCATCTGTAAATTAAATTATGTAGCATTGGGTAGCATAAAGGCACTCATTTATATCTGTAAATTAAATTATGTAGCATTGGGTACCAGAAGGGCACTCATTTATATCCGTAAATTAAATTATTTAACATTGGGTACCAGAAAGGCACTCATTTATATCTGTAAATTAAATTATGTAGCATTGGGTACCAGAAAGCCACTCATTTATATCTGTAAATTAAATTATTTAGCATTGGGTACCAGAAAGGCACTCATTTATATCTGTAAATTAAATTATGTAGCATTGGGTACCAGAAAGGCATTCATTTATATCTGTAAATTAAATTATTTAGCATTAGGTACCAGAAAGGCACTGATTTATATCTGTAAATTAAATTATTTAGCATTGGGTACCAGAAATGCACTCATTTATATCTGTAAATTAAATTATTTAGCATTGGGTACCAGAAAGGCACTCATTTATATCTGTAAATTAAATTATGTAGCATTGGGTACCAGAAATGCACTCATTTATATCTGTAAATTAAATTATGTAGCATTGGGTACCAGAAAGGCACTCATTTATATCTTTAAATTAAATTATTTAGCATTGGGTACCAGAAAGGCACTCATTTATATCTGTAAATTAAATTATTTAGCATTAGGTACCAGAAAGGCACTGATTTATATCTGTAAATTAAATTATTTAGCATTGGGTACCAGAAATGCACTCATTTATATCTGTAAATTAAATTATTTAGCATTGGGTACCAGAAAGGCATTCATTTATATCTGTAAATTAAATTATTTAGCATTAGGTACCAGAAAGGCACTGATTTATATCTGTAAATTAAATTATTTAGCATTGGGTACCAGAAATGCACTCATTTATATCTGTAAATGTAGCATTGGGTACCAGAAAGGCATTCATTTATATCTGTAATTGACATTATGTAGCATTGGGTACCAGAAAGACACTCATTTATTTCTGTAAATTAAATTATTTAGCATTGGGTACCAGAAAGGCACTCATTTATATCTGTAAATTAAATTATTTAGCATTCTGTGCTGATGATGATTTCAGTTATCACTTGAAAGCAAAGCTTCTGGAGAGAGATGGTGAACTGTTTTCCTACTGCATTAAAAGAATGTTCCTATCAGTCATTTGTACGGGAGAGTGCAGACTGCAACTGTCACTTTAGACCAATGGTTTTCTTTAATTCAATGAATTCCATTACAAACTAATAAATTTAATGTATTGTCATTGATCTTATACATTTACTGATTGACTAATATACATTATAATAAGTTCAATGATTTAACTAGCATATTTAATATCAAAGTTGCATTCACTTTCTTCTTACACAGATGCAAATAATTTTAACACTCTTGCTTGCAAATTTGTTCATTTGAAACAGAAGGAAGATTGAGCCAATAGAAATGTTCAAATTGAACATGAATGTCGATGTGAACTTTAGAAATGTGATTAAATTTCTTAATGTGATGGCAATTGACAGAAGAGTACCATATTGTGACAAGATTAGAGTCACCTAGGATCACAATCAGGGTAGAAATATTTATTTACAGAAGGAATACCTGTCTGACAATTTATTCCTGTCCAAAATGATGTACAATCACATTTGTATCCTGCTCCTATTAGATTTCTGCATGTTCCTCCATTGATGCAAGGGGAAATCCCAGTACACTCATCAATATCTGTAAGAATGTTAAATTAATATTATTGATTTGATACAGCCTGTTCCTGTATTATACTGTCATGTTATATCTCAGTCACATGATGCCACACACAGATGCTGTCATGAAAAATCTGTCATATGATACAGATGCTGTCATGTAATATCTCAGTCACATGATTTTACATACAGATGCTGTCATGCAAAATCTCAGTCAATTGTACGGAGAGTGCAGACTGCAACTGTCACTTTAGACCAATGATTTGCTGTAATTCAATGAATTCCATTACAAATTAATCAATTCAATGTATTGTCATTGATCTTATACATTTACTGATTTTCTAATATACATTATAATAAGTTCAATGATTTAACTGGCATATTTAATATATAAAAGTTGCATTCACTTTCTTCTTAGATAGATGCAAATAATTTTAACACTTTTGCTTGCAAATTTGTTCATTTGAAACAGAAGGAAGAATGAGCCCATAGAAATGTTCAAATTGAATATGAATGTTGACGTGAACTTCAGAAATGTGATTAAATTTTTTAATGTGATGGCAATTGACAGAAGAATACCATATTGTGACAAGATTAGAGTCACATAGGATCACAATCAGGATAGAAATATTTATTTACAGAAGGAATACCTGTCTGACAATTTGTTCCTGTCCAAAATGATGTACAATCACATCTGTATCCTGCTCCTATTAGATTTCTGCATGTTCCTCCATTGATGCAAGGGGAAATCCCAGTACACTCATCAATATCTGTATAAATATTAAATTAATATTATTGATTTTATATAGCTTGTACCTGTATGATGAACCCCATCCATTGAAGCAAGGGAAAATCCCTGTGCAGTCATCAATATCCTAATACAAAATGTCAGCAAAAGTCTAAAACAAGAAATGATTAATACAAATGCTGTCATGTTATATCTGAGTCATATGAATTTACATACAGATACTGTCAAGTAATATGTCAGTCACATGATGTTACATGACAGATGCTGTCATGTAATATCTCAGTCACATGATGTTACATACAGATCCTGTCATGTAATATCTCAGTCACATGTTACATACAGATGCTGTCATGCAAAATCTCAGTCACATTCTGCATCATAAGTATACACAAATTCTTCTCATTTTTAGCTTAATGGTCAGGATTCTGTGGATTATTTCATATCAAAGAAACAATATTTCTCCAATGGTAACAACAATCTCTGTCCAATTATCAGCAGCCGTCACTTGTTATTTCAGCATCATGAACAATATCAATCTTTCCATAAGCAAAATAACTTGAATATGTCTTATATGTATGCACAAGATCAACACAATTTTGGTTCAAGTATATTTTGTCTGTTTCCCCTGCATTTGTACACAACTGTTATGTTGGTTTGATGCATCATTTTCCCTTCTGACAAAGTGTTTTCCCATGAGTTTGTACAAAACTGTTGTACAGTTTTATTCTTTGACACATCATTTCCTCATACATTTGTACAAAACTGTTGGATTATTTGATGCAATGTCTTACTTTCTGGCACAATGTTTTCACATGATTTTGTTAAAACGGTTATGTTGGTTTGATGCATCATTTTCCTCTTTGGCACAATCATTTCCCATGCAGTTATACAAAACTGTTGCACTGTTTGTTGTACTGTTTGTTGCACTGTTTGATGCAACATTTTCCTATGAATGCAATAGCAGCTGTAGATTTTCTTTAAATAATATTCACAAAATTAAATAACACCATTTCTCCAACAGAATGACAAAACTCAGCTGCTGCATCGTATTTTAACAAAATATTGCAATTCTTCAAGGAATTTACTCAATTAAAATTTTTGTCACATAGTGATGTAAAGAACTTGTTACATTAAAAATAATTTTAAAAAATTCATAGAAAATTACACATTTGATTATAAGTTACTGATGTAGAATACTGCATACTATTTGTTGTTTATTTTAACAAACTGCTACAATGGCCTAGTAGTTACAGCATCTGTCTCAGATGAAGGAGGTCATTGATTTCGATCCTCGGCTGAGTCATACCAAAGACTTACAAAAAACAGCTGCCTCACTTGGCACTCAGCATTAAGAGGTTAGTGTTAGGACTAGTCGGCCTAGTGTCAAGATAATGAAACTGGGTGGGACATCTGATGCCATGTATGTTACAACTGATTAACATGAATGACTAATTCTATGTAAAGCCCACACATGTGCAAAGAATCTGAACTTATAAGCAATGATTTCTTTTCTGAATGATTAAGAAGCAAAGAGACCAAAAGCATATTTTGAACTCTTAACTGGATGATAATGAAGTGAACAGATATAGACCACATTTGGAATTCCTAACTGGATGATAATGAAGCAAACAGATATAGACCACATTTGGAATTCCTAACTCGATGATAAAGAAGCAAATATATATAGACCACATTTGGAATTCCTAACTGGATGATAATGAAACAAACAGATAAAGACCGCGTTTGGAATTCCTAACTTGATGATAAAGAAGCAAATATATATAGACCACATTTGGAATTCCTAACTGGATGATAATGAAACAAACAGATAAAGACCACATTTGGAATTCCTAACTTGATGATAAAGAAGCAAATATATATAGACCACATTTGAAATTCCTAACTGGGTGATAAAGAAACAAACAGATATAGACCACATTTGGAATTCCTAACATGGATGATACACAAACAAGGAGACATTAAGTACATTTTCAATTAAATCAATTTAAGAAGAAAAATATGATGTGTAAATATCATGATTTAAATGTGCATTGGACTGTAGAAATTGATTATTGTGACTTGATGTGTATGTACTGAATAAATGGACCATTGTGACTTGTCTAGGTGTATGTACTGAATAAATGGATTAGTGTGACTTGTCTAGGTGTATGTACTGAATAAATGGACCATTGTGACTTGTCTAGGTATATGAATTGAAGAAATGGATTAGTGTGACTTGTCTAGGTGTATGTACTGAATAAATGGATCATTGTGACTTGTCTAGGTATATGAATTAAAGAAATGGATTAGTGTGACTTGTCTAGGTGTATCTACTGAATAAATGGATCATTGTGACTTGTCTAGGTATATGAATTGAAGAAATGGATTAGTGTGACTTGTCTAGGTGTATGTACTGAATAAATGGATCATTGTGACTTGTCTAGGTATATGAATTAAAGAAATGGATTAGTGTGACTTGTCTAGGTGTATGTACTGAATAAATGGATCATTGTGACTTGTCTAGGTATATGAATTGAAGAAATGGATTAGTGTGACTTGTCTAGGTAAATGTACTGAATAAATGGATTATTGTAAATTGTGTAACTCAACATTACTAAAACAAATTCTACTTTTCATTTTCATGAGGATGATAATCAAATAAAATTTATATCAATACACTTGACCAGCAGCAGTAGTAGTAGTAGCAGTAGATCTGCTGTTACTTGCAGTGTTTGTACTAATAGTACTAGACACATTTTTTGCCAAACATTTCAACATTGTGTTTGAACTGAATATAAAATCTTGAATATGAAGATATGGAGACATTTATGTTACTTTTCAATTGTTAAAATATGGATTCCGCCAGTCTTATTAGAAAACATAAATTTGAGAGAGAGATCTTCCATTAACATCTATAAATTTTCAGACTAGGTCAGAAAGCTGCTATTAACATCCTTAATTCTCAAAACAAAACTGTTAATTTTAAATATCTCAACTAATTAAAAAGTAAATTGTTTGGAGTGATTCATTTATGGAAATAAAATAGTTTCTATATCCCAGTGATCTGTGAAAAACTTCATAGCTGCATGCATTGTTGAGATTATCAAAATTAAATACACCTCTCCATCGATGACTCTTGCAAAACAGGGTCCACAAACATTGACTGCACTACAAACAAGGGTGTTAGTTAATGAGGGACCTCCAAAAAGTTTAAAAATCTACTTAAATATTGAGAAAACTGAGGGTAGGGGGTTAGGGGACTGGGCTGTTTAATAACTGAATCCTATCATTACAATCACCTTGATATTAATTGTTAATAATGCACTTTTTCAAATGAATTTATTCATTATTATGTACATATAACATATGATTTCAAAATGTCCAACATATGAAAGATCATTCCCACTGATTTCAGCAACCATCACATGTATGTGAAAACATCTGTGTATTATGTCACTGCAATTTGTTTTGTTGATTAGTCTGGTTCACAGGGTGGTATTTATTAGTATACTGCCAAAGCAGGAGTCTGTTAGCAGGGAACTAGACTAACTGTTGATACACCACAAAACAAGATTCCTTTTGTTTTTAAAACAAGCGACATTTATTTTGGGAGACAATCATCTACATCGAAACTCAATTATTGATTTGTTCAATTAGTACATTATTGATGTCATGATTTCATTAGAAGTAATAGTGAAACTTCTTATCATCCTTGGGGTTATCTTTTACTGCAAGTTCAGGAATTCTTTGAAACTCTTCTGCCCACAATGGTCAGTATCTGTGAAACCATGCTCTTTATTTTACAAAGTAATCTTTTAGCTTTGTTGCCAATGCTCTCTTTGATCACAGTTATGAAAGAGTTGGTTAATTTAAGGTAGTTTATGTTACATACACAATAATAGTTTCCACAGTGTTCAATTGATCTATGAAGCATATTCACCCGACATATGATTGGAGCTGGAAGATTTTAAGTTTGTACGATTTGCGGGATTTTTAGTTTCCTTTTATTCCACCTCCTTAATTTGATTCAAAAGACATAATTTACAGGATAATACAAAGGAAGGCCTGATTTTAATTCAGTGCAACAATACAACAAATACTTTCAAATGTCAATTATCATAACATGGTTGGCACTTAATTAGGTTCTCAGAGAAATGCCTGCAAACATAGCTGTACAGTAGAGTGACACATTTTATGTTTAATACAAATTGCATGATGATTACACTTGAAAGGAGCTAAAGATAGAATTAAAACACAAATTTCACTTAACAAAAAATTATTTAATTTGTATTTAATAATTAATGTACTACCTACACTGGGCATGACCTTTTAATTGATCAAAATCTCCCTGAATATCTTTAATGAGTCACTTGGAAGGAAAATGTAACCACTTATTTTACTTCCTATTAAAATTTGATAATTTCTAACTGGTGATCAAAACTTCGAGATTCTGTTTTCAACTATAAAATGAACAATATATCAATGATTCAGTTACCAATTTTCTTAAAGTTTTAAGAAATAGGGATCATTTATTTGTTGTATTTTATGGTTTAAAAATGGGATCCACTCCTGACCTTTGTTATAAGTGTGTTGGCAAGTGATCAGGGTGCTTTGTATCTGGATAATTTGATGGTAACAAGCTTATGGCTTTGAAATTATGTCCTATTTGATTTATCGATTACCCCAAGTGTCAAGTCATCCTGAAGCCTTGTGTATATTATAAAGAATAATATCTTTAGGTCTGTTTTAAAATGAAAGTTTGAGCTTCTGAATACATACATGGTTACAACAAAATAACTGACATCAATGCATTTATTATACCTGTTTCACATGTAGGCCCTGTCCACCCATTGGAACATGTACATGTATATCCTGTGCCTATCTGGTTAATGCATGTGGCTCCATTTCGACAAGATCCAGAAAGCAAACACTCATCTAAGTCTGGAAATAAGGAAACAGGTTATAAGTACTCAGAACTCACACATGCCAAAAATCATTAGATATGTTGAGTGTCTTTGCTTTGCAAGAAATCATTAGATCTGTTGAGAGACTTTGCTTTGTCAGTAATAATTAGATTTGTTTAGTGTCTTTGCTTTGCAAAGAATCATTAGATCTGTTGAGAGTCTTTGCTTTGCAAGGAATCATTAGATCTGTTGAGTGTCTTTGCTTTGCAAGGAATCATTAGATCTGTTGAGAAAGCATCTGTTTTACAAGGAATCATTAGATCTGTTGAGTGTCTTTGCTTTGCAAGGAATCATTATATCTGCTGAGAAAGCATTTGTTTTACAAGGAATCATTAGATCTGTTGAGTGTCTTTGCTTTGCAAGGAATCATTATATCTGCTGAGAAGTGTTTGTTTTAGAAGGAAACATTAGATCTATAAAGAAATTACAATGAATCATAAGATATGTTGAGAAAGCATTTGTTTTACAAGGAATCATTAGATCTGTTGAGAAATTACAAGGAATCATTAGATCTGTTGAATATCTTTTGTTGAATGTCTTTAATACTGTCAGCAAAGAAGGCTTGTGGAAGGAAATGGCCAAGTACCAAGTATGGATGCCCAAGAAAATGTATATTCATGGTGCAGCATTTCCACTATGGCATACAGGAATGAGTCCAGGAAAATGGACAGACATCTGAGCCATTCCCAGTAACCAATGGTGTTAAGCAGGGTTGTGTTTTCACACTGACACTGTTTAGCCTATTATTCTCTGCCATGCTGACTAATGCATTCAGTGATGGAGAGGTTGGAGTCAGCATCAGGTACCATACAGATAAAAAATTATTTAATTCCAGGACACTTCAAATAAAAAACAAGGTTACAACAGACACCATCAGGGATTTCTTATTTGCTGATGACTGCGCCCTCAATGCTGGCTCAGACATTGACCTGCAATTCAGCATTGACAAGTTCTCTAGCTCCTGCAAAAGTTTTGGTTTCACAATCAGTACCAAGTAGACAGAAGTCTTGCATCAGCTGGCCCCTGGAAAGCCCAATGTTGAGCCCAACATTAGACAGATTATATGCCAATATCTGGAATAGAATAGGCATCAGCATCCAGACCAAACTAAAGGTATAGTTCTCACTAAAAGGTGCTTCCCACACTACGTTTTGCATGTGAAACAGGCATGATGTGTCAATGCCATGCAAGGAAGCTGAACCATATTCACAGCACAAGTCTCAGGAAAATCCTCAACATCAGGTGGCAGGACAAGGTTACAGACACTTAAAGGTTCTCACCCATGCAGGTCTCCCCAGTATCCACACCATTCTGATGCAGTGCCAGCTATGCTGGGCCGGACATGTTGAACACGTGCAAGACCACTGGCTGCCTAAGAGACTCTTCTATGGTGAGCTACAGCAAGGACAGCAGTCCTAAGGAAGTCAGGAGAAATGCTTCAAAGACAATCTGAAAGCTGCATTGAAAGTGTTTAACATAAACCCTGATTCCTGAGAGCAAACAACAAGAGATTGAGTCACCTGGCATTCCTCTGTGTGCACAATTTGTGTGAATCTAGCAGGACAGCAGCTGTAGAGCTGAAAAGGCAAGGCAGAAAAGCTTGTGCCATCAACCCTCCTGGAGATGTCCCACTCATCCCCTGTCCTTTATGCAAATGAACATTCTGTTCAAGGGTTGGACCCACCTGCGCACACATAGAACAAAACTAGCCCCTCCAACCATGGAAGGACTAGAGAGGTATTTGTCAAATTGACAGCCTAACAACAAGGAATCATTAGATCTACTGAGATTATTTGTTTAACAAGGATTCATTATATTTGTTGAGAAAGCATCTGTTTTTTAAGTAATCATTAGATATGTTGAGAAATTACAAGGAATCATTAGATCAGTTGCAAAAGCATTTGTTTTACAAGGAATTATTAGATCTGTTAAGAAAGTCTTTGTTTTACAAGGCATCATTTGATCTATCTCCTGTGCAAGAACATTTTCCATTTGTTTCAAACAGTTATCATTCCAAATTGCTTTAGAGGAAGGTGGCTAATAAATGAAAGCAAATAGAAATGAATTTGCATTATCTTCATAAATTTCCTTTCCTTTCTGCACTTACATCTTTCTTAGTCCTCCCCTGTTGTATTTCTGTCTCTGCATAATTGTTTATTGTAGACTTGACAGTGAAATAGATTACCATTGTGGTTAGCATTTAATTTGGTTTCAGTGAGACCTAAAACATGAATATCATTTTCCTTGAAAGACAACATTAACTTAATCTGGTCTATGTTTCCTTACTATATCTTTTACATTTAAGTGACCAATTTTAAAATCTTTTGTATGTCATGCAATAGGGCACTCACTGAGAATGTATCCATAGAAAAGAAATTAACTCAGATCCCTATCTTTTGAATGAATGATGTCATCCCTCCACATATGACCCAAATTTTACAAATTTCTTACAAAGAAAATGTATTAATTTCTCAAAAAATTTGAATATTTAATATAAAACTTCCAAATAAAGTGACATGATATGAATTTTAAAAAGACAAGTCAAGACGAATTTTAGGTTTAAAGGTAAAGTTTAAGGTAATGAGGTTTGCTTGCACTGTGTCATGACAACAGACTGTATCTGCTTTTCTACATAAAAGAGTGATATGCTGGATCAATTAAGATGATGCGTTTAAGTCAGACTGCATGGCTACTTTATCCTCGATGGGTTTGTACTAAATTGGATAGAAATTATTCATCTTGTACCGATTCCCTTAATGCATTAAATAATGAATTTAATTGTTTTTATTTATGACTTTTGATATATAATGAAACAATTTATACCTTACCAAGGCAACACAGTACTCACTCTGGGTTTACCATGAAACAACCCATACCATACCAAAGCAAAGCAGTACCCACACTCGGTTTTAGCCAGTGTTACATCTATTGGATTTAAATTATTTATTTTTTAATTGTTAAATCCAAATTTGTCATTTAGGGTTTAATATTCATTAATTGGGAGATTTTTTCTAGAAAGTTCAGGCTGACCATCCTTTAACTGTAAACAAGTTTTTGATTTTGTCTTGTTGAACTAATTCCTGACCCTGCTTTAGACATTGTCAACAAGCTTCTAAAACTATTGGTTAATTTCAAGGACAACTTTTTTTTTTAGTTCTTGGGTGTAGGAAATATCTAGAGTACGTGATTTAGTGAAGGCAGTCTCTTTCTGTGACCTTCCATGAACTTCTATCAATTTCTAGAAAATCACGTGATCACTTGTTTACTTAAGAAAAACAGTTATATAGACTGTTGTTTGGGATAGAACAGTTTAGTAGAATCTGGGCTTTAAAGTTAACAGTTGTGTATTTATGTTTGAGTTATAATTTTAATTATCTTGTTCTGGACATTGTGCCAATTCATTGAAAAAAGAGGATTTATTTATCTATTTGGAGGAGAAAACGTGCTCATAATTCATTTGGATGATAATAAAACAAGAACTGTATCACGTGACATTGTCAGCCATTTTGGATTACATCGTCAAGATTCGAACTTGGAACTATTAGAACATTTATTTATCAGACTCTTGCAATTCCATTAGTGGATTATTATTGTGAATTCTATATTGGATTAATGTTGGATTTGATTCTCTAAAACCGTAAGTTTATTTATTTTATGAAAATAATTGTACTTAATAAATTCATTGTTCAAGTTATACAAGCTTGTTAGTTTTCACTCTTTCTGTGTTGCTGCTTATTCGAGCCTAAGCACGTAACACCAGGAATATGTGTCTTATGAAAAATCTATAAAACTCGGCATCCATTTTAAGAATAAAATGGTCAACATTTTATCAATGTATCCACTTCAACTTTTCTGCATACTTTCTCTACAGGAAAATGTCATACTTAAAAAGGATAAAAAAGAATTATTTTGTCAAGAAGGTAATTCTAGCCATCTCTACCCGCTAATTAAATACTTGTCATTCAATCTCCTAGAAATAAATCTGGTTCAAGATTTACATTCTTTTTAAAAGTACATTATAATTTATGAAAAACTATGCAACCTTTTACCAGGTAAAAAACATATCACACACACAAATATAATGTATGTAATTAAAAATAATACATACCAAGCAGTAAGTGTAGTACATTAGTACTAACTCACCTCTAAACACCAGCCCCATATCTTCTATTAATACCCCATGTATTATGTTCTAGCATACAATGCAACATAAATAATTATAATAATGAATAAATTTACTGTAGAAATAAATAATTATAATAATGAATAAATTTACTGTAGAAATAAATAATTATAATAATGAATAAATTTACTGTAGAAATAAATAATTATAATAATGAATAAATTTACTGTAGAAATAAATAATTATAATAATGAATAAATTTACTGTAGAAATAAATAATTATAATAATGAATAAATTTACTGTAGAAATAAACAGTTATAATAATGAATAAATTTACTGTAGAAATAAATAATTATAATAATGAATAAATTTACTGTAGAAATAAACAGTTATATAATTAAACCAAATATAAAATACAGTGATCAAGCTGCTATGTCTGAAATATAGTTCACAAGTAAAAGGTCCAAGGTCAGTTTTAAAAATTTCTTGATTTATGACTGATGGCATAAAATGGCTCAAAATATGATGTATTTAGAAATATCTCAAATATAGCATACATATTGTATTACACCAATTAATTTTTTTTCAATATATGCAAGTTTTAGCCATCTAATAATTTAAACTTTAGTGTTAAATTAATGATATTTGACCCCTATACAATTTGAAGGACTTTGAAAAGGTTATTATTTGACCCCATACAATTAAAAGGACTTTGAAAAGGTTATTTCCATAGCTACCTACTCAACATAGTAAAGGACAAAAGTTTTATTTTACCACTCTGGCAAAGTTTTCCAGTCCATCCAGAAACACACTGGCAGGTGAAAGAACCAGGGTTATTTAAACATGTAGCACCATTCTGGCATAGTCTTATGGAATTGCATTCATCCACATCTACAATGACAATAATTGTATTGAATCAACTATCATAAAATGACTGAATTTCTTTGCAACATACAGGCATGTTTATATTATTTCTATTTGACAATATAATGCAACATATAGGCAGGCTGGTACTATTTCTATTTCACAATATAATGCAACATATAGGCAGGCTGGTACTATTTCTACTTGACAATATAATGCAACATATAGGCAGGCGGGTACTATTTCTATTTCACAATATAATGCAACATATAGGCAGGCTGGTACTATTTCTATTTGACAATATAATGCAATATATAGGCAGGCTGGTAATATTTCTATTTCACAATATAATGCAACATATAGGCAGGCTGGTACTATTTCCATTTCATAATCCAATGCAACATATAGGCAGACTGGTACTATTTCTATTTGACAATATAATGTAACATATAGGCAGGCTGGTACTATTTCTATTTGACAATATAATGCAACATATAGGCAGGCTGGTTCTATTTCACAATCCAATGCAACATATAGACAGGTTGGTACTCTTTCTAATGCTTTTTGCTCAGCTAAGATTATCAGCCTATTACCCACTTTAACTTGGTATTACATCAAGCTAGCTCACTTCTTGTATTTAAATATTGTAAAAGAATCAGTAAAATGTGTAATATTTTAATTGGGTTTATTCTTGAGTCTTCTTTAGCATAGCATGTGATTAAAAAGCTATTAAGGTGGTAGCAAACATACATTTCTAAAACAGATTTTTCTTTTTTTCACAGAAGTAGAACATTCTTTGATTTATTCTTCATATGTTGTTTGCCAATTTTTGTCCTGTTTGCATATTAATCATTATAGAGGTAATATTCACCTTAATAATAAAAGATGCGTTTCATATATATGTATAAAAATGTTAGTCAACAAATATTTCTGAGAAAGGCTAGACTTATGAACAAAGATTCAAACAATATGGCTGCATCATATCTCAAGGAACTATTTCAAACTAACAAAACAAGGCAACAATCCCAATCCAAAATCAATTGCAGCAAACCAACTTTCCATTCCAAAAACAAATACAAAAAATTCTTTATGATTTTTTAAAATAAATATTTGGTTTCACTGATGTGGAACAGAATCCCAAAGGAAATTAATAAAGTGCAGATATAAATACATTTAATTATAATGTAATTCATTGAATGAAAGGTGGAACCTGTTTGATGTGAAAAGTACATCACCACTTCAAGTATAAATTCTCAATGGTTCCACATTGTTGCCTCTTTGTACTACTGTATGTACACAATGTACCTAATTGGAACATGTTCTTTTAAAAGTTCTGTTTATTATGCCATATATAAATGCAGCTTATTATTGATGTCTGTTTTTCTGTGTGCGCAACTATGTAAATATACCCCATAACTAAATATGCATATAATGGGCAGTAACAGTGAGGATTAGTTTTATGTAAAGTGCTTTAACTTAAGTTATTATTATTATTATTATTATTATTATTATTATTATTATTATCATTATTAATATTATTATTATTATTATTATTATTATTATTATTATTATTATTATTATTATTATTATTATGTATGCATGCATGGGGTGTAAAGGCATATCAACACAGTCCAGGCTATAAGTTTCAAGCAAGTTCAGATATCCCCAAAAAGAAAAAGAAAACAAAATAATCCTTCAAATACAATGTAAAATTGTGGATGTACAATAAATTGCACAAAGCCCAGGAACATCTCAGCTGAAACATTACCTATGGGATGCATCTTAAAACAAAATGGCTACCTCCGTTATTTCCCTCTTACATCATGTGTGAGGGCACATCAGCTATATCTTTATCCACATGCCTACAAGGGTAGTGGGATTTCATTCAATTTACACTTTAAATTGCATACAATATGTCATTTAAGCAAAATTATTTTAAACAATTATTACGTTTACTCTTGGAAGGTGAGTATTATGTTTTTAAGTGAATAATATTCCTTGACAAGAATATGTTCTACTGTCAGTAGACTGTGCAAAGTTTGCACTCTGGTTAGGGTTAGGTACCTGCATCTTATACATTAGCAATGTATGCACTCTAATGAGATATCACCATTAAGAAGATCTGCAAGTGTAAGATACTTGTATCCTAGCAACAAAATACCACTTCATCTCTACAGTTTGTTCCATAAGAATGTCATTTTGTAATTGGGAAGATCAGACATTATTTTGTGTGATTCTGACAACCAAGGTGGAAATCTGGGAAAAAATGTTATGCAGTATTCAAAAAATGTATTTTGGCTGCTTCTAGATGAGACCATAGTAATAAATTTGGCTTAAGATTGTATGAGGTTTGACATTTTGGCCTGTGAGATTATATGAATTAGAGGAGGGTTTGGTAGTATACTCAAAGGTGAATTTCATTGGAGATAACAACAATGAGAGGAGAGTTTGGTAGTATACTCAAGGGTTAATTTCATTGAAGATAACAAGAATATGAGGAGGGTTTGGCAGTATACTCAAGGATTAATTTCATTGAAGATAACAAGAATGAGAGAAGAGTTTGGTAGCATACTCAAGGGTTAATTTCATTGAAGATTACAAGAATAAAAGGAGGGTTTGGTTGTATAATCAATGGTTAATTTCACTGAAGATTACAACAATATGAGGAGGGTTTGGTAGTATACTCAAGGGTTAATTTCACTGAAGATTACAACAATATGAGGAAGTTTTGGTAGCATACTCAAGGGTTAATTTCATTGAAGATTACAAGAATGAGAGAAGAGTTTGGTAGCATACTCAAGGGTTAATTTCATTGAAGATTACAAGAATAAAAGGAGGGTTTGGTTGTATAATCAATGGTTAATTTCACTGAAGATTACAACAATATGAGGAGGGTTTGGTAGTATAATGAAGGTTAATTTCATTGAAGATTACGAGAATGAGAGGAAGTTTTGGTAGCATACTCAAGGGTTAATTTCATTGAAGATTACAAGAATGAGAGAAGAGTTTGGTAGTATACTCAAGGGTTAATTTCATTGAAGATTATGAGAATAAGAGGAGGGTTTGGTAGCATACTCAAGGGTTAATTTAATTGAAGATTATGAGAATAAGAGGAGGGTTTGGTAGCATACTCAAGGGTTAATTTAATTGAAGATTATGAGAATAAGAGGAGGGTTTGGTAGCATACTCAATGGTTAATTTCATTGAAGATTATGAGAATAAGAGAAGAGTTTGGTAGTATACTCAAGGGTTAATTTCATTGAAGATTACAAGAATAAGAGGAGGTTTTGGCAGGATACTCAAGGGTTAATTTCATTGAAGATAACAAGAATGAGAGAAAAGTTTGGTAGTGTACTCAAAGGTTAATTTCAATGAAGGTTACAAGAATGAGAGGAGAGTTCCGTATTATACTCAAGATTCAATTTCATTCAAGATTACAAGAATAAGAGAAAAGTTTGGTAGTATACTCAAGGGTTAATTTCATTGAAGATAACAAGAATATGAGGAGGGTTTGGTAGCATACTCAAGGGTTAATTTCATTGAAGATTACGAGAATGAGAGGAAGTTTTGGTAGCATACTCAAGGGTTAATTTCATTGAAGATTACAAGAATGAGAGAAGAGTTTGGTAGCATACTCAAGGGTTAATTTCATTGAAGATTACAAGAATAAAAGGAGGGTTTGGTTGTATAATCAATGGTTAATTTCACTGAAGATTACAACAATATGAGGAGGGTTTGGTAGTATACTCAAGGGTTAATTTCATTGAAGATAACAAGAATATGAGGAGGGTTTGGTAGCATACTCAAGGGTTAATTTCATTGAAGATTACAAGAATGAGAGGAAGTTTTGGTAGCATACTCAAGGGTTAATTTCATTGAAGATTACAAGAATGAGAGGAAGTTTTGGTAGCATACTCAAGGGTTAATTTCATTGAAGATTACAAGAATGAGAGAAGAGTTTGGTAGTATACTCAAGGGTTAATTTCATTGAAGATTATGAGAATAAGAGGAGGGTTTGGTAGCATACTCAAGGGTTAATTTAATTGAAGATTATGAGAATAAGAGGAGGGTTTGGTAGCATACTCAAGGGTTAATTTCATTGAAGATAACAAGAATATGAGGAGGGTTTGGTAGCATACTCAAGGGTTAATTTCATTGAAGATAACAAGAATATGAGGAGGGTTTGGTAGCATACTCAAGGGTTAATTTCATTGAAGATTACGAGAATGAGAGGAAGTTTTGGTAGCATACTCAAGGGTTAATTTCATTGAAGATAACAAGAATATGAGGAGGGTTTGGTAGCATACTCAAGGGTTAATTTCATTGAAGATTACAAGAATAAAAGGAGGGTTTGGTTGTATAATCAATGGTTAATTTCACTGAAGATTACAACAATATGAGGAGGGTTTGGTAGTATAATGAAGGTTAATTTCATTGAAGATTACGAGAATGAGAGGAAGTTTTGGTAGCATACTCAAGGGTTAATTTCATTGAAGATTACAAGAATGAGAGAAGAGTTTGGTAGTATACTCAAGGGTTAATTTCATTGAAGATTATGAGAATAAGAGGAGGGTTTGGTAGTATACTCAAGGGTTAATTTCATTGAAGATAACAAGAATAAAAGGAGGGTTTGGTTGTATAATCAATGGTTAATTTCACTGAAGATTACAACAATATGAGGAGGGTTTGGTAGTATACTCAAGGGTTAATTTCACTGAAGATTACAACAATATGAGGAAGTTTTGGTAGCATACTCAAGGGTTAATTTCATTGAAGATTACAAGAATGAGAGAAGAGTTTGGTAGCATACTCAAGGGTTAATTTCATTGAAGATTACAAGAATAAAAGGAGGGTTTGGTTGTATAATCAATGGTTAATTTCACTGAAGATTACAACAATATGAGGAGGGTTTGGTAGTATAATGAAGGTTAATTTCATTGAAGATTACGAGAATGAGAGGAAGTTTTGGTAGCATACTCAAGGGTTAATTTCATTGAAGATTACAAGAATGAGAGAAGAGTTTGGTAGTATACTCAAGGGTTAATTTCATTGAAGATTATGAGAATAAGAGGAGGGTTTGGTAGCATACTCAAGGGTTAATTTAATTGAAGATTATGAGAATAAGAGGAGGGTTTGGTAGCATACTCAAGGGTTAATTTAATTGAAGATTATGAGAATAAGAGGAGGGTTTGGTAGCATACTCAATGGTTAATTTCATTGAAGATTATGAGAATAAGAGAAGAGTTTGGTAGTATACTCAAGGGTTAATTTCATTGAAGATTACAAGAATGAGAGAAAAGTTTGGTAGTGTACTCAAGGGTTAATTTCAATGAAGGTTACAAGAATGAGAGGAGAGTTCCGTATTATACTCAAGATTCAATTTCATTCAAGATTACAAGAATAAGAGAAAAGTTTGGTAGTATACTCAAGGGTTAATTTCATTGAAGATAACAAGAATATGAGGAGGGTTTGGTAGCATACTCAAGGGTTAATTTCATTGAAGATTACGAGAATGAGAGGAAGTTTTGGTAGCATACTCAAGGGTTAATTTCATTGAAGATTACAAGAATGAGAGAAGAGTTTGGTAGCATACTCAAGGGTTAATTTCATTGAAGATTACAAGAATAAAAGGAGGGTTTGGTTGTATAATCAATGGTTAATTTCACTGAAGATTACAACAATATGAGGAGGGTTTGGTAGTATACTCAAGGGTTAATTTCACTGAAGATTACAACAATATGAGGAAGTTTTGGTAGCATACTCAAGGGTTAATTTCATTGAAGATTACAAGAATGAGAGAAGAGTTTGGTAGCATACTCAAGGGTTAATTTCATTGAAGATTACAAGAATAAAAGGAGGGTTTGGTTGTATAATCAATGGTTAATTTCACTGAAGATTACAACAATATGAGGAGGGTTTGGTAGTATAATGAAGGTTAATTTCATTGAAGATTACGAGAATGAGAGGAAGTTTTGGTAGCATACTCAAGGGTTAATTTCATTGAAGATTACAAGAATGAGAGAAGAGTTTGGTAGTATACTCAAGGGTTAATTTCATTGAAGATTATGAGAATAAGAGGAGGGTTTGGTAGCATACTCAAGGGTTAATTTAATTGAAGATTATGAGAATAAGAGGAGGGTTTGGTAGCATACTCAAGGGTTAATTTAATTGAAGATTATGAGAATAAGAGGAGGGTTTGGTAGCATACTCAATGGTTAATTTCATTGAAGATTATGAGAATAAGAGAAGAGTTTGGTAGTATACTCAAGGGTTAATTTCATTGAAGATTACAAGAATGAGAGAAAAGTTTGGTAGTGTACTCAAGGGTTAATTTCAATGAAGGTTACAAGAATGAGAGGAGAGTTCCGTATTATACTCAAGATTCAATTTCATTCAAGATTACAAGAATAAGAGAAAAGTTTGGTAGTATACTCAAGGGTTAATTTCATTGAAGATAACAAGAATATGAGGAGGGTTTGGTAGCATACTCAAGGGTTAATTTCATTGAAGATTACGAGAATGAGAGGAAGTTTTGGTAGCATACTCAAGGGTTAATTTCATTGAAGATTACAAGAATGAGAGAAGAGTTTGGTAGCATACTCAAGGGTTAATTTCATTGAAGATTACAAGAATAAAAGGAGGGTTTGGTTGTATAATCAATGGTTAATTTCACTGAAGATTACAACAATATGAGGAGGGTTTGGTAGTATACTCAAGGGTTAATTTCATTGAAGATAACAAGAATATGAGGAGGGTTTGGTAGCATACTCAAGGGTTAATTTCATTGAAGATTACAAGAATGAGAGGAAGTTTTGGTAGCATACTCAAGGGTTAATTTCATTGAAGATTACAAGAATGAGAGGAAGTTTTGGTAGCATACTCAAGGGTTAATTTCATTGAAGATTACAAGAATGAGAGAAGAGTTTGGTAGTATACTCAAGGGTTAATTTCATTGAAGATTATGAGAATAAGAGGAGGGTTTGGTAGCATACTCAAGGGTTAATTTCATTGAAGATAACAAGAATATGAGGAGGGTTTGGTAGCATACTCAAGGGTTAATTTCATTGAAGATAACAAGAATATGAGGAGGGTTTGGTAGCATACTCAAGGGTTAATTTCATTGAAGATTACAAGAATGAGAGGAAGTTTTGGTAGCATACTCAAGGGTTAATTTCATTGAAGATAACAAGAATATGAGGAGGGTTTGGTAGCATACTCAAGGGTTAATTTCATTGAAGATTACGAGAATGAGAGGAAGTTTTGGTAGTATACTCAAGGGTTAATTTCATTGAAGATAACAAGAATATGAGGAGGGTTTGGTAGCATACTCAAGGGTTAATTTCATTGAAGATTACGAGAATGAGAGGAAATTTTAGTAGCATACTCAAGGGTTAATTTCATTGAAGATTACAAGAATGAGAGAATAGTTTGGTAGCATACTCAAGGGTTAATTTCATTGAAGATTACAAGAATAAAAGGAGGGTTTGGTTGTATAATCAATGGTTAATTTCACTGAAGATTACAACAATATGAGGAGGGTTTGGTAGTATAATGAAGGTTAATTTCATTGAAGATTACGAGAATGAGAGGAAGTTTTGGTAGCATACTCAAGGGTTAATTTCATTGAAGATTACAAGAATGAGAGAAGAGTTTGGTAGTATACTCAAGGGTTAATTTCATTGAAGATTATGAGAATAAGAGGAGGGTTTGGTAGCATACTCAAGGGTTAATTTAATTGAAGATTATGAGAATAAGAGGAGGGTTTGGTAGCATACTCAAGGGTTAATTTAATTGAAGATTATGAGAATAAGAGGAGGTTTTGGTAGCATACTCAATGGTTAATTTCATTGAAGATTATGAGAATAAGAGAAGAGTTTGGTAGTATACTCAAGGGTTAATTTCATTGAAGATTACAAGAATAAGAGGAGGTTTTGGCAGGATACTCAAGGGTTAATTTCATTGAAGATAACAAGAATGAGAGAAAAGTTTGGTAGTGTACTCAAGGGTTAATTTCAATGAAGGTTACAAGAATGAGAGGAGAGTTCCGTATTATACTCAAGATTCAATTTCATTCAAGATTACAAGAATAAGAGAAAAGTTTGGTAGTATACTCAAGGGTTAATTTCATTGAAAATTACAAGAATATGAGGAGGGTTTGGTAGCATACTCAAGGGTTAATTTCATTGAAGATTACGAGAATGAGAGGAAGTTTTGGTAGCATACTCAAGGGTTAATTTCATTGAAGATTACAAGAATGAGAGAAGAGTTTGGTAGCATACTCAAGGGTTAATTTCATTGAAGATTACAAGAATAAAAGGAGGGTTTGGTTGTATAATCAATGGTTAATTTCACTGAAGATTACAACAATATGAGGAGGGTTTGGTAGTATACTCAAGGGTTAATTTCATTGAAGATAACAAGAATATGAGGAGGGTTTGGTAGCATACTCAAGGGTTAATTTCATTGAAGATTACAAGAATGAGAGGAAGTTTTGGTAGCATACTCAAGGGTTAATTTCATTGAAGATTACAAGAATGAGAGGAAGTTTTGGTAGCATACTCAAGGGTTAATTTCATTGAAGATTACAAGAATGAGAGAAGAGTTTGGTAGTATACTCAAGGGTTAATTTCATTGAAGATAACAAGAATATGAGGAGGGTTTGGTAGCATACTCAAGGGTTAATTTCATTGAAGATTACGAGAATGAGAGGAAGTTTTGGTAGCATACTCAAGGGTTAATTTCATTGAAGATTACAAGAATGAGAGAAGAGTTTGGTAGTATACTCAAGGGTTAATTTCATTGAAGATTATGAGAATAAGAGGAGGGTTTGGTAGCATACTCAAGGGTTAATTTAATTGAAGATTATGAGAATAAGAGGAGGGTTTGGTAGCATACTCAAGGGTTAATTTCATTGAAGATTACAAGAATAAAAGGAGGTTTTGGCAGAATACTCAAGGGTTAATTTCATTGAAGATAACAAGAATGAGAGAAGAGTTTGGTAGTATACTCAAGGGTTAATTTCATTGAGTATAACAAGAATGAAAGAAGAGTTCAGTAGTATACTCTGGTGTCAATTTATTTCAAGATTACATTTCATTGAAGATAACAAGAATGAGAGTAGAGTTTGATAGCATACTCTTGAATCAATCTCATTCTAGATTACATGAATGAATGTAAATTTCAAGGATAAATGTCCTTCCTCTGCTTAAGTGATGATTCATTTACCTCAAAGGCTTTCTGTAGGGGGACTTGATGAGAAAGCTCCAAGACAATGTCAAAGTCCCCGATTGTTTAACACGTCAAGAATCTAAAGAAAGTTTTTTATGCTGATCAGATTACAACTGAGTAAATGTTTAGTATAGATCTAGCTAACAAATCCAGTGTAGTCACAGTCAAGAATAGATCTTACTTACACTTGTGTAGAAAAAATCTAGCATAGATCTTACTCAAATTCAGTGCAGACTGAGTCAAGAATAGATCTTACATCCTGTGTGGACTGAGTTAATAATAAATCTTACTGACATCCTGTATAGATAGAGTCAAGTAAAGATCTTACTCAAATCAGGTGTAGACTGAGTCAAGAATAGATCTTACTTATAACCTGTGTAGACTGAGTCAAGACTAGATCTTACTCATAGATCTTACTCAAATCCAGTGTAGACTGAGTAGAGAAATCTAGCATATAGATCTTTCTACATCCTGTATGGACTGAGTTAAGACTCACGATTATAGATCTTACTTGAATGATATGTAGGCAGAGTCAAGTCAAGATCTTACTCACATCCTGTGTAAACTGAGTCAAGATGAGATCTTACTCAAATCTGTATAGAGAGAGTAAAGAGCTTCTGGACTGCTTCACATTCTTTGCATGTTTGAAAATAGCTTAGAGACAGAATGGAACCTAAAAATCACCAGAGTAACAGCTGCAATTACTTTACATTTGACCTTATGGACACTCCCAGGGATCCTGGATGAGAATTCCAAAAACTTAGACAACTCGCACAAATGGTTATCACAAGGGCTATAATTTGTTGAATTTCCACGTCTGGTCTAAGGTGGGATAGTTATGGATGAAAGGATGAACAGACAGACAGACAGACTGAAATATGTAACACAGAGTATCATGTCTGTATAATTAATGTTAGAAGCATACCAATGTGACAATATGTTCCTGTCCATCCTCCTGTACATGAACAGCTGTAAGACCCAGGAGTATTTATGCAACTTCCACCATTGCTACAGGTGATTGTGAGACACTCATTCACATCTAAAACAATAGTAAACATATTAACCTAACATTTCTTAGCAGGCCAGGCCAATTATACAAAAACATTAATTAATAATTTATATACTATTGTTTATTTAAATTCAACTGATCCATTTATACTCATACAATAAAACAGTAAAAAGAAAACTAGATCAAAGTTTTGATATAGTCATTATACAAGATGAAAAAATAGAAAATATTCAAAACATGTGTTTACAAAACAGTTAATCCCTTATTTCATCATGTTTCTGTAGCATCCTTATTTAAATCTTACAACATACATTTTTTTCGACATGTTCTGGATTACATTCCACTTTTACACATTGATGAAGTCTGCAATACATTCCATTTTCCCATACCAACAAAGTCTGCATTACATTCCATTTTCACATACTGACAAAGTCTGGATTACATTCCATTTTCACATACTGACAAAGTCTAGATTACATTCCATTTTCCCATACCAACTAAGTCTGCATTACATTCCATTTTCCCATACTGACAAAGTCTAGATTACCGTACATTCCATTTTCCCATACCAACAAATTCTGCATTACATTCCATTTTCACATACCAACAAAGTCTGCATTGCATTCCATTTTCCCATACCAACAAAGTCTGCATTACATTCCATTTTCACATACCAACAAAGTCTGCATTACATTCAATTTTCACATACCAACAAAGTCTGCATTACATTCCATTTTCACATACAAAAAATGTCAACATAGGATTTATGGGATCAAGATAGAATTACAAAAACAAAATAAAACATCACTATTTAGCAGCTGTATACTTTTATTGCGTAATAATGTCAGGCAATTACATTATCATCATCATCATCATCATCATCATCATCATCATCATCATCATCATCATCATCAAGATGAGAGAACAAAGATGACTATGCTGTGGCATGTTTCTATATTCCCATTATCATCAAAAAGCCTAAACTTGCACAGAATATATGTATGAATCTTTTACTTTTGGGTGGAAGAAGTTATTACTAAAAAATATATGTATCTCAAATGATGATAGATTATGTAATAAAATAAACCTGAAAGAGAAAGTACAAAAACTGTCCGAAATCCAATATGGAAATTACCTTGTGAGCAATCAAATCCGGTCCATCCAGTCATACATGAACAGGTGAAGGAATCAAATTGTTCTCTACAAGTTCCACCATTTGAACATGGCTGACGTAGGCAATGTCGTATTTCTGAAAGAAAGTAATTATTGAAATACACGTACATCAGATACTCATTGTAAACCATACTTTATAGATTTGTGGAAATTTGATGTTATATTATGCTGTATTCCTATGTCAGACTTGACTCTTGCAAAACTGATTGAAATTTCCTGATTTTGACAGTGATATATAAATTTGAGGATTTATAAATAAATTTGCAATTTTATAACTTTCTGAATTTCCTCAGCAACATAACATTTTAAAGATATTATCTATGCTTTACTTTTTGTGCAAATTATGCATAATTGCTTAACTGCTTACCTTTCTGCACAAGTTATGCAAAATTGCTTTACTTTCTGTACAGATTATAATACTTTAATTTCTGCACAAATTATGCATAATTGTTTTACTTTCTTCACAAATTATACATAATTGCTTTGCTTTCTGTACAAATTATGCATAATTGCTTTACTGTACAAATTATATGTATTTGTTTTACTTCCTGTACAAGTTATGCATAATTGCTTACTTTCTGTACAAATTATGCACAATTGCTTTGGTTTCTGTACAAATTATACATACTTGTTTTAGTTTCTGTATAAATTATGCATAATTGCTTTGCTTTCTGTACCAATTATACAAAATTGCTTTACTTCCTGCACAAAGTATGCATAATTAGTCTCCTTTCTGTACAAATGTTACATACTAGCTTTAATTCTGTACAAATTATGCATAATTGCTTTAATTTATGTACAAATTATACATACTTGCTTTACTTTCTATACAAATTATGCATACTTGCTTTACTTTGTGTGCAGTTAATGCATAATTGCTTTATTTTCTGTACAATGTATGCATAATTGCTTTATTTTCTGTACAATAAATACATAATTGCTTTATTTCTGCACATTAAATGCATAACTGCTTTTAAAGCAAAACCTTTTAAAACCATGTTATGTCATAACAGTCAATTGGTTTGTTTTATGTATTATTTACAGATGTGTTGAATTTACATATTTTTTCCAGCTGTGTTTAAACATTCATTAACGTCTGAGTCTGAACAATTTTAATTAAACAGAACTACACAACACAAATATTGATCACAATAAGGGAGAATGTACAAATTTAAGACCTGTTCCAATAAAATATACAATATGAAATTTAGAATTCTTTATTGCTTTTATATTTACTGTAACTAGAGTACCCAGAAATTCATTTCTTAAACAGAGTACTGTTTATGTTTGTATGTAACAGCCCTTAACAGCCCAGACAAAACTGCAATATTAGGTAAATGTCAATCACAATCATTGCACAAGTTTAAACAACCAAATTGAAAGCAATATTTTGATATTGAAATGACATTTCAATAAGAATATTCCACCAATGTCAATCAAACATGCTAATGTAGCAATTAGCAAACTGCATCAGTTTGGCTTTCTATACTTTTCAGAGATTGGCTCAACTTGCATAAACACATACCTAATGTTGTTTTGATTACTTCAGAACTTGGTGTAGGAGCGATTGTTGGGAAGAAAGTATTGGTGCCTGAAATGTTGACTGGATGAAGTGTCACATTATAGCTTTCTGAAATTAAAAAGAGATCCCCAATCTCCAGGAGCATTTTGTTGTCAATGGTGTAAGATGGCGCATTTGTTTCCAGATGATTTATAACAGAGTCTTTCAATGAAGCTGTAAGGACATCTCCAAAAATTAGATGGAAGGTGATCTTTCTTTCTGGAGAAAGGCTGTGAATTCAAGATAGAAACAAGGTTAAATCAAAATATGTCAACAATGGCTTCAATTGTTCTACTAAAGGTGGTTTTAGAAATTTCTATACCATTTCCTTTCTTTAGAGAAAATATACCTTTAATACAAACAACATTAAATCAAACATTCTTTCCAAAATTCTAATCTAATCTCTTGGGAATAATTTCAAAGTTACAACATGGAAATCATTCACCTACTTAAGAAACCTACTGAATTATTAAATCTAAATTACTTTTGCATTGTAAAATCACAGAAGTCATTGATCTACTTTAAAATCCTAATGAGATGTTAGATCATTATTATTTAGTGTAGTAAAGTCACAGAACTGATGTATTAAATTATTATTATTTGGTATAGTAAAATGACAGACACCATTGATCTACTCTAAATTCTACAGAGATATTAGATTATTATTATTATTTGGTATAGTAAAATCACATAAATCATTGATCTACTTAAAGACTTACTGATAAGTTAGATTATTACTATTATTTGGTATAGTAAAGTTACAGAAATCATTGGTCTACATTTTTATTTAAAAACTTACTGAGAGATTAGATTATTATGAGATATTAGATTATTATTATTATTATTTGATTTAGTAATGTTACATAAATCATTGATCTATTTAAAAACTTACTGTGATGCTAGATTATTATTTAGTATAGTAAAGTCACAGAAATTATTGATCTACTTTAAATTCTATATAAGATATTAGATTATTATCATTATTTGGTATAATAGAGTCATAGAAATTATTGATCTATTTTAAATCCTACTGAGATATTAGATTATTATTATTAATTGGAATGGTAAAGTCACATACATATTTGATCTATTTTACATCCTACTGAGATATTAGATTATTATTATTAATTGGAATGGTAAAGTCACATACATATTTGATCTATTTTACATCCTACTGAGATATTAGATTATTATGAGATATTAGATTATTATGAGATATTAGATTATTATTATTATTATTTGATATAGTAAGATCACATAAATCATTGATCTATTTAAAATCTTACTGAGATGTTAGATTATTATTTGGTATAGTAAAGTCACAGAAATCATTGAACTAAATTTTTATTTAAAAACGTACTGATATATTAAATTATTATTATTATTTGGTATAGTAAAGTCACAGAAATCATTGATCTAAATTTTTATTTAAAAACGTACTGATATATTAAATTATTATTATTATTTGGTATAGTAAAGTCACAGAAATCATTGAACTAAATTTTTATTTAAAAACGTACTGATATATTAAATTATTATTATTATTTGGTATAGTAAAGTCACAGAAATCATTGATCTACTTTAAATTCTACAGATATATTAGATTATTATTATTATTTTTTGATTTAGTAATGTCACATAAATCATTGATCTATTTAAAAACTTAATGAGATATTAGATTATTATCTGGTATAGTAAAGTCACATAAATCATTGATCTAAATTTGTATTTAAAAATGTACTGATATATTAGATTATTATTATTATTTGAAATAGTAAAGTCACATAAATCATTGATCTATTTAAAATCCTACTAAGATATTAGATTATTATGAGATGTTAGATTATTTGTATTATTCTTTGGCATAGTAAGGTCACGGAAATCATTGATCTACTTAAATCCTACTAAAATATTAGATTATTATGAGATACTAGATTGTTATTATTGTTATTATTATTGTTATTATTATTATTATTATTTAGCATAGGAAAATCACAGAAATAATTGATCTACTTAAAATCAAGATAATAAATTATGATAATTTGGCCTATTAAAGTCACTTTAATATTCGATCTAAATAAAAACCAAATATCTTATTAAACTTGAATTATTTTGGCAAAAACCTATCATTCCTATGAAATTGTGACACAAATATATTGTTGTTTCAAAATTATAAAATGTCACAAAAATCTTTTGAAAATGCTTAAAGTTGGTTACCTCATTTTCAGTATATAACACTCATCAAATGCCCTTGAAAGTGGTCCATTAGAAAAATAACGTGTAATCTGAAATACAGAAAATACCATTTTTTTTAAAGATGCTTTTTCTTTTTTCATCTGGAAACAAATATAGATATACATTATATACAAAGATATACAAGATATGGAAATACATACATAGGATGGAATTACTGTAATAACTATAAAGATTTTTTCCAGTCCAAGATGTCAGATTTATGACCAGCAAAATTGTACATTGATTGCTCCAATTCTAGACTGGTTCAGGTCAGCATTCAGGACACTACACAGTAAATGATAAATAACTTGCAGTCCAGTCACCACACAGCAAATTATTAATAACTTGCAGTCCAGTCACCACAGCAAATTATTAATAACTTGCAGCCCAGTCACCACATAGCAAATGATAAATAACTTGCAGCCCAGTCACCACACAGCAAATGATACATAACTTGCAGCCCAGTCACCACACAGCAAATGATAAATAACTTGCAGCCCAGTCACCACACAGTTGTTGGCTTGACTTCGCTCACGAAGATTAAGAAGGAAGATTTCTGTCTATTGCACATGCGCTGGTGGCTGATGAACCCAATACGTGATAGGCACGTCCGGCCACAGAGGCTGCAGGGGGAATGTCTGGGTTTTGGTGGGTGCTGACAATGGCTCCCAGTTTTTTCTTTGCCAATGCTTTTCCTCCAATATGGCCCGTCTGTTTTGTTCAAAAGTGTCTGCGGCCTGGTGAACTGTACATCACCAGCTTGCACGGTCAACAGCTAGTGATGCCCATTGGCAGTGATCGATGCCACAGGAGGTAAGGGTCTTTTTCAAGGAGTCTTTATATCTCTTTCGAGGTGCCCCTCTATCATGGTGGCCAGTTGATAGCTCACCATAAAGTGCAATTTTTGGCAGGCGATGATCCTCCATCCTGGACACATGCCCTGCCCAGCGAAGCTGTATCTTCACAAGTGTGGCCTCAACGCTGGTGATCCCCGCTTGCTTGAGGACTTCAGTGTTGGTAACGAAGTCACTCCAGTGGATGTTGAGGATGGTGCGGAGGCAACACTGATGGAAGAGTTCAAGGAGACGGAGGTGACGGCTGTAGGTGACCCAGGATTCGGCGCCACATAGGAGGGTGGTCAGTATGACAGCCATGTAGACTTTGATTTTTGTAACTCTCTTGAGATTGGGATTGTGCCAGACATGTTTGTAGAGTTGGCGCTGTTTGCTTTGGCTAATCTGTTGTCTATTTCTTTGTCGATCTTTGCATCAGAGGATATCACACAGCCCAGGTAGCTCTGTCCGGTCAATGAGGATGCTTGGTGGACGGTACTCTTCCTTGGGGGCAGGCTGGTGAAGTACCACGGTTTTCTTTAGGCTTACCTCACGGCCAAAGAGCTGGCAAGCTTCTGCAAAGCAAGATGTTGCTCGTTGTAAGGCAGCTTCCATGTGGGCAACAAGGGCAGCATCGTCTGCAAATAGAAGTTCTCTAATCAGTTTTTCTAATGTTTTGGTGTGGGCCTGAAGTCGCCTTAAGTTGAAGAGGTTGCCATCAATACGGAATCTAATATAGATGCCATCTTCGTCACCAAGGTCTTCTGTAGCTTTTTGGAGCATCGTGCTGAAGAAGATTGAAAACAGTGTAGGAGCTAAAACGCAGCCCTGTTTCACGCCATTTGCAATGGGGAAGGTCTGTGACAATTCGTTATTGTTTTTAACCTGACCAAGCTGGTCTTCATGTAGTTGGATGATCATGGTAAGGAATTTGGGAGGACAGCCAAGTTTTTCAAGGATTTTCCACAGTCCAGTTCTGCTCACCATGTCAAAAGCCTTTGTTAGGTCCACAAAAGTGATGTACATTCCTTTGTTTTGTTCTCTGCATTTTTCCTGGATCTGTCTCAGGATGAACACCATGTCAGTTGTGCCCCTATTGGCTCTGAAGCCACACTGACTCTCTGGAACATGATCTTCTGCAATGGTAGGCACTAGTCTGTTTAGCAACACTCTAGCAAGGATTTTGCCTGCAACTGAGAGCAGAGTTATCCCACAGTAGTTTGAGCAGTCAGACTTTTCCCCTTTGTTTTTGTACAGGGTGATGATGACTGCATCACGGAGATCTTGCGGAAGTTTCCCTCGCTCCCAGCAGCAAACGAAGAATTTGTGAAGTTTGGTGTGCAATGCTAGGCCTCCTTTCTTCCATATCTCAGGTGGAATACCATCTTTTCCTGCAGTCTTACTTGCCTTCAGCTGTTCTATGGCTTTTAAAGTCTCTTGCAGTGTGGGTGCCACATCAAGTTCCATCTTTGGTGGCTGTTGTGGGATGCGATCAATTGCTGCCTTTTGGACTGTACGACTAGTGCTGAAGAGGGTGTGGAAGTGCTCTGACCAGCGGTTTAGGATAGATTCCCTGTCAGTGAGTAGCTCTTGACCATCTGCACTCCGTAGGGGGCTTTGTATTTGGAAGGAGGGACCATACACTGCTTTCAGTACTTCATAGAACTTCTTGTAGTCTCCAGTGTCAGCATACAGTTGGGTTCTTTCTGAGAGCTTTGTCCACCATTCATTTTGTATTTCACGAAGACTGCGCTGGAGGGAGCTGCAGATAAGGCGGAAGGCTGCTTTCTTTTGTGGACAGGATGGTTGTGCGAGGTGGGCTTGGTATGCTGATCTCTTACTGGCAAGTAGTTCTTGGATTGTCTGGTTGTTTTCATCAAACCAGTCTTTGTGGTTTTTAGTGGTGAATCCAAGGATTTCTTCTGAGGTTTGCAGAATGGCAGCCTTGATGTGATTCCACATCTCCTCCAGAGGTAGATCTGGTGGAAAGCTTGGTTCTTCAAGTCTAGAGTGCAGGCACTCTTGAAAATTTGCCTTGACGTCTTCAGACAGGAGGTTTTTAATCTGGATTTTCCTTTTTATGGTACGTCCTTGTTTGGAACTGGGCTTGAAATAGAAGTTGAGCTTGCATCGATCAAGACGGTGATCTGTGTGGCACTCTGCACTGCGCATCACTCTGGTGTGAAGGACATCTTTTAAGTCCCTCTGGCGTACTATGATGTAATCGATTAGGTGCCAGTGTTTTGATCTAGGATGCATCCAGGTCGTTTTCAGGCTGTCTTTCTGCTGAAATATGGTGTTTGTAATGGTGAGCTGTAATTCTGCGCAAAATTCGAGAAGCAGGCACCCATTGTCATTGCAGCCACCCACTCCATGTTTCCCAATAATTGCTTTCCAGGTTTCTGAGTCTCGGCCCACCCTGGCATTGAAATCTCCAAGAATGACTATTTTGTCGCTCTCTGGGACGCTCTTGAGAAGTCTGCGCAGGTCAGCGTAGAATTTATCCTTTTCAGAAGAATCTGCCTGTAGTGTTGGAGCATATACACTGAAGAGTGTGGCGTTTTTTTGGTTTCCTAACGGGAGACACATGGACATGATGCGGTCGGTGTGACCAGTTGGAAGGTTTGATAACTTAGTGGCGATTGAGTCCTTGACCATGAAACCGACTCCTGAAAGCCGTTTTTCAGTTTTAGGTTTGCTTGACCAGTACAGGGTGTATCCAGCACGAAGTTCTCAGACTTCCCTCCTCTGAAAGGCGGACTTCACTAAGTGCAGCAATGTCAACAGCAAGGCGAGAGAGTTCGTGTGCGATTAGGGCAGAGCGTCGTTCAGGTCTATTGCTGTCAGTTGAGTCTAGAATTGTTCTGATGTTCCAACAAGCCAGTTTTAGTTTTTTCCCACGATGAGAGGCCGGTGGCCCAGTCAGGTCTGGAAAATCTGAAGCTAACCCAACACACTGTAATGTTTGCACACTCTACTTTAATGTTTGTACACCATACTTTCATGTTTGCACACCATGCTTTCATGTTTGCACACCATACTTTCATGTTTGCACACCATACTTTAATGTTTGCACACCATTCTTTCATGTTTGCACACCATACTTTAACGTTTGCACACCATACTTTAATGTTTGCACACCATGCTTTCATGTTTGCACACCATTCTTTCATGTTTGCACACCATACTTTAATGTTTTCACACCATACTTTAATGTTTGCACACCATGCTTTCATGTTTGCACATTTCATGTTTGCACACCATACTTTAATGTTTGCACACCATACTTTCATGTTTGCACACCATACTTTAATGTTTGCACACCATACTTTCATGTTTCTAAGTGCAACTATGTGTGGGAAATGAGAGTTGTGGCCATTGGGCTAACAAGTTTGGTTAACAATGGTCCATGTTTTTTCCCTCTCCCTTGTCTTCATTCTAGCATGCACATCATATACAATTCCAATATCACTTGAGTGGAATTGCTTGGTATGGCTTAAACATGGTTCTAAAGTCAGAGGAATGGTTCATAATTCATGTTCAGAAGATTTAGAACATGACCTTCAATTGTGTATTGAAGATTCTAGACCAAATGTTTACTACCGATATTGCACACACACACACACACACACACACACACACACACACACACACACAGAGGGTTTGAAGAAGAACAATTTGTACAGGCCTGGCACATTTTGAAGTTTTTCTCCAGAACTTTAAAAACTTTAAAATGCTTGCATTTGTTGCACTTGATTGACATTGTTTTAAGAAAGGAGAGAAAGAAATAAAAAATAACAAGTGCAAACAGAGATATGAATTGTTCAAATTAGGAAATTCACACTTAACTGAGATGACTTAGAGAGTGTGCAATAAACTTAAATTAAATAGAACACAGTTGCTACCAATCAATATCACATGAATAATCATAACCAGTAAACAAATGCATACATATGAATAAATGGGAAAAATGAAAATGTTATATACAACAGGTATATCAAACATTTGACTTACCACTGAAAATAAATGAGACATAATAAAATATAAAAACATAAATTGAAAATAATTCTTCACAGGTACTGTTCATAGTTGCAAGTGATAGTCTGAACTAGCAAATATAAAGTTGACCTGCTACAAAAAACAAGGGGAGTTAATCTGTGAGAATTTAATCTCTTATGCCTATATACAACAAAAATGGAAAAACTTATATTAGTCTTTCAGGGTGGGCAGGATCTGGTGGTAGTAGGTAGCAAAGAGTAATTTTCTAATGTCAATTGTGAGCAGATAATATATTTGATAGATAAATATCAAGCATTCAAAAGACGTCCTTCAAGTCACATTAATTGTTAGATAATATTGTAAATTTATTCTTATTTTTATCTGTACCCTTCATGTGAACTACCTCTGTAATTTGATAGAAACTTCATTGACATTGATCAAGCATGTACAGAAGTTTAATTCTACAGTATCACAATTTGATATTACAGAATGTTTTAAGATGTTTTATAGTGTGATCTTTTGGTTTTACAGTATGTTTTAAGAAGCTTTACAGTATGACATTTTAGTTTTACAGTATGACATTTTAGTTTTACAGTATGACATTTTGGTTTTACAGTATGACATTTTAGTTTTACAGTATATTTTAAGAAGCTTTACAGTATAACATTTTGGTTTTACAGAATGTTTTAAGAAGCTTTACAGTATGACATTTTGGTTTTACAGTATGTTTTAAGAAGCTTTACAGTATGACATTTTGGTTTTACAGTATGTTTTAAGAAGTTTTACAGTATGACATTTTGGTTGTACAGTATTATAAGAAGTATTACAGTATGACACTGGTTTGACAGTAGTTTTAAGAAGTTTTACAGTATAGGATTTCCATTGCTCTATTTGTAACAACTGGCAACAGAATATGAACAATGTTCACTTATTCTGGATTACTTGCAGTAATCTAACACCTTCAATCATATAAGATTATCCTCTCATTCAACAATCCAATTAATATATATATATATATATATATATATATATATATATATATATATATATATATATATATATATATATATATATATATATATATATATATATATATATATATAAATACACACACATTTGACTAGAAATGCATCTTTTCTGGCAATTTGAATTCCCTTCAATAGAAAATTGTCAGTCCAAATTTGTTAGTTTTGATGTTATTTACCAAATGATAAGGATAATAGTCAAGTCTCCACAGGAATTAAATTTCAAAACCTGTTTATTTAAGATAAACAGTATCTGTCTTAGTTTTTATCCTCAAAACCATGATAAAATAACAATGTTCTGATTCAGAATTTGGTAAATACTTACATCAGAACAAAATTTCTGCTCTTGAATTCTAAAACCCTGGGATGTCCGATCATTAACATTAAACATAAATGTTTCATTATACAGGAATGCTGTAATTTCCACCAATGATGCCGCTGAAAAAAATGATGAAACATTATCGATCAGCTAATCCATATCTTCATTAGTTATTGCATAAATTAATAAACTGAGAAAAATTAATGCAAAATATGAAATTTTTAAATTTAAAAATAAGACAAAATGAATTGGGAGAGATTTGCCTGCAAAAAACATCATGCCCCCTTCACAGATATTTAAGCTTTTCAAACTCATGAAAAATTAAAATGTCAAGCCAATAGTATTAATAAATAAATAAACTTTAAAATGTGTAAAAATTTATTTCACAGTTCAGAATAAAATTATATTTTTACATTAAATAATGGAAATATTGAGTGCAAATTAAAATAGAAGTGATGATGAGCTGAACTGAATAAAATCATAGATATCAACACAATTATAATATATACAACAATTAACTGAATAAAATCATAGATATCAACAACCTCATAACAGGTACAATAAATAACTGAATCAAATTAAAGATATCAACAACTTCAATATGTACAATAAATAACTGAATCAAATCATAGATATCAACACAATCATAATATATACAACAATTAACTGAATAAAATTATAGATATCAACAACCTCATAACAGGTACAATAAATAACTGAATCAAATTAAAGATATCAACAACCTCATAATACGTATAATAAATAACTGAATAAAATTAAATATATCAACTACCCTTATATGGACACTAAATGACTGAATAAAATAAAAGATATCAACAACCTCATAATATGTACAATAAATAACTGAATAAAAATAAAGATATCAACAACTTTATAATACGTACAATAAATAATCACTCGTGTGCTCTGTATTACAACAGTTGAGGTGGGTGTAGATGAAATGGTGTAACCACCAGTAAAATTGGAAACTGAGACGGTGAGACCAGCATTATCCCAGATCAGCTTCAAGTCTTCAAAATTTAACAGGTCAAACCCGCCCTCCAGCACATGTGGGGCTTTCTGGTTCAGAGTATCCTTAGTGATTTTTTCTAAATATGCCCCGATTGGTGCGCCAAATGAAAGTTGGAACGTTAATGAGTTGGTAGGTGAGTTGCTGCAAAATGTCAAACAAAAGTATTTTATGTTAAGATTCAAATAATAAAGAAAACTACATGACTAATTGTGAGATGATGATGTAAAAGTTGTTGTTATTTTTGATTTAGCACCATTTCTCAGTATGAATAGGCTTTAGATGGCAGTCAATATAACTTGTGGAAGAAGAACCCGGGAAACCCCTGTAAGAACCACTGACCTACAAGAAGCTACTGACAAGCTTTCTTACATACCCAGAATGGTCTGAGACTCAAACTCATGTGGACAGAGGTGAGATGACAGTGACCAGTAAATACAAGTACTTTAGACCACTCTGCCACCTAGGATTCTGTCAACATTTAAAGCCAGTTTAAGAACATACACTGTCATATTTTGGTTACAGAGAGCAAAGCATGAATGGCATAGACCCATTTTTTTGTCTGAAATTAAGCAACAGCTGATCTGGATTTATGTTGCACTTCATGCAATAGCAGACAGTGGCATATGCATGCATATTACTGCACAGTGGATATGGGTCTATGCATGCACACTACTGCACAGTGGATATGGGTCTATGCATGCACACTACTGCACAGTGGATATGGGTCTATACATGCACACTACTGTACAGTGGATATGGGTATATACATGTACAATACTGTACAGTGGATATGGGTCTATGCATGCACATTACTGTACACTGGATATGGGTCTATGCATGCACAATACTGTACAGTGGAGATGGGTCTATAATGCACACTACTGTACAGTGGATATGGGTATATACATGCACACTACTGTACAGTGGATTTGGGTATATAAATGCACACTACTGTACAGTGGATATGGATCTATGCATGAAAATTACTGCACTGTGGATATGGGTCTATGCATGCAAACTAATGCAGTGTATATGGGTCTATGCATACACATTACTGCACAGTGGATATTGGCTTATACATTCAAATTACTGTACAGTGCATATGGGTATATGCATGCACATTACTGCACAGTGGATATTGGGTCTATGCATACACATTACTGCACAGTGAATCTATGCATGCACATTACTGCACAGTGGATATGGGTATATGCATACACATTACTGCACAGTGAATCTATGCATGCACATTACTGCACAGCAGATCTATGCATGCACATTACTGTACAGTGCATATGGGTATATGCATGCACATTACTGCATAGTGGGTATGGGTCTGTGCATACACATTACTGCACAGTGGATATGGGTCTAAGCATGCACATTAATGCATAGTGGGTATGGGTCTGTGCATACACATTACTGCACAGTGGATATGGGTCTGTGCATGCACATTAATGCATAGTGGATATGGGTCTGTGCATACACATTACTGCACAGTAGATATGGGTCTGTGCATGCACATTAATGCATAGTGGATATGGGTCTGTGCATACACATTACTGCATAGTGGATATGGGTCTAAGCATGCACATTAATGCATAGTGGGTATGGGTCTGTGCATACACATTACTGCACAGTAGATATGGGTCTAAGCATGCACATTACTGCACAGTAGATATAGGTCTATGCATGCACATTAATGCATAGTGGATATGGGTCTAAGCATGCACATTAATGCATAGTGGGTATGGGTCTGTGCATACACATTACTGCACAGTGGATATGGGTCTAAGCATGCACACTAATGCATAGTGGGTATGGGTCTGTGCATGCACATTAATGCATAGTGGATATGGGTCTAAGCATGCACATTAATGCATAGTGGGTATGGGTCTGTGCATGCACATTAATGCATAGTGGATATGGGTCTAAGCATGCACATTAATGCATAGTGGGTATGGGTCTGTGCATACACATTACTGCACAGTGGATATGGGTCTAAGCATGCACATTAATGCATAGTGGGTATGGGTCTGTGCATACACATTACTGCACAGTGGATATGGGTCTAAGCATGCACATTAATGCATAGTGGATATGGGTCTGTGCATACACATTACTGCACAGTGGATATGGGTCTAAGCATGCACATTAATGCATAGTGGGTATGGGTCTGTGCATGCACATTAATGCATAGTGGATATGGGTCTAAGCATGCACATTAATGCATAGTGGGTATGGGTCTGTGCATGCACATTAATGCATAGTGGATATGGGTCTAAGCATGCACATTAATGCATAGTGGGTATGGGTCTGTGCATACACATTACTGCACAGTGGATATGGGTCTAAGCATGCACATTAATGCATAGTGGGTATGGGTCTGTGCATACACATTACTGCACAGTGGATATGGGTCTAGGCATGCACATTAATGCATAGTGGATATGGGTCTAAGCATGCACATTAATGCATAGTGGGTATGGGTCTGTGCATACACATTACTGCACAGTGGATATGGGTCTAAGCATGCACATTAATGCATAGTGGATATGGGTCTGTGCATACACATTACTGCACAGTAGATATAGGTCTATGCATGCACATTAATGCATAGTGGATATGGGTCTAAGCATGCACATTAATGCATAGTGGGTATGGGTCTGTGCATACACATTACTGCACAGTGGATATGGGTCTAGGCATGCACATTAATGCATAGTGGATATGGGTCTAAGCATGCACATTAATGCATAGTGGGTATGGGTCTGTGCATACACATTACTGCACAGTGGATATGGGTCTAAGCATGCACATTAATGCATAGTGGATATGGATATGTGCATACACATTACTGCACAGTTGATATGGGTCTATGCATGCACATTACTGCACAGTAGATATAGGTCTATGCATACACATTAATGCACAGTGGATCTATGCATACACATTAATACACAGTGGATCTATGCATGCACATTAATACACAGTGGATCTATGCATACACATTAATACACAGTGGATCTATGCATACACATTAATACACAGTGGATCTATGCATGCACATTAATACACAGTGGATCTATGCATACACATTAATACACAGTGGATCTATGCATACACATTATGATACAGCAGATCTGAGTGCAAATACATTATGGGACTGTGGATCGGTGTTTATTTCTCCACATTATGTGAAGTCATATCTGGGTCTATGTCTGCACATTGTGATATTAGATTGTGGTCTATACGTGCACATTGTGTGACAGTGGATCAGAGTGTGGAGGCATATCATGCAATAATGTGACATTAGATTGGGGTCTTTACATTATGTCACAAAAGATCTGGGCATTTTCCTGCATATCCAACAAAAGGTATTTCTATATTTAGTAACAGTTGCCATATTCAAAGGTGGATCAGCATATTCTGTGAAAAAATTAAAAGACTTCTTACCAAATTTCTTTTGTCAAGTTTAGTGGAATTCTGTTCAGTTTCTAATAAAAGGTCATTTACAAGTTTTTACATTTGTTGTAATAGTGGCCATACTTGATGGTTTATTGGCATGATTTATACAAAATTCTAAAGACTTTCATTCAAGGATCTTTTCTATACAAAATCTAAAGACCGTCATTATAATGTTTTCTGTACAAAATCTAAAGGTCATGATTCAAGGATGTTTACTGTACAAATTTAATGTACTCTATTCTAGGGTATTTTCTTTCTAATTGGTTTCAATTCATTCAGCAATTTTTTGCAAAGTTGTTTAATGGTTTGTCTAGTCTAAGGAATGATAGCCACATTTGATGACAGATATTATTTGGAGCAATTATTAAGGTCTTTATGCCTGAATGCTTTTAGTCACATTCAATCAAATTATATTCAGTGGCTATCAGGTACTTTTGAAGTCATTAAAAGGTTTTGCTATTGGTAATAACAGTGACTGTATTTGATGATGGAAAAATAAGATTTGCACAACTGTGAAAGGCCTTCATGTCAAGATATCTGACAAGTTTGGTTGGCTGAGGTGATTTAGAGGAAGTTGAAACTAGTAATTGCTAACAGATTATCTGACAAGTTTGGTTGGCTGAGGTGATTTAGAGGAAGTTGAAACTAGTAATTGCTAACAGATTATCTGACAAGTTTGGTTAGCTGTGGTGTTTTAGAAGAAGTTGAAACTAGTAATTGCTTATAGATTATCTGACAAGTTTGGTTGGCTGTGGTGTTTTAGAAGTTGAAACTAGTAATTGCTTATAGATTATCTGACAAGTTTGGTTGGCTGTGGTGTTTTAGAAGTTGAAACTAGTAATTGCTTATAGATTATCTGACATGTTTGGTTGGCTGTGGTGTTTTAGAAGAAGTTGAAAATAGTAATTGCTTACAGATTATCTGACAAGTTTGGTTAGCTGTGGTGTTTTAGAAGAAGTTGAAACTAGTAAATGCTTATAGATTATCTGACAAGTTTGGTTGGCTGTGGTGTTTTAGAAGTTGAAACTAGTAATTGCTTATAGATTATCTGACATGTTTGGTTGGCTGCAGTGTTTTAGATGAAGTTGAAACTAGTAATTGCTTACAGATTATCTGACAAGTTTGGTTAGCTGTGGTGTTTTAGAAGAAGTTGAAACTAGTAATTGCTTATAGATTATCTGACAAGTTTGGTTGGCTGTGGTGTTTTAGATGAAGTTGAAAATAGTAATTGCTTATAGATTATCTTACAAGTTTGGTTGGCTGTGGTGTTTTAGAAGTTGAAACTAGTAATTGCTTATAGATTATCTGACATGTTTGGTTGGCTGTGGTGTTTTAGAAGAAGTTGAAAATAGTAATTGCTTACAGATTATCTGACAAGTTTGGTTAGCTGTGGTGTTTTAGAAGAAGTTGAAACTAGTAAATGCTTATAGATTATCTGACAAGTTTGGTTGGCTGTGGTGTTTTAGAAGTTGAAACTAGTAATTGCTTATAGATTATCTGACATGTTTGGTTGGCTGCGGTGTTTTAGATGAAGTTGAAACTAGTAATTGCTTACAGATTATCTGACAAGTTTGGTTAGCTGTGGTGTTTTAGAAGAAGTTGAAACTAGTAAATGCTTATAGATTATCTGACAAGTTTGGTTGGCTGTGGTGTTTTAGAAGTTGAAACTAGTAATTGCTTATAGATTATCTGACATGTTTGGTTGGCTGCAGTGTTTTAGATGAAGTTGAAACTAGTAATTGCTTACAGATTATCTGACAAGTTTGGTTAGCTGTGGTGTTTTAGAAGAAGTTGAAACTAGTAATTGCTTTTAGATTATCTGACAAGTTTCATTGGCTGTGGTGTTTTAGATGAAGTTGAAACTAGTAATTGCTTTTAGATTATCTGACAAGTTTGGTTGTCTATGGTGTTTTAGAAGAAGTTGAAACTAGTAATTACTTATAGATTATCTGACAAGTTTGGTTGGATGTGGTGTATTAGAAGAAGTTGAAATTAGTAATTGCTTATGGATTAGGCATGCTTGAGAAATACACAATTGATACAAACTATACCACATATGTTCACTGAACCCTGTGGACAAGGAAGTTAAAACATATTTGTATAACTTTTAAGGAATTTTATGATCATTTTAAAAGAAAAGAATTACACACTATTTACAGCTTGATCTCATTATAAAATATTCTTATCTGCAACTGACAGAAGTTAATTTTCTTAAATCTATGAAAAAGAGACAAAAATGGTGATTTCTTCTATTTTTAGCAAGCATGTTTTCCAAAGTCTCCTTTAATGCTTAAAGCTGTCAAATTCCTGTCAAATTATGACATTTATCCTCTAAAATTCTGATATAAATCCTGACAAATTATCACATAAATCCTGTCAAATTATGGTATAAAAGCTGTTATATTCTGACATAAATCCTGTTAAATTATGACAGAAACCCTGTTGAATTCTGACATAAATCCTGTCAAATTATGTTATAAATTCTGTCAAATTATGACATAAATCCTGTTAAATGATGACAACAATCCTGTCAAATTCTGACAAAAATCATGTCAAACTATGACATAAATCATTTCAAAATTCTGACATAAATCCTATCAAATTATGACATAAATCATTTTAAAATTATAACTTAAATCATGTATGTTTGAAAAGAAATTTTAATACTCACTCAAACTGGATTATCTTACAATTGCGATACCATTCAATGGTTGAGAAATATTGGTTAAGCTGAAATACAACAAAAACACATATGCATTGGATACTGACATCATCACATACATATATCTATAGGTATACATATATTTCATATCAGAAGTTAATATCTGGGCCATGGTAAATCACCCATTGGGAAATGTTTGAACTAAGAATTTTTAAAAGAAAGAACTCCTAGCAACATAAAGTTTGACTTTGACTAGCCTTCACAACATCATTCCCCTGTTGAAAATATAATTATCAATGTTGAATCAAAAGTTAAATAATGTTTTCATTAAATACTGGAATTTCTAAAGGATTCCAAGTGATGATGAAAATGAGCAATTTTGATACTGAAGATGAATGTGTGCCCATTTCAGTGCCTTCAGTCCAAGGGTGTAGCACCCTAATGATATTGAAGATAAATGTGTGTCCATTGCAGTCCAAGGGTAACAGCACCCTAATGAGATTGTGTGCCCATTTCAGTGCCTTTCAGTCTAAGGGTAACAACACCCTAATGAGAATGTGTGCCCATTTCAGTGCCTTTTAGTCTAAGGAGACAGTACCCTAATGAGAATGTGTACCTGTTTCAAAGCCTTTCAATCCAAAGGTGACAGCCAGCACCCTAATGAAAATGTGTGTCTGTTTCAGTGCCTTTCAGTGTAAGGATGACAGCATCTAAATGAGATTGTGTGTCCATTTCAGTGCCTTTCAGTCCAAGGGTGACAGCATACAACATGCTCCACAACATAATCTACATGTTTTGAATATTGAATGACACTTGACCCATTTGACAAAGGATGTAACTTGCATTTCTTCTCAAAGACATTTTTTTCAGAGATAGCTTTAATTCACTAGTTTGTAGCTCAGAAGATATCTAATTATAACTGTCCAAATACCACAAATGGTGACTTTCATTTTTTCTGCTGCAATAACGTAACTGCTTATCCCACATATCCAGCAAACAAATTGCTTTGATCCTATCCTGTAAGGACAAAAATCACAATGCTAACAAGTTGGCACCTTTTAGCTTCACTGACAGAGCGCCTGGAATACAGTAAGCACAATCAAGGTATGAAATGCCTGAACATCAATTCACATAATATGACTTTATATAAACAATGCCTTGCTCCTCAAGAAAAAGGAGTGTTTCATTTGCAAACTTGGAGCTGTCACTTCTGATATGCTCCAGTGACAGATTAAGGAATGGTGAAATCATTGTTTGGTTAGGAAGCATCGGGCCACTGTGACCAAGTGACTGCTGAATGCAGGTGACAGTTAGGACAGGTTTGACTGTATATCAGAAAGGAGACATGACAAAGGTTGAGATAACTATACAAATCCACTCACTCTGTTAAGCAAGTACTAAATGTTTTGTCATACCCAAAATAACCTTTACTCAACCTGCTATTTTAAAAACATAAAACTGGCAAATATTAACAATCTAATTCAATCAAGAGAAAAGTGTTCTTCCAGAACTTACTCTGTGACCTTTCTAACAAAATTACAAAATGAGACCAGTATGCTCTTCCTCTGGTAAGTAATTACAAAATGAGACCAGTCCGCGCATCCTCTGGTAAGTAATTACAAAATGAGACCAGTCAGCTCTTCCTCTGGTAAGTATTTATTTGCACTGAAGAGTGAGAATGTAGAGCTTCAGCTTGAAAAACATAAATGGGCAAAAATAGATCCAGCAGAAAGTATAAACTATTTATTAACCAAATTGGCAATATTCTTGACAAACATCTTATTCATTAAAGAGAAACAATGGTATGAATTGGACCATCCATCTCTTGCCAAGGGACTGGAAAATTCAACTTACGTCAGAATTATTCACTTGCCATTTTGAGTTGGACAAATAAATTTACAAGTCAGGAACAAGACACGGAACTCACAGCATTTAGGTAAACAAATTTGCAACAGGTTAAACCATTTTTCGACAGGAAAAAATGATATGTGTATTTGAATCTAACCCTCTTTCATGCAAAAACATTTTGTCATACTATTCCAATTGTAGTAATAAAAACCAAGCCACTTGCCCTAATCAGACAATGGATCGAATTTAGGTATGTCTGTCTGTTTGTCTTCAAATGATAGCAGTGGAATAAAAATGTGCCTTACCTTGTTACAGAAGTTTCTATCCAGTGTCATGAATCGTAATGAAGATGTATCATTGAGATCCTGGGTAAAGGTGAATCCATATAGTGGTACAGTTACAAAGGCAATGGAGGAATCTATGTAAGAGAAAGAATCTTAATAACAGTCTCTGTGTAACTAAAGATAATAAAATAATCTTAAATGACAGTTTTTGTGTAACTAGAGCTGAGAAAAAATCTTAATAACAGTTTCTGTATAATTAAAGACAATAAAATAATTTTAATAATAGTTCCTGTGTAACAAAATATGACACAAAAATTTGAGAATGGCAATTGGATACACATAATTTGTAAATATTGCAAGCAAAATGTATTTAATTAAACAAATAATGATAGTATTTGACTGGAATTATCAATGATATAAATTCATCAAAATTAAAACCTAAACTGATCCTCTTATCTAAAGAGTGAAGACAGTTAATGAATCTGCTATCTAGAGAGTGAAGATAGTTAATGTATCTGCAACCTAGAGAGTGAAGACAGTTAATGAATCTGCTACCTAGAGAGTGAAGATAGTTAATGAATCAGCTATCTAGAGAGTGAAGACAGTTAATGAATCTGCTACCTAGAGAGTGAAGACAGTTAATGAATCTGCTACCTAGAGAGTGAAGACAGTTAATGAATCTGCTATCTTGAGAGTGAAAACAGTTAATGGATCTGCTACCTAGAGAGTGAAGACAGTTAATGAATCAGCTATCTAGAGAGTGAAGACAGTTAATGAATCTGCTATCTAGAGAGTGAAGACAGTTAATGGATCTGCTACCTAGACAGTGAAAACAGTTAATGAATCTCCTATCTAGAGAGTGAAGACAGTTAATGAATCAGCTATCTTGAGAGTGAAGACAGTTAATGGATCTGCTACCTAGAGAGTGAAGACAGATAATGAATCAGCTATCTAGAGAGTGAAGACAGTTAATGAATCTACTATCTAGAGAGTGAAGATAGTTAATGAATCAGCTATCTAGAGAGTGAAGACAGTTAATGAATCTGCTACCTAAAGAGTGAAGATAGTTAATGAATCAGCTATCTAGAGAGTGAAGACAGTTAACAGATCTCCTATCTAGAGAGTGAAGACAGTTAATGAATCTGCTACCTAGAGAGTGAAGATAGTTAATGAATAAGGTATCTAGAGAGTGAAGACAGTTAATGAATCAGCTATCTAGAGAGTGAAGACAGTTAATGAATCAGCTATCTAGAGAGTGAAGACAGTTAACAGATCTCCTATCTAGAGAGTGAAGACAGTTAATGAATCTGCTATCTAGAGAGTGAAGACAGTCAATGGATCTGCTACCTAGAGAGTGAAGACAGTTAACAGATCTCCTATCTAGAGAGTGAAGACAGTTAATTAATCTGCTACCTAGAGAGTGAAGACAGTTAATGAATCAGCTATCTAGAGAGTGAAGACAGTTAATGGATCTGCTACCTAGAGAGTGAAGACAGTTAATGAATCAGCTATCTAGAGAGTGAAGACAGTTAATGGATCTGCTACCTAGAGAGTGAAGACAGTTAATGAATCAGCTATCTAGAGAGTGAAGACAGTTAATGAATCTGCTACCTAGAGTGTGAAGACAGTTAATGTATCTGCAACATAGAGAGTGAAGACAGTTAATGGATCTTCTACCTAGAGAGTGAAGACAATTAACAGATCTCCTAACTAGAGAGTGAAGACAGTTAATGGATCTGCTACCTAGAGAGTGAAGACAGTTAATGTATCTTCTACCTAGAGAGTGAAGACAGTTAATGAATCTGCTATCTAGAGAGTGAAGACAGTTAATGAGTCTGCTATCTAGAGAGTGAAGACAGTTAATGAATCTGCTATCTAAAGAGTCAAGACAGTTAATGGATCTCCTACCTAGAGAGTCAAGACAGTTAATGGATCTGCTATCTAGAGTGTGAATACCATTAACAATTCTCCTACCTAGAGAGTGAAGGACATTAATGGATCTGATACCTTGAGAGTGAAGACAGTTAACAGATCTCCTATCTAGAGAGCAAAGGCCATTAATGGATCTTCTACCTAGAGAGTGAAGACAGTTAATGGATCTTCTACCTAGAGAGTGAAGACAGTTAATGGATCTGCTATCTAGAGAGTGAAGGCATATTAACAGAACTCATACCTAGAGAGTGAAGACAGTTAATTGATCCACTACACAGAGAGTGAAGACAGTTAATGGATCTGCTACCTAGAGAGTGAAGATAGTTACTGGATCTGCTACCTAGAGAGAGAAGACATTTAATAGATCTGCCATCTAGAGAGTGAAGACAGTTAATGGATCTGCTACTTAGAGAGTCAAGACAGTTTATTGATCTGCTACCTAGAGAGTGAAGACAGTTAACAAATCTCCTACCTAAAGAGTGAAGACAGTTAGTGGATCTCCTATCTAGAGAGTGAAGACAGTTAATGGATCTGCTACCTAGAGAGTGAAGACAGATAAAAGGTCTACTAACTAGAAAGTGAAGACAGATAACAGACAGCATTCCTAGAGAGTGAAGACAGTTAACAGATCTCCTATCTAGAGAGTGAAGACAGTAGATCTGCTACCTTGAGAGTGAAGACAGTTAGTGGATCTACTACCTAAAATAAGAAGACAGTTAATGGTTGTCCTACCTAGAGAGTGAAGACATTTAATAGATCTGCTATGGAGAGAGTGAAGACAGTTAATGGATCTGCTTCCTGTCCTACAGAGTGAAGACAGTAGATCTTCTACCTATATAGTGAAGACAGTTAGTGGATCTGCCTCCTACAGAGTGAAGACAGTTAACAGATCTCCTACATAGAGTGTGAAGACAGTTAAAAGATCTCCTAACTAAAGAGTGAAGACAGTGGATCTACTACCTAAAGAGTGAAGACATTGGATCTTCTACCTATAGAGTGAAGATAGTTAGTGGATCTACTATCTAAAGAGTAAAGATAGTTAATGGATCTGCCACCTAGAGAGTGAAGACAGTTAACAGATCTCCTACATAGAGTGTGCAGACAGTTAAAAGATCTCCTACCTAAAGAGTGAAGACAGTGGATCTACTACCTAAAGGGTGAAAACATTGGATCTTCTACCTACAGAGTGAAGACAGTGGATCTACTATCTAAAGAGTAAAGACAGTTAATGGATCTGCCACCTAGAGAGTGAAGACAGTTAACAGATCTCCTACCTAGCGAGTAAAGACTTAATGGATCTGCTACCTAGAGAGTGAAGACTGTTAATGGATCTGCTACCTAAAGAGTGAAGACAGTGGATCTCCAACATAAAGAGTGAAGACAGTTAGTGGATCTGTTACCTAGAGAGTGAAGACAGTTAGTGGATCTTCTACCTAGAGAGTGCAGACAACTAACTGATTTGATTCCTAAGTGTGAAGACAGTTAGTGGATCTACTATCTAAAGAGTGAAGACAGTTAGTGTATCGTCTACCTAGAGAGTGAAGACAGCTAATGGATCTGCTTCATAAAAACTGAAAACAGTTAATGGATCTACTATGACAGTTAACGGATCTTCTACCTTAAGAGTGAAGGCAGCTAATTGATCTGCTACCTAGAGAGTGAAGACAGTAAACATATATCCTACCTAGAGAGTGCAGACAGTTAATGGATCTCCTACCTAGAGAGTGAAGACAGTTAAAATGAACAAAACTTGTGGGCTTTCGTCTTTTTCTTAATGCATCCATATAAGTAAAAAAGCTACCATGTTATCTTGTAAAGAAAGTAAAGAATTTAACTCTACATTTCGAGTTCTGCCTGCATATTAAAATGAGAAAATATTGACTTGTTTTCCTTGCTTTTCTTTCATTCTTTTCATTTGTTTTCTACTGTACTTGGGTCAACAATATTTACATCCAACAATATGAAAATAAGCTCAAGCCAAGATGAATCTATCTTTTTGTATAAAACATAACTAAAACCAATAAAATGCAACAACATGAAAATAAAGGTAAACTCTTGTCCTCTTTGTTAAATTGAAAAACTTTAGAATGAAGCTAAATAGTTAAGGTTTATATATATTAGTACAACATGGTAGGCATTTGGCATTTCATAAGAATCAGATTATTCTAAAACCACATGATAAATAACTATAGCAAAAATGAAAACTATTTAAAAATCAAAGCAATCAAATTACCTACCATATATGATAATTCTGGTGCTTGTTGGAAAAATTGTCATGCCTGGTGTTGAGGCTGGTGTCAGGAAAGTTGACAATGTGAATACAGTGCCAAATGGAGTGGTTGGAATGATGATGGTTTCTGATGGCAACAAAGTGGATGTCATTGTAGGAATTATGTAAGAAACAGTACTTATGATCACATTGGCATTGTCCAGAATTAACAAAAGACCTCCAACAAGGTATGTAGTCACTGCACCATTTTGTTGTGGATATGTTGGGGCATTGTTACGTATGATGGACAAGATGCTTTCTGCTGGATAGTTGAAGTTCTTGGCAACTTTTATTAAAGTCCTTATAGTTGGAAATCCAATGGCAGTATTGGGTGAGCTGTAAAAAAAAAATCAGTATTCAATTTTTATTTGACTGTCAATTATTAAAACTGAAATTACATGTATTATACAATTTTCATTTGACTGTCAATTATTAAAACTAAAATTATTTTACAAGTTTCATTTGACTGTCAATTATTAAAACTAAAATTATTATACAAGTTTCATTTGACTGTCAATTATTAAAACTGAAATTAGTATTCAATTTTCTTTTGACTGTCAATGATTAGCACTGAGATTAGTGTTCAATTTTCATTTGACTGTCAATGATTAGCACTGAGATTAGTATTCAATTTTCATTTCACTCAATATTTCTGGACCAAAATGATGTGTAAAGGTATGCATCATCAGGTAATAACCAGGGAAATATTCTGGAACCAAAGTGATGTATAAAAGTTCACATCATCAGGTAATAACCAGGGAAATATTCTGGAACCAAAGTGATGTATAAAAGTTCACATCATCAGGTAATAACTCGGTGGACCAAAATGACATACAAAGGTCTGCATCATCAGGAAGTTGTTCTGAACAGATTATCACAAACACTGTTTAAGGCTATACAACACAAAAGTCAGTAATATATATATATATATATATATATATATATATATATATATATATATATATATATATATATATATATATATATATATATATATATATATTTTGCAGGAACAAAGTGATTTATCAATATGGATATATTCAGGTGATCACCATCCATTTACCACGTTTCTAAGCAATCCGTAACAAAATGTAAAACTGAATTAATGAGACTGCATCACACAATGGATTAAAATAGTGTATGGCAATAGTGTGACAATAGAGCAATAGTATGACAATAGGGCAATAGTATGACAATATGGCAATAGTATGACAATAGGGCAATAGTGTGACAATAGGGCAATAGTGTGACAATAGGGCAATAGTATAACAACATGGTAATAGTGTGAAAATAGTGCAAAAGTGTGATAATAGGACAATAGTGTGATAATAGGGCAATAGTATGATAATAGGGCAATAGTGTGATAATAGGGCAATAGTAAAACAATAGGGCAATAGTGTGACAATAGGGCAATAGTATAACAACATGGTAATAGTGTGAAAATAGTGCAAAAGTGTGACAATAGGGAAATAGTATCACAATAGGGCAATAGTCTGAAAATAGGGCAATAGTGTGATAATAGGGCAACAGTATGACAATAGGGCAATAGTATGACAATAGGGCAACAGTATGACAATAGGGCAACAGTATGACAATAGGGCAATAGTGTGACAATAGGGCAATAGTATAACAACATGGTAATAGTGTGAAAATAGGGCAATAGTGTGATAATAGGACAATAGTATGATAATAGGGCAATAGTGTGATAATAGGGCAATAGTAAAACAATAGGGCAATAGTGTGACAATAGGGCAATAGTATAACAACATGGTAATAGTGTGAAAATAGGGCAATAGTGTGATAATAGGGCAAGAGTAAAACAATAGGGCAATAGTGTGACAATAGGGCAATAGTATAACAACATGGTAATAGTGTGAAAATAGGGCAATAGTGTGAAAATAGGGCAATAGTATGACAATAGGGCAATAGTGTGACAATAGGGTAATAGTGTGACAAAAGAACAATAACTGTGACACAATAAATAAGGAATAAAGTATTTTGTTGATGTCTGCATCTTTTGGCCAACAAAAAGTGAATGGATCAACAGATAGACAAATGGATTACTATTTACTTCTGTCTGTATGTATGTATGTATGTATGTATGTATGTATGTATGTATGTATGTATGTATGTATGTATGTATGTATGTATGTATGTATGTATGTAAATAACTATTACAAAACTGGCCTAAATGTGCCACAGTAATACTGCTATTATATAATTTGCATGTTTCCTGATATCATGACAAGGCCTAAAATAAATTACTAATGCACTTTCCAAATCTTACCTGAAGGCTTTGACTTGACAGGAGTAGTACTTGTCAGCCCATGGGCCATTATTAACAATATACCTCTCCAACTGGAAAAGATGGTAAAATCAATTCAATTTTGTGGTATACACACAGAGTTCTAGTTAGAAAGAAGTAGCAACATGTTCACCCCTCAGTCATCCCCAATGCCTTAGTAAACTCTCTACCTTCCCCAATCCCAGCCAGGAAATCATAGAAATTTTGAGACTTTGGTTTGACCAATCAAAAATAACATTATATATAAGATGTAATTTCTTATTGGTTGATTATAATAGATACTAAAGTTTAGTTTTAAGATCTCCTATCCAGATTCTCTAAATGCATCCTTTGTTTTCATTGAGTATGTTGGTCAGTTTATTTGATGCTGAACTTACTTCCAAAACATGTACAATGTTTATCCCCAACAGTTAATTATTTATTTTAATTGAATATATTTTCATGTTTATTTGATGTTGAACTTACTTCCAAAACATGTACAATTTATATCCCCAACAGTTTCTTTAAATTGAATATATTTTCATGTTTATTTGATGCTGAACTTTCTTCCAAAACATATACAATTTTTATCCCCAACAGTTAATTATTTCTTTTAATTGAATATATTTTCATGTTTATTTGATGCTAAACTTACTTCCAAAATATATACAATTTTTATCCCCAACAGTTAATTATTTCTTTTAATTGAATATATTTTCATGTTTATTTGATGCTGAACTTTCTTCCAAAACATGTACAATTTTTATCCCCAACAGTTAATTATTTGTTTTAATTAATATATTTGTATATTTTTTTGATGCTGAACTTACTTGTAAAACATATACATTATTTATCCCCAACAGTTAATTATTTGTTAGCCAGAAATGTCTTTTTAATTACAAACGTGCTCCTTGTTAAAAAGTGTCATATTCTAAAAGTACAAATCATGTTGACCCATCCATAAAAATTCATTACAAAGTATATATTAATACCCACAATAACTTAAATTGATAAGAAATCCACTACAAAAAATGAATACTAATAATCAAACATACTTAAAAAGATATGATATCCACTTACAAACTTATACTGATAAAAAAATAATAGCTTAAATAGATATGAAATCCACTTAAAACCTTCTACTGATAATAAACAAATAGCCTAAATAGATATGAAATCCACTTAAAACCTTCTACTGATAATAAAAATAGCTTAAATAGATATGAAATCCACTTAAAAACTTCTACTGATAATAAACGAATAGCTTAAATAGATATGAAACCCACTAAAAGATTAATAATGATAATAAAAATATCTTAAATAGATTTGAATCCACTTAAAACCTTATACTGATAATAAACAAATAGCTTAAATAGATATGAAATCCACTTAAAAACTTCTACTGATAATAAAAATAGCTTAAATAGATATGAAATCCACTTAAAAACTTCTACTGATAATAAACAAATAGCCTAAATAGATATGAAACCCACTTAAAACCTTCTACTGATAATAAAAATAGCTTAAATAGATATGAAATCCACTTAAAACTTCTACTGATAATAAACGAATAGCTTAAATAGATATGAAATCCACTAAAAGATTAATAATGATAATACAAATATCTTAAATAGATTTGAATCCACTTAAAACCTTATACTGATAATAAACAAAAAGCTTAAATAGATATGAAATCCACTTAAAAACTTCTACTGATAATAAAAATAGCTTAAATAGATATGAAATCCACTTAAAAACTTCTACTGATAATAAACGAATAGCTTAAATAGATATGAAATCCACTAAAAGATTAATAATGATAATAAAAATATCTTAAATAGATTTGAATCCACTTAAAACCTTATACTGATAATAAACAAATAGCTTAAATAGATATGAAATCCACTTAAAAACTTCTACTGATAATAAAAATAGCTTAAATAGATATGAAATCCACTTAAAAACTTCAAATGATAATAAACAAATAGCCTAAATAGATATGAAACCCACTTAAAACCTTCTACTGATAATAAACAAATAGCCTAAATAGATATAAAATCCACTAAAAGATTAATAATGATAATAAAAATATCTTAAATAGATTTGAATCCACTTAAAACCTTATACTGATAATAAACAAATAGCTTAAATAGATATAAATTCACTAAAACAAATGAATACTGATAATAAACAAATAGCTTAAATATATATATGAAATCCACTTATAAACTTCTACTGATAATCGTAATAGCATAGATATGAAATCCACTAAACAAAAAATTGGTGCCAAAAAACTTAAATATATGAAATCCACAAAAATATTTAAATAAGACACTTACATCTTTACAGAAATAATGGGACAGTTCATGAAATCGCTGTGAATTAGGATCGGTCAGATCTGACAGGAAGGTCAGATTATAGACAAATACTGTCATGTCGATATACAGATCTCCATCTGGTGAATAATAATAATAATAATAATAATAATAAAAATAATAATAATAATAATAATAATAACAACAACACCAATAATAGTAATAATAATTCATAATAGTCCCTTTCTTTCTTACCTCATAGGTAATGTCTATAATAATCCCTTTCTTGCTTACTTCATAGGTAATGTTTATAATAATCCCTTTCTTTCTTACTTCATAGGTAATGTCTATAATAGTCCCTTTCTTTCTTACTTCATAGGTAATGTTTATAATAATCCCTTTCTTTCTTACTTCATAGGTAATGTTTATAATAATCCCTTTCTTGCTTTTCTCATAGGTAATGTCTATAATAATCCCTTTCTTGCTTACTTCATAGGTAATGTTAATAATAATCCCTTTCTTGCTTTCCTCATAGGTAATGTCTATAATAATCCCTTTCTTGCTTACTTCATAGGTAATGTTTATAATAATCCCTTTCTTTCTTACTTCATAGGTAATGTCTATAATAATCCCTTTCTTGCTTACTTCATAGGTAATGTTTATAATAATCCCTTTCTTGCTTTCCTCATAGGTAATGTCTATAATAATCCCTTTCTTTCTTACTTCATAGGTAATGTCTATAATAATCCCTTTCTTGCTTACTTCATAGGTAATGTCTATAATAATCCCTTTCTTTCTTACCTCATAGGTAATGTTTATAATAATCCCTTTCTTGCTTTTCTCAAAGGTAATGTCTATAATAATCCCTTTCTTGCTTACTTCATAGGTAATGTCTATAATAATCCCTTTCTTGCTTTCCTCATAGGTAATGTCTATAATAATCCCTTTCTTTCTTACTTCATAGGTAATGTTTATAATAATCCCTTTCTTGCTTACTTCATAGGTAATGTCTATAATAATCCCTTTCTTTCTTACTTCATAGGTAATGTTTATAATAATCCCTTTCTTTCTTACTTCATAGATAATGTCTATAATAATCCCTTTCTTGCTTACTTCATAGGTAATGTCTATAATAATCCCTTTCTTGCTTACTTCATAGGTAATGTTTATAATAATCCCTTTCTTTCTTACTTCATAGGTAATGTCTATAATAATCCCTTTCTTGCTTACTTCATAGGTAATGTCTATAATAATCCCTTTCTTGCTTACTTCATAGGTAATGTCTATAATAATCCCTTTCTTGCTTACTTCATAGGTAATGTCTATAATAATCCCTTTCTTGCTTACTTCATAGGTAATGTTTATAATAATCCCTTTCTTTCTTACTTCATAAGTAATGTCTATAATAATCTCTTTCTTGCTTACTTCATAGGTAATGTCTATAATAATCCCTTTCTTGCTTACTTCATAGGTAATGTCTATAATAATCCCTTTCTTGCTTACTTCATAGGTAATGTCTATAATAATCCCTTTCTTGCTTACTTCATAGGTAATGTCTATAATAATCCCTTTCTTTCTTACTTCATAGGTAATGTCTATAATAATCCCTTTCCTGCTTACTTCATAGGTAATGTTTATAATAATCCCTATCTTGCTTACTTCATAGGTAATGTTTATAATAATCCCTTTCTTGCTTACTTCATAGGTAATGTTTATAATAATCCCTTTCTTGCTTACTTCATAGGTAATGTTTATAATAATCCCTTTCTTGCTTACTTCATAGGTAATGTCTATAAAAATCCCTTTCTTGCTTACTTCATAGGTAATGTTTATAATAATCCCTTTCTTGCTTACTTCATAGGTAATGTCTATAATAATCCCTTTCTTGCTTACTTCATAGGTAATGTTTATAATAATCCCTTTCTTGCTTACTTCATAGGTAATGTCTATAATAATCCCTTTCTTGCTTACTTCATAGGTAATGTCTATAATAATTTATTGATTCCATATAGGCAATGTTTTGTTGGTTTCATGCAATAAATAAATTGGTAATTAAAGTGAATTCATTGAGGACCATTCCATTTAAACATACAAGGTAACCAGAAGAGGCAGTTTTTTTAAATAATTGACAGGTTACTCTCAGCACTCAAAGAGTTTACATGAAAATGACAAATTCTGAACTACATTTTTGGGTAACAACTCCACAATAGAACCTGCCTTGCATCAGTCCAAAGTATTTTTTTCTGCAACAGCTCTTATTTACATGAGTTTCAATTTTGGGTTTTGCAAAATATTAGATTTTTGCCCATACTTGCTAATTACTGACAGTAACAAAAAATGTATCTCTTGTCTTAGGGACTTTATTTATAATTATTGGGACCCTTTCATTTAATATTTTCTGCAGTGGATCACTATCCATGGCATCTAGCAAATAATTTATTGGATATCTGCAACTAAATTACAAGTATCTCACAATACCCAAAGACTAATTCTTCACATCAATAATACTTCCTGGTACTTACCCATAGATGTCATGGTTGGCGTAGGGCTAATGGTGCTAGTGGATGGTGGATATGGAGTCACAATGATATCCACAACACCACCACCACCACCACCATTTTCAGGTGTAATGATTAAGGTACCAATTATCTTCCTGTAGCTGTTTCCAACAAGAACAAGCTGTGCATTTTCCATCACAATCCTTTTAATGTTGCTTTGAATGGATATAGTGTCTTGACCAGTAAAAAAAATATCTGTAACAACAACATCAGGGTTAGCTCTGAAATGAAAACAAAGGAATGTTATAGTTTGCTATGCAAATATTTAATATATTTTGTCTTAGTACCTTAATGTTTCTGAGTTGAAAGCTAATTCACTTTATAGACTGCATTTACAAAACCACTTACACAAACTTTGCGCTTTAAGAGAAATAAAGAATAATAATGATAATTGGTGCAAGTCTATAATCCTGATGTCTGCTTATTGCATGTGGAGGACATACAAATATTTTGTGCTTTAATTTGACGCCCACATGTATTATTCATTAGTACTTATATCAACTAAAGGCAAGTTTGAAAAACAAAACTAAACATGTTCATGTTAATGTTTAATTGAGAAAAGAAAATGTTCACACAATCATTAAATCAATAAAATGCAACCATGGATTTTTCTTGAGATCAACAATTGTTTTATTGACCTATGAAATATGATAATATTGGCCAATGAAAACAAAATCCAATGCACTGAGTGGAAGAAAGGTTATGAATTTTTGTGTTACAGTTGTGTACTTTCATAATCTATAATTAGCAACCAATCAGAATATTTTTTATGAAAGTAATACATTTATTAATTGATCAGTCAACTAAATAGTCATGTACTCCTTCCTACTCTAGCTATACAGAAAAAATATAAATAAAAGTGAGTGCTCCCTTCTGCCCTTTTTATATTCCCCCCCCCCATCATTTCCTTATCAGATTACAGTGGGTATAGTATCTGATTAGACATGTGGTGTGTTGTTCATTAATTCTCTATCTTTTTATCTTCACTTTGTGGAGAGTACAAGAAAACAAATGTGACTGTTCTTTTATCTGCTGTTACCACAAATAGATACCATCTTACATTTTGTCATCTACAGTATGTATCCTATATATGCCTCAAATCCCCCATTACTAAAAAGTAACAATGTGGCCCTTGCTTGCATAGAAAAATCAAAAGGTCGAGCACTTAATTATTCATCCATTCCATCCATCAGTTACAAATGCACAAGGAAAAAAATACTTAAATATCCAAAATTTCTTGAACTTTATATCAGTGAATGACTTATCAATCAATCAATGAAATAAACATCCAAATCTTTTTGATTTCTTAGATCAGTGAATGAATTATCAATCAATGAAATAAAAACAAAAACAAATATATGATACTCACCCGAATCTATCAACATTACAGCTGTAGTACCGATATGTGAGCTCGCTGATCGACAAAATGCGTTCAATCTGCAAAAGGTTGTAGTTAAAGCACTCAAGTTCAAGTCCAAAATCTCACTCTCTCTTTCTCTCTCTCTCTCTCTCTCTCTCTCTCTCTCTCTCTCTCTCTCTCTCTCTCTCTCTTGGCATGTCAAATCATTTCAATAAAAAAGATCATCAACTCTTTGGGCCTTGGTAACAGATCAATACATAACCAAGTAAAAATGTACTAAAGTTAAAAAATGCAATCAAAAGTTTAATGTACCAGTAATAAATGCCTGAAAAAGGTTGGGTCATAGTAAAAGTGACCTTCTGTTCTTAGCGTCCTTAGATCAAAGTGTACACACACACACACACACACACACACACACACACACACACACACACAGAGTAATTGCATGGATGTTCTAGCAGACAGGACTGGGGGTTATATTGTTATGTGTTACAAGGTTATATTTACAACTGATGTTCTAGATATGGGAATAGTTCACTTTTGCAATAGGTTAATATAGTAGATCTTTTCTCCAGGTACTCATCTTCACTAGCCAAGATTCTGATATGTCTACCTTATCTACAACTTGGATGAACAATCAGATATATCAATGCTTCAAGTCAGTGAATTTCACTGGAAGCGTTGGCATGCCACCGTGTTCAATCAAAGTCAAATTGTCCTAAACATTGCTCCTATATGATGAAGACAAGGGGAGAACACAACCAGAATGGACTTGTAAATAAGTAGTTTCCCAGTGCTGTTATATGTTTGAATAAATACATCCTTTCCTTCAAATACACCTGTAATGCCTTCTCTCTTATCTATAGTCATACTTTGAATATTAATTTAGTATATAATGAATTATAATAAGTAATAACATGTAGATTTAGTATATGATGAATTATAATGAGTAATAACATGTAGATTTAGTATATGATGAATTAATTCATAAAAATGCAGATTTAGTATATGATGAGTTAATTTATAAAAAGTAATAACATGCAGATTTAGTATATGATGAATTATATAAGTAATAACATGTAGATTTAGTATATGAAGAATTATAATAAGTAATAACATGTTGATTTAGTATGTGATGAATTATGATAAAAAAAGTAATAACATGCAGATATAGTATATTGTAAATTATGATGAATATATGATAAGTAATAACAAGCTGATTTAGTATAGCATGAATTATGATAAATAAGTAATAACATGCAGATTTAGTATATGATGAATTATAATAAGTAATAACATGAAGATTTAGTATATGATGAATTATAATAAGTAATAACATGTAGATTTCCTACATGTAATTCGACAAGACAATTTCAATTGATTTGTTGTCACCATACAGTTGCAATACGAAATTTCATTGACAACTGTTAGGAGCGTTTACACCTGTCTCTGTGGATTTAGTATGGACAATCATGATGAAGTGTGCTTATAATTTATTTATCATAATTTATACTAAATCTACATGTTATTACTTATTTATCATAATTCATCATATACTAAATCTACATGTTATTAATTATTTATCCTACACTAAATCTGCATGTTATTACTTATTATAATTCAGCATATACTAAATCTACATGTTATTAATTATTTATCCTACACTAAATCTGCATGTTATTACTTATTATAATTCAGCATATACTAAATCTGCATGTTATTACTTATCATAATTCATCATATACTAAATCAGCATGTTGTGAATGCCAAATTTTCGGTCGATCTATTAATAAACTATTAGTTGTGATTGATCACGGTTAAATAAGGGGTGTGTTTTCACACGAAGATCTTAGAACATAATATCGCACTAGCTAAATTAGAAATTTAGTATGAATTTTTTCCTGTGAGAGGACAGATGTAGAATTATTTAGTAAAATTCCAAATGATATTTGAGAAAATACATTCGTACGTTAAACCGTAGTCCAGGGGAAAATCCGCCAAAAACAACGGCTGAGTGACACAACAAAACACAAAGGTATTGTCACAATTCCATGTATATTGTTGATGCAATTCATTTGATGTTTGCTTCGCTTACAGGTCTGCACGATTTCGTTTGATACATTTGTATAATTGATTTAATTTGATACATTTGTATAATAATGTGTTTTGTATTATGAATCGGAAGTCCTTGCATGAGTTCATTTGATACATTTATTTAATAATGTGCTTTTGAATTATAAATTGGAATTCTTTTTTACCTTAAATCTTAGTTAAGAATGACGTAGTGTTAATTCATGTTGTAAAAACACTATGTGGAGTTATGGATAGGGAGTGTTACGTTAATTCTTGAACTTATATTGTTTGAATAATGATAAGTGTTCTAGGAATTTTATGTATTACATTAGTTAATGATTTACAAGACTACATGTGAATTCACCGAATTTTGATGTCATAGATAATTTAGCGACAGTGTATATGATTCAACGCCTCACTATGTAGTAAATTAATGTATTAGGTCAAGGCCAAATGAATTAACAATTGGTTCAACTACATTCATTTGAGGATATGTGTAATTAATTACTAGCCATAAAATTGTTATCACTGATAGAAATATCTGATTGTTTGAACCAGGAATAATGGACAGTCTCAACTGTAACCATTGTAACGAGAGACTTAGGTTGTTTTAATTTTCTTTTGGAAGGAAGAAAATACCTTTCTGGGGAAGTTCGTGAAGTACGGGAATAACGACGTACAAGTTGGAAAAAGAATTGAGAGTGGAAATTGCCATGTAAGCATGATACAGTGGACAAGTCCGGATTCAAGCAGAACATCCACGAGGACAGATTATCTAGAGAGACAGGAACTTCTAGAACAACATTGGAAGGAACAGTGAATGTGGACCGAGGGATAGCAGGTTATGAAAATCGAACAAAGCACTGACTTTGATTGTACCACTTGATCCTATCATGATTTAAAACTATCAGTAATAGAACGGCTAATTTGTTTAATTCTATTTCAAATCTATTTTTAATTAGATGAAAGTTAATTTCTAATCTGCGTGTATTCCTAATGAAAGGACGTTTCATGATTGTGTATGTATTTGATTAAATTGTTTGTTTTATCTTTACGGGGGCTCGGAGTTGTTTTGTTCAATATACCCGCTCAGGTTACCATATACATTCCCTTACTCAAACCGGACAATTATACCGAGGGTGGTAATCTCTTTGATAATGAGTATCAAAGGGGAGTGGGTTATAGTATTATTATTATATGTTGTACAATACCCCTTGACAAAGTGGGACATAACGCTTACCCTTTGACAAGTGGGGCTCATGACCCGCGGAGAACCTGACACATGTTATTACTTATTATAATTCATCATATACTAAATCAGCATGTTATTACTTATCATACTTCAGCCTTTACTAAATCAGCACGATATTACTTATCATACTTCAGCCTTTACTAAATCAGCATGATATTACTTATCATACTTCAGCATATACTAAATCAGCATGTTAGTACTTATCATACTTCAGCATTTACTAAATCAGCATGTTATTACTTATCATACTTCAGCCTTTACTAAATCAGCACGATATTACTTATTATAATTCAGCATATACTAAATCAGCATTATATTACTTATCATACTTCAGCATATACTAAATCAGCATGTTATTACTTATCATACTTCAGCCTTTACTAAATCAGCATGATATTACTTATAATAATTCGACATATATACTAAATCAGCATGATATTACTTATCATACTTCAGCATATACTAAATCAGCATGTTATTACTTATTATAATTCAGCATTTACTAAATCAGCATGTTATTACTTATCATACTTCAGCCTTTACTAAATCAGCACTATATTACTTATTATAATTTGGCATATACTAAATCAGCATGATATTACTTATCATACTTCAGCATATACTAAATCAGCATGTTATTACTTATCATACTTCAGCATTTACTAAATCAGCATGTTATTACTTATCATACTTCAGCATATACTAAATCAGCATGTTATTACTCATCATACTTCAGCCTTTACTAAATCAGCATGTTATTACTTATCATACTTCAGCATTTACTAAATGAGCATGTTATTACTTATCATAATTCAGCATATACTAAATCAGCATGTTATTACTTATTATAATTCCGCATATACAAAATCAGCATGTTATTACTTATCATAATTCGGCATATACTAAATCAGCGTGTCATTACTTATCATACTTCAGCATATACTAAATCAGCATGTTATTACTTATTATAATTCAGCATATACTAAATCAGCATGTTATTACTTATCATAATTCAGCATATACTAAATCAGCAGTTATTACTTATTATAATTCAGCATATACTAAATCAGCATGTTATTACTTATTATAATTCAGCATATACTAAATCAGCATGTTATTACTTATCATACTTCAGCATTTACTAAATCAGCATGTTATTACTTATCATACTTCAGCATATACTAAATCAGCAGTTATTACTTATCATAATTCGGCATATACTAAATCAGCATGTTATTACTTATCATACTTCAGCATATACTAAATCAGCAGTTATTACTTATCATAATTCAGCATATACTAAATCAGCATGTTATTACTTATCATACTTCAGCATATACTAAATCAGCATGTTATTACTTATTATAATTCAGCATATACTAAATCAGCATGTTATTACTTATTATAATTCAGCATATACTAAATCAGCATGTTATTACTTATCATACTTCAGCATTTACTAAATCAGCATGTTATTACTTATCATACTTCAGCATATACTAAATCAGCAGTTATTACTTATCATAATTCAGCATATACTAAATCAGCAGTTATTACTTATTATAATTCAGCATATACTAAATCAGCATGTTATTACTTATCATACTTCAGCATTTACTAAATCAGCATGTTATTACTTATCATACTTCAGCATATACTAAATCAGCAGTTATTACTTATCATAATTCAGCATATACTAAATCAGCAGTTATTACTTATTATAATTCAGCATTTACTAAATCAGCATGTTATTACTTATCATAATTCAGCATATACTAAATCAGCATGTTATTACTTATCATACTTCAGCATATACTAAATCAGCATGTTATTACTTATCATAATTCAGCATATACTAAATCAGCATGTTATTACTTATTATAATTCAGCATATACTAAATCAGCATGTTATTACTTATCATAATTCGGCATATACTAAATCAGCATGTTATTACTTATCATAATTCAGCATATACTAAATCAGCAGTTATTACTTATCATAATTCATCATATACTAAATCAGCATGTTATTACTTATCATAATTCATCATATACTAAATCAGCATGTTATTACTTATCATACTTCAGCATATACTAAATCAGCATGTTATTACTTATCATAATTCAGCATTTACTAAATCAGCATGTTATTACTTAATATTTATCATAATTCATAATTTTTCAATTACTCAAATACATCTACAAGACAATTATTTGCAATAACCCCATAAACATTATTCTGAAATATCCAAGGTCCATTAGAATTTGAGTTTATGAGATTGAACACATCATATCCATGACAAGAAATGAAAATTTATAAAATGACTACTACCTTGACAACGAATCAGGTATAATGACTTACATCAGCACAGAAAGGGATGGCAAGGCTGCGGAACTGATATGAGTTTGAGTTCATGAGATCGGAGCTGTACGTCAGGTTATACACGGCTATTGTCAACTTTGCAAGCACACCAACTGCAGAAATAAAGAATATATTATCAGCCTTAAAAAGATTTGTTAGTTTGTTCATTTGATTAGGATTTGCAACGTAGCTTTAACAATTTTTCTGTCATATCGCTACGATGTCTGCAGTGAGGCGGTTTATAGTGATGTCTAGCACTGGGGCATCATGCTGCAGACATTTAGCATGATGTTCCACCCAGTCGCATTATCCTGATACCAGGCCGACCAATCCTATTACTAACCTCTTAATGCTGAGCATCAAGCGAAGCAGCTGTTGTACCATTTTTGTAAGTTTTTAGTATGACTCGACCGGGGTACGAACCCAAGACCTCCCGCTTATCCTTAGAAATAAATACAGTATAAGTAATATTGTCAACATACACTAGCGCTTGTAACGATGATAATGATGGTTGTATTAATGGTGAATCTCTATCATCCTCAAATCATCCATTGTCTGAGTTTACCTACAGTTTATAGTAAAACCTGAATACGTAGTCATCTCAAGTTCACAGATTAACATTCCTTGATTTCATAGTATTGAGATTTATATTATTTTAATTGCAAGCATAATGATAAAAAAATTATTACCCAGCTATGACGATAGGATTAATATGATAGGATTCATATCTTAGAAATCACCTTTTGTTCTTATATGTATCCATATTTTGGTAATTTAGATTTTTACAAAATCACATCCTTAGTTATGACTATTTCTCTAAGAAAATCAAATTATAAAATGTTACATCTGTGTGTGTGTGTGTGTGTGTGTGTGTGTGTGTGTGTGTGTGTGTGCACGCGTGTGTGTGTGTGTGTGTGTGTGTGTGTGTGTATCTGTTCACTTAAAGACCCCATTGGAGCTTTAACTCACTATAAACCTGTTTCTTACTATAAGGTAAGAATAGTATCACATTTTGTTAGGTGGTAGTATATATATATATATATATATATATATATATATATATATATATATATATATATATATATGAGAGAGAGAGAGAGAGAGAGAGAGAGAGAGAGAGAGAGAGAGAGAGAGAGAGAGAGTCTCACAAGAAGCTGGAATATTCTGTGGTTGCCATTGATAGTGTTGCAACAAGGGAGTAATATTCGAGAGGGGGGAACAAAGAGATCACTATAACAGAGTGCGTACTATAACAGAGTGTGTACTATTACATAGGGGTACATTAACAGAGGTAGCACTATAACAGGGGGTATTATAACAGAGTGGGTCCTATAACAAAGGGAGCAATATAATGAAGGGGTTACTATAACAGAGGGAGTATTATAACAACATCCCAGCATATTACTTTTATTAAAAAAGTATGAAAATAGTACTCTTTATTTTTAAGTTATTAAAATTTCTCATGATGGCAACTCTATAACACGTGTTTAGAAAATTAATTAAGATTTTATGCAAAGTACGTTTATATTACACCACTTTCTAAGACGTTTTTAGAAAAATCATAAAGAATTGACGACTGGTACGTTTATATTACATCACTTTCTAAGACGTTTTTTGTAGTGTTGTCTTTAAACTGAAACAAATTGGAGGTTCTGAAGGAAGGTATCAATATTGGATGGGCAAACTTCTGTCACACACACACACACACACACACACACACACATCTGTGTTGATACTGATGGACGATATGTCCACCGAAATCAACATAACGGGGGAGGGGCTGATTTAACGGCCTACCCTTGCACGTGTAAGAAACGGCAATGGAAACTAGGTGCAATGGAAAGTCCTAACAGCTTTGTGACCTACCTTGCAACGGAGGTTTTGGTGTATTAATGATGGGACCAGTTAAGGTCCTGATATCCACAATGTAACCGCTGATCAACGAAATTTCCAGGTCTGTCCCGCTAAGAACAACTCTGTTGGCTCCATTGTAAATGACATTAGGAATCAGAATCCCAATGTTGTCGATGTTGCGTCGAAACATCAGGTCAAATGAGACTTGTACTGATCCGTCCCTGTTAACATAATAATGCAATTCAATTACTTGGAGGGAGATTTAGAAACCTAGCTGTCTGAAACTATTTTTAGTATCTGGGATGAAAGCATTTTGGTTATGTATATGTTGTGGCTGGTCAGCCAGCTCTAACACCATTTCAGTTTCGTTAAATGATGTCACCGGTCAGCGAAGGTAAAACAGAAACACGATAGAAATTCAGTAAATGGCCAGAAACGAGAAGCGTCATTTAACTTAATTTATTCAATCACTATCGATTCGTTTTGGTAATAAAACATATCGTAATCTTTGAAATAATTGGCAACTGCAACTGTATTATAATTTCACAACCGCCTAAGCTGGATTTTCAATTAAAAACTATTAAATCAGGAATAAATATGATATCCAGAAGTTGGATGTAAATATTAAGATATTCAAAGACAAACGAGTTGACAGACTGATGGCATGCAAATAAACTGCATTGGGTTTACTTCAGACGTTGTCTGAAATAGCCACTTACTGTATGGTCGGTAAAATTCCTGAACATTGGCAAACATTTGGCCTTTTGTCAATTCTGAAATAATAATAATAATAATAATAATAATAATAATAATAATAATAATAATAATAATAAGTAGCAGCAGCAGCCTGAAAAGAGCAATAACGAGGGACAGAAAGAGACAAAGGTAAACAAAGAATTATCGTTGGCGTCACGATTTTCATTATCCTCGTCATCATCGATACAAACTCGGTCATAAGAGATAATTTAAGTCAAGACTATCATCGTCATCATCGATACAAACTCGGTTATAAGAGATAATTTAAGTCAATACTATCTTCATCAGATGCTTATATGAACTCATATACAATGAGAACCATTAATTGATGAAAAAACATGATAGAATAACCTTAGACAACGTTACTGACAGTTATATAATGCCATTAATACGTGGAGTGCATGCGTATTTATGTTTACACAATTTGTATGTGGAAGGAAAAAAGGAGGTGCAACTAATTACCGGAGCGCTGTGATGGAGCAACCTTCGTATATATCTCTATAGGCTATCTTGAAAATTTCATCTATCTGAAATATAATTTTCTTATAGTTTAATTCTTGTCTAGTATTCAAAGCCTATGTGTATTATATTCCAAGATTAAAGATTAGTCACTGCAACCACTACGTGGCACATGAGATAAAAACTATGTCAGAAGGGAGAGCCCACACATGTATATTCAAATAAAAAATTAGAATACTACAGATCAGTAGAACAGTATTCTAAAATGCTAATTGCCATTTCAAGTAAAAATGATGGATTTCGTGAGGTTCATGAAATAGAAAAATATGTATAATGATGCAGAAATTAATTTACTAAGTTTACTGCATCAAACCTAGAAATATTATGATAAGCTTTCCAAGTAGGCACTAGTGCTCATTCCTTTTGTCTAAGCCCCCCACCCCACCCCCATCCGCATGTTACACATGATAAAATCACCACAGATCTATTTAAATCTATCTGCGTGACCGATATCATTTAGACATTTACAGAGAGAGAGAGAGAGAGAGAGAGAGAGAGAGAGAGAGAGAGAGAGAGAGAGAGAGAAAGAGAGAGAGAGAGAGTATTTAAGTCATTGCCCTCGATATGGTGCACATATATATGAATTATCACATATCTTTCTTTTATCTATTTATCATGCAGAAATAAGAGCAGCAAATATTAAGTAATGATAGCGGAATATTATATTAGGCGATACTGAGTTACCGTCATAAGATGAAATTTGGAGTTAACGTAAACAATGAGAGACGATCTGAAGTCAAAAGATGAGATGCGGAGATACTGTCAAAAGATGAGATGAGGAGATACTGTCAAAAAGATGAGATGCGGAGATACTTTCAAAAGATGAGATGCGAAGATGCTGTCAAAAGATGAGATGCGGAGATACTATCAAAAGATAAGAGGTTTATGTACGAAGAATTATTGTCGATTGATTTGATCAACACACAGGCAGAAGTGTTTATATTTAAAAATACTTAGCTTTGGTTTTTCCAGTTACTATGAAATTTCAAAACACCGGACAAGACATAGTAGTAATTAGACATACTTGGTAATAATAATTGATCTGAAATCTTCAGTAAGTAATCTATTGCAAGCAGTATGGCAAACAACATATTTTGATTTGTTTGGTGAAATACATGAAATGAATGTTTTCTAGTTCTTTATAATAACGTCCTATGTAACTAATATAAATGCATTACTATCAAAATGAATTAGCGAGAAAAAGAGGGATGACGGATGAGGAGGAAGAAAATTATTGAAAACATAAGTCGTTGCCTTATATATATATATATATATATATATATATATATATATATATATATATATATATATATATATATATATATATATATATATATATATATATGCGCCTTGATATTAAAATTGATGAACAATTTTAAATCGATGAGATGTATATTCAGATCGTTTCTAAATTTTCTATTAAATAAATTCTCTATAAAATACTCATGTTTTCGTTTCGGCTTTATTAACCTCCAGATTCAAACGTGCACAGTATTTTTACAACTTTTTAAGAATGTGTGGGGGTCTGCTAACAAAATGGTGTCTTTGGCATTAAATAATAAAGTAAATTTAACATACATTGTGTGAGACGAATTATGGCTAAGAGAATGAACTTAAAATCACGTAACACACGGGCTACAGCAAATTGTTTGCAGCAATTGCTGATGTTTTAATTTTGCATATTTGGTCCACTTACTTCAAGGATTTTAAAAAGGGCACCGTGCATGATTTGGTCCACTTACTTCAAGGTTTTAAAAAAGGACACCGTGCATCATTTGATTTTCAGAAAGTGTTTGATACTATGAGGAGGGTAGAACATTGGTGAAAGCACATTCACCCAAAATTTACGGGAAAACGGTCTAATTGTAATAAAGCATATATACGGGTTGATCGAAGCCTTTGTCAAACTTGGAAACAAATTATCAGATGTATGTATGATTAAAACTGATGTCACCCACGGGAAACCTAAATCAGATTTTAATTAGACTATTTCATTAGCCCCTTGATGGCACACAAGCGACAAAGCTTGCAAAATTCATATTCGAATATTCCATTAGACTGCTGCTTGACATGGCGTGTGAAATTTGCGCAGTCGAAGTCACATTTTAAGTTTCTAAGAACTTTCCAGCCTTATGGTGATTGTAACTATGTAACGTATGCTACTTAAAAATTAAAACTTGAACATCTCCCATCTAGTTATTATGAACATTTCGGTAGTACTTGGGCTTTAAATTCCTTGTATAAAGGGTAAGTACCCCCACCCCGACTGAAAAAAAAAAATTCTAAAGGAGCTTTACTTAGCAAGCAGAACTATGTGTGTTTCCGCTCTAGCGATTCGGTAACCGCGCTACGCATGTCGCCATAATGGCCATCAGCCGACCAGGCTTTTAAAGGATATCCCTACTATTTCTATACATTTACCACAATCGCTACAGTAAGAATGTTATTTTAAAAATTCTGAATAATAGTGCGCTGTACAATAAAATGTTCATTATTACTGCATCCCATCAAATGTCTCTCACTGAACCTCTACTCACTTTCTCAGTCTGATTAATTGCTCATCAAACGTCATTTTGTATGCACTTTTTTGTTATGTTGTTCACACACAAGAAAAATGCACTTCGTAAATGATGGCGGCTTTCAAATAGTCTGCCTCTCAGCGAAATTTTTAATAACAGGATTTAGCCAAGATTCGCTCTGAGCTAAATCGGGGCTGCATGGAGGATGAGTCAAAGTTAAAACGCTGTCTTCTTATTTAGAAGTCTGTCACGACAGCGGATTTATGCTTCGGTGCGTTGTCACCGCCAAAAATCAGACACGCATAACATAGCTTCTGTCGTCCTGGGTTTATCATCTTATTTACATTATAGGTGTCACGTTGTAAGTAAGGAACACTAACCAGATTGCAACATGTATATGCTAGACCCTGAGGCTAATAATTCCTCGTCATAAATGTTACGAATGTCAGCCTTGCGAACAATGAGGTGTCAAGCCAGTGTGTATAAAATGGCCATAGGGACTCGTGACTGACGCCTTGGTTTGGCTGTGAGCGATTCACATGAAGATGTTTAATTACCGAGTTGGCTTCACAGGATCACATCAAGTGGGTGTCGTAAATCCACCCTTGACAGGCTGCCATGGAGGGGCCAATGTCTTCTAATTATGTAGAGCATGGGTGAGTCGACATCCACTCAGAGTTGAGCAAGGCTTGGCCACCATTGGAATTGCAAGGTTAAACCTAGTATCTTGAAAACTAAATACAGTAGTCGCTAAACCATCTTGCAGGAAGTTACAAGCTACTCCGACGTCATTCGAAATTGGCGGGAAACTTTGTTATTCTGGGAACTTCAAAGGAGCTTCGGACAGGTCAGTGATTTATTGCTTGATTGTTGTAATATATTACGGCAAAGTAATTGTACTTTATTGATGTGCAGTATGTATACTTCATTACTAGAGTTGTTAGTACGCAGAATTACAATTTGTACGGTTTGATTCATTTGTAGTGTTTTATTAATTTGTAGTGTTTGATCTATATGCACATTTTGATATATGAGAAATGTTTATGTAAAATATTAGTATTGTAATTAGCTATTTGGTTAATTCGTAGTGACCTCGTGCATTTATTCATGTGATATTCTAGATCTGCAAATGTTGAATTAAATTATAAGTTTGTATAATGGCTGCAGTGTGCAACAATAGTTAATAGGGATATTTGAATATTTATGTATCTTTGTAGGAGTATCGTGTGTAAAAATATATCAGCGCAAGGATATGTGGATATATGTGTACACTTTGTAGAAATGCTATGTACAGAAATGCATCTGATTATACCATATTGTTCTGTATAATAAGATTGAGAATCTCTCTCTCTCTCTCTCTCTCTCTCTCTCTCTCTCTCTCTCTCTCTCTCTCTCTATATATATATATATATATATATATATATATATATATATATATATATATATATATATATATATATATATATAGATAGATAGATAGATAGATAGATAGATAGATAGATAGATAGATAGATAGATAGATAGATAGAATGCGTGACCACAGAAGGTAATGGCTTTTCTGATGATAGATTGTTCTTTAGTATGAGTCTCGATAGCTAGAGGAATACAAAAATGTCCTTGTGTGTTCATACTGGAAGCTTTTAGGGATCAGAGGAGCGGTATGAGACAGAGAAGGGAAATACCCTAGTACAGCTGGTTCCGAGTCTCTGGGAGACAAGAAAAGGAGAGAGCGGAGGCAAAAGTTGATGGACTGGAGGGGAACTGGAGTACAAGTCAAGGGAAAAGCATAATACAGATGATTAGGAACACATAAATGGAGGACAATATATCACACTAAGTCAGATGATGTGATAGGCCGTCACTTGATCGAGTGAAAGACGAACGATGGGTTTTGAATATTGAATTTCAATTAAGAAATGACTTATCTGCTATTGAATGGTATTAAATTGTTGTTTATTTGGATCTCACCTTTTGTGTATTCAGTAATTTGATTGTCGGCAGAGCTGACTGGGGTGCTCGGAGCATCTCTCTATCACTACGTCAATAACTAACAAAAACGAGCCAGGTTGGGTTTTCTATAATAATTAAATATTATACTAGGAGCACCCTACCTCAGCCTAGTTAGTACACGAGAAGCTTCAGAATAGAGTCTGGCTTTTAAAAATCGCTTATCCAGCCAATAACCTATAGGGTGTATAATTTGTAACGGCACTTTTTAAATAAGTAACATATAAAGCCAGCAGGTAATGTAAAATTCAAGAAATAAATTTACTTCGCTAGACATCAAAGTGAAAATTAAAAACGAAATTAGAGTACTGTGAATAAAATCACAAATAATCCTAAACGTGTTGTCAAGTACAAAAGGTATATGGTCTTAAATGAATTCCAGTGGTGTTCTAAAATAATTCCAATCCTGAATGTGCTGAAGGTCCAACAGCCTTGAATGACCTTATGTGCCAACACTCGATGTATCACAATGTATGAAAAATAATATCTTTCAATGAATTAATAATGATCCTAGAGTAATGGTTTAGTTTTTTTTTTAAAATATGAATGAACACGTTGTAATTCCAAGATTATTTTGAGTAAATTATTCCTTTCAGATTGTAAGTGAACACAATTAAAAAGATTGATATTAAAATAGGAATAATTAATCTTGATGATTTTAAACTTATTTTCAGACTGTCACGTGACTTATGGTGCAACAAAATGTCATTGACCGTGGTCATTTTCAATGGAAATCGTCATTATATTCGTAAACACGACTCGGGATTGTTTACGTAAATTTTAGCGACCATCCTGACACAAATCAGGTAGACCATATCATTTCCAAGGGGAAAACCAAGATCCTGAACTCAAATCCATGTTAACATGTTTATAAATAACCAGCCTCTTAAAGGATAATATACAATCTTTAACAAGAATTAGCGATATAATATAATGTATTCATTACAAATGACTTTTACAATCTACAATCATGGACGAAAGTTGAATACATAATATAGACATCCATAACACTTCACAATCGTTTATATGGTTGTATCTGCTAATTTATATAATATGGTGTAGGCACGATAAAATATCGCTTATCCGGCCGGCACCCATGAGAAAATTACACATGCCTGGCGCGAATGGATACCTCATGTTCCGGTCCCATGTACGGGTTGTTCGTAAGTCTTCCACAGCTCTTCGCAATCCTTTTCGAGGCATAAACACGTTTAGTGTCACTGACAGATCGGGGGTAGGTTACTGGACGAATGGACATTTTGAATTGCAAAATAGTACATATAAAACGCCCCTTCATGGTCTAACTACATCAAAGACTGTGCATTTTTCTCGTACTACAAACTTTATAATTTTCTTGTGAGATTGATTAAAAAAGTAAATTGGTGACACTCGTATTCAAACGTATTTGGTCACTCTTTTCATACCATGTGAGCAGCCTTTTGGCTACTTCAACATTGGGCATATTTGATCAGTCAACATATGCTAGACCAATATTGTACAAAGCCTTTAGAGCTTCGAACGATTCTTCAGCACGATAAAAACAACTGACCAAATAATACAAGTGATATTAGAAATATTTTCCACTGTGTGTTGAGCATTTTCATCGATTATTCCATTTACAACAGCCACTTTCCGCTCACCAATCGAAGACAACAATCTCACAGGACGTGGGTCGTCTTCCACGGATGCGGAACAATCTTTAAAACGACGAAACCTCTTCAGTATTGTAGGATATGATAGAAAATTAAATCCGTAAAACTATATTAATGTCGGCCTTGATTTTAGCGGAGTTTCCAATATACCCTCAGTTCAGTAGAAGAACTGATACTTCTCTGTACCTGTCATTGACCTATGTTACGTCACACATATAGATCTGCAGGTGTCACGTGTGCTCAAAGTGCAGCTCTGTATCATTTTATTGAATTATACTTTTGTCTATCGATTGGCATTCCATTTATTGACCGGTTTAAATAAATATGTTATAGCAACATATTCAAAATGTGTAAACAAATCCCAGTAAACGAAGATGAATTGTATACTTCTTAGTTACGATATGAGAAACACTGACACTCACCTCTCGGTTTCATAGTTTATAAACATAGAATTAATGCAGACTGCTTCCATCTTAAGCGAATGTAATACACCACGTAATGACGTCATAATCGATGACTTATCAATATGTATGAATACTGCATTTAATTCATTTTCTATATTTTATGCAAAGGTTCTAACACAAATTAAATAGAAAGTATCATG